>CM053026.1:21339096-21456025 GCA_028564925.1 Lithobates sylvaticus
CATTTTTCTCTGCTGTACTTCCATGTCTTTGGCCAAAAGATCTTTGTTTAATTTTTTGGATAATCTATTAAACTCTGGTGTTTGTTTATGTGGTTCTAGTTTAATTTTCAGCTCCTCTATCTGTTTATTAATTCCTTCTAGTTTCCTTTGTTTTCTCTTTAGTAGGAATCTCAAGCCTTCTATACTCTTAGTATTGAAAAATTCATACCATTCATCGATGGATTCTTTATCCATTAATCCATCGTTTGGAGGTAGTTCCCATCTTAGTCTCCTTGGTACTATATTTTCTCTCAGGTATCGCTCAAAGGTGTTTGTATCCCACCACAGGCTCACCTTTTTCTCCATCATATGTCCTAGTTTACGTGTGAGACTATTAGTCACTATTAGTATTAGTTTGGATGGAGAATATTTCGTCTAAATTGACATTCCTAGGGTCCATAAAGGTAAAAACATTCCTAGGGTCCATAAAGGTAAAAACATCCATAGTGGCTGCTGAAGTGTTGTAGTGATAAGAATATAAAGTTGTGTCAGGAACGGTGCTATTACCTGGATCGCCTGCTGGTGTCACTGTTTCCTTTGGCATCAAAGGGTGCAGTTCTGGTGGCCACCAGCAGGGGTCTCCCAGCCGATGGACATTGTCAGGAATGGTGTTATTACCTGGATCGCCTGGTGGTGTCACTACTTCCTTCAGCATCAAAGGGTGCAGTTCTGGTGGCCACCAGCGGGGGTCTCCCAGCAGATGGACATGCCAGTAATCAAGCTGCACCTGTTGTGGATCTGCTGGGTATATAAGCCTGTCCTTCACTGAGGTTCAGTGCTTCAGTATTCCTTTCTGTAGCCTTGTCTTTGCCTGTTCTGAAACCTGATCCTGGACCCGAAACCTGTACCTGTAACCTGACCCCTTATCTGCTTCCTGCCCTGTCCTGGATGTTGTCCCCCTTACCTGGTTCCTGAGACCCGTCCCCTGATTCCTGCCTTGATGTTCCCTTGCTTCCTGTTTCCCCCTTGGTCTCTTCTCCCTGCCTTGTATATATATATATATATATGTTCCATTTTCTTGAGTGTATTGTTAGTTAGTTAGTTAGATTAGGGCTTGGGGGTTTGCTGTGTTATTTGCGTTCTTGCTTGTTTGCGGTTGCTGTGTTCACGTGTGTCTTTATTATTAATAAATATATATCTTTATCACTACCTTTGGAGCCTGATTCCTTTAGTGCAGCCCATCGATCTGTTCACTTGTGTTGGATGCCTGTGTTCAGGCTCCTTTCATGACTGAATACTGAAGCCATACAAACAGATCGGCTGCACTTGGGAATTGGGTCTGGACACTTGCTATTGCCAAGAAAGATGCATCTGGAAGATATATTGTATCTTTCGCTCCTGGCAATGGAAGAAAGAGATTTTTGTTATCAGACTTTGGGTGACTATACTAGGGAGCAACTACTGGAGTGCATCTGTATGGCCCATGTTTTCGTTGATCAGGGCAGTTTTCTTTTTGAGGACGTGCAGCCTCTGATCCAGATTTGTACCGAGCTGGCCCTGCCCTGTATTCCTGAGGGCCATGATGATTTCACTCCCCCTTTTGATATGAATCAGGTTGTATCCCTAGTATGGCTTTTTGAAGATGATCCCGACGACTTTTGTGAGCACTACTCTGGCTGTTCCCCACAGGTGATTTCTGAATGCATTGTGTCTGCTCAGTCTTTTGTTAGACAGGGAAACTTGAACCCACAATTTGTACAACCCATACTTTCAGCATGGTCTGGCATGATGCAATTAGCCCCAGCCAAACAAACCACTTCTGCCATCAGATACCAGCCTACCCGAATGTATGTTTCCCCATTACCCATACCAAACCCAGTTTCCACCCAGTATACACTGCTCACAACCAAATACTCATATCCAGTTTCTGCTCCCTGTACCTATCCTGCATTTAACCCCCCTGCCTCTTCTCAGTTGCCTACAAATTCACAAAAACTTCCCCCAGCTACTGTTACCTCTTCTCTGCCATATTCCAATCCTCCTTTCCTGTCTGCTGCACCCCCCACCTACAAAGCTTCAGCGACCAAGTCAAAGAAAAAACGAAAGTTCTTCCCAACCAAGACGATCCTGCCAGTAATCCAATCTGCCTCCACACCCACTAATCTGTCCCAGCCTGAAGCGCCAGAGTTCCAGCTGGAGGTGCCAGCAATCCAGCCTGAAGAGCCAGTACTAGCCCTCCAGCCTGACGTTCCAGCCTTCCAGTCTGATGTCCTAGCCTTCCAGCCTGATGTCCCAGCCTTCCAGCCTGATGTCCTGGTGCCAGCCTTCCAGCCTGATGTCCCAGCATTCCAGCCTGATGTCCTGGTGCCAGCCTTCCAGCCTGATGTTCCAGCCTTCCAGCCTGATGTCCTAGCCTTCCAGCCTGACGTTCCAGCCTTCCAGTCTGATGTCCTAGCCTACCAGCCTGATGTCCCAGCCTTCCAGTCTGATGTCCTGGTGCCAGCCTTCCAGCCTGATGTTCCAGCCTTCCAGCCTGATGTCCCAGCCCTTCAGTCTGATGTCCTGGTGCCAGCCTTCCAGCCTGATGTTCCAGCCCTCAAGCCTGATGTCCCAGCCTTCCAGTCTGATGTCCTGGTGCCGGCCTTCCAGCCTGATGTCTCAGCTTTCCAGTCTGATGTCCTGGTGCCAGCCCTCCAGCCTGACGTTCCAGCCTTCCAGTCTGATGTCCTAGCCCTCCAGCCTGACGTCCCAGCCTTCCAGTCTGATGTCCTGGTGCCGGCCTTCCAGCCTGATGTTCCAGCCTGATGTCCCGGTGCCAGCCTTCCAGCCTGATGTCCCAGCCTTCCAGTCTGACGTCCCAGCCTTCCAGTCTGATGTCCTGGTGCCAGTTTTCCAGTCTGAGGACCCGCTGCCAGTTTTCCAGTCTGATGACCCGCTGCCAGTTTTCCAGTCTGATGACCCGCTGCCAGTTTTCCAGTCTGATGACCCGCTGCCAGTTTTCCAGTCTGATGACCCGCTGCCAGTTTTCCAGTCTGATGACCCGCTGCCAGTTTTCCAGTCTGATGACCCGCTGCCAGTTTTCCAGTCTGATGACCCGCTGCCAGTTTTCCAGTCTGATGACCCGCTGCCAGTTTTCCAGTCTGATGACCCGCTGCCAGTTTTCCAGTCTGATGACCCGCTGCCAGTTTTCCAGTCTGATGACCCGCTGCCAGTTCTCCAGTCTATTGACCCGCTGCCAGTTCTCCAGTCTGATGACCCGCTGCCTGCCTTCCATTCTGATGCCCACTGCCTGCTGCCCAGCTGATGTGCCCGTGCCTGCTGCCCAGCTTGATGTGCCCGTGCCCTGCTGCCCAGCTTGATGTGCCCGTGCCTGCTGCCCAGCTTGATGTGCCCGTGCCTGCTGCCCAGCTTGATGTGCCTGTGCCTGCTGCCCAGCTTGATGTGCCCGTGCCTGCTGCCCAGCCTGATGTGCCCTGTCTGTGCCCCTGCTGCCCAGCCTGATGTGCCCGTGTCTGCTGCCCAGCCTGATGTGCCCGTGTGCTGTGATGTGCCCGTGTCTGCTGCCCAGCCTGATGTGCCCGTGTCTGCTGCCCAGCCTGATGTGCCCCTGCTGCCCAGCCTGATGTGCCCGTGTCTGCTGCCCAGCCTGATGTGCCCGTGTCTGCTGCCCAGCCTGATGTGCCGTGTCTGCTGCCCAGCCTGATGAGCCCTGTCTGCTGTGCCCTGTCTGCTGCCCAGCCTGATGAGCCCGTGTCTGCTGCCCAGCCTGATGAGCCCTTGTCTGCTGCCCAGCCTGATGAGCCACTGTCTGCTGCCCAGCCAGATGAGCCACTGTCTGCTGCCCAGCCTGATGAGCCACTGTCTGCTGCCCAGCCTGATGAGCCACTGTCTGCTGCCCAGCCTGATGAGCCACTGTCTGCTGCCCAGCCTGATGAGCCACTGTCTGCTGCCCAGCCTGATGAGCCACTGTCTGCTGCCCAGCCTGATGAGCCACTGTCTGCTGCCCAGCCTGATGAGCCACTGTCTGCTGCCCAGCCTGATGAGCCACTGTCTGCTGCCCAGCCTGATGAGCCACTGTCTGCTGCCCAGCCTGATGTGCCACTGTCTGCTGCCCAGCCTGAGGAGTTCCTGTCTGCTGCCCTGCCTGAGGAGTTCCTGTCTGCTGCCCAGCCTGAGGAGTTCCTGTCTGCTGCCCAGCCTGATGTGTTCCTGTCTGCTGCCCAGCCTGATGTGTTCCTGTCTGCTGCCCAGCCTGAGGTGTTCCTGTCTGCTGCCCAGCCTGAGGAGTTCCTGTCTGCTGCCCAGCCTGAGGAGTTCCTGTCTGCTGCCCAGCCTGATGTGTTCCTGTCTGCTGCCCAGCCTGATGTGTTCCTGTCTGCTGCCCAGCCTGATGTGTTCCTGTCTGCTGCCCAGCCTGATGAGTTCCTGTCTGCTGCCCAGCCTGATGTGTTCCTGTCTGCTGCCCAGCCTGATGTGCCCTGTCTGCTGCCCAGCCTGATGAGTTCCTGTCTGCTGCCCAGCCTGATGAGTTCCTGTCTGCTGCCCAGCCTGATGAGTTCCTGTCTGCTGCCCAGCCTGATGAGTTCCTGTCTGCTGCCCAGCCTGATGAGTTCCTGTCCGCTGCCCAGCCTGATGAGTTCCTGTCCGCTGCCCAGCCTGATGAGTTCCTGTCCGCTGCCCAGCCTGATGAGTTCCTGTCCGCTGCCCAGCCTGATGAGTTCCTGTCCGCTGCCCAGCCTGATGAGTTCCTGTCCGCTGCCCAGCCTGATGAGTTCCTGTCCGCTGCCCAGCCTGATGAGTTCCTGTCCGCTGCCCAGCCTGATGAGTTCCTGTCCGCTGCCCAGCCTGATGAGTTCCTGTCCGCTGCCCAGCCTGATGACCCGCTGCCCAGCCTGATGACCCGCTGCCCAGCCTGATGAACCGAAGCTCGCTGCCCAGCCTGATGACCTGGTGCCCGCTGCCCAGCCTGATGACCCGGAGCCTGCTGCCCTGTCTGTTTTTATTTCCAGATCTAAACTTCCAGACCCTGGTGGTGGGGTACATGTCCCATTGTCGGACTCGGGTGGCACGCCTCCTAGTAGGTTAAGAGACTCTGGCCAGAGAGCGCAAGGAAGTCTGCCGTCACAGAGAAGACTTTTTGGGACTCTTCCACTTTTACACGCACTGCCAGATCTAGGGCAGAATGGAGTGTCCCGAGGCCACTCCTTAGGGGGGGGGGGGGGGGGGAACTGTCAGGAACGGTGCTATTACCTGGATCGCCTGCTGGTGTCACTGTTTCCTTTGGCATCAAAGGGTGCAGTTCTGGTGGCCACCAGCAGGGGTCTCCCAGCCGATGGACATTGTCAGGAATGGTGTTATTACCTGGATCGCCTGGTGGTGTCACTACTTCCTTCAGCATCAAAGGGTGCAGTTCTGGTGGCCACCAGCGGGGGTCTCCCAGCAGATGGACATGCCAGTAATCAGGCTACACCTGTTGTGGATCTGCTGGGTATATAAGCCTGTCCTTCACTGAGGTTCAGTGCTTCAGTATTCCTTTCTGTAGCCTTGTCTTGCCTGTTCTGAAACCTGATCCTGGACCTGAAACCTGTACCTGTAACCTGACCCTTTATCCGCTTCCTGCCCTGTCCTGGATGTTGTCCCCCTTACCTGGTTCCTGAGACCCGTCCCCTGATTCCTGCCTTGATGTTCCCTTGCTTCCTGTTCCTTGGTCTCTCCTCCCTGCCTTGTATATATATATATATATGTTCCATTTTCTTGAGTGTATTGTTAGTTAGTTAGTTAGATTAGGGCTTGGGGGTTTGCTGTGTTATTTGCGTTCTTGCTTGTTTGTGGTTGCTGTGTTCACGTGTGTCTTTATTATTAATAAATATATATCTTTATCACTACACTTTGGAGCCTGATTCCTTTAGTGCAGCCCATCGATCTGTTCACTTGTGTTGGATGCCTGTGTTTAGGCTCCGTCCAATAAGTGCACCAAAAAAAGTTCAATCTTCCAGTGTTCCAGTTTGCATGCACGCACTCTTCTTGGTGCCCTCTCCAAATCCACACCACATGCTCTTGGTAATGCTCTCACCTGGTTGGATGGACCTCAGTGTTATAGGTGGTCAAGCAAGCACGAATAGCCTTTTACAGCCACTTCACTCCTCTCTCACTAGGATAATTTTAATAGCTGAAAGTATTACCACAGTGCCACTCATGCAAAGAGAATAGAGTAGACCATAGTACTCTCCATATATTTGTTTATTCCCATTATAAAGATTAAACCACTTACATTTATGTTAGCAGGATGCTGGAATCAGTGGATAGAATGGAGTCAAAGGTTTAGGCTTTCAAGCTCTGGAGCTGGGGAGAGAGATAGGGAGAGAGAAAAAAAAGGAGAGAGAAAAAAATAGAGAGAGAAAGAAAGAGAGAGAGAAAAAAAAGAGAGAGAGGAGAAAGAGAGAGAAAGAAAGAGAGAAAAATACCACTCTTCCTTTGATTCAGCAAAATTTTATCATGGAACTTCTCAAGTTCGCCACCCAACACAACTATTTTTGGTTTCAGAATCAATCTTGCATACAAAAGAGGGGTGTCGCTATGGGGGCCAAGTTTGCCCATAGTTTGGTGAACTTGTTTATGGCCCAATGGGAGGAAGATGTCATCTATGCCATTAAGAGACCAGAAATAGTTCTCTGAATGAATGAATAACTTGTATAGCGCTACCTATGCGAACTGAATCGCCTCAGGGTGCTTTTACCACTGGTGTCCATCTGTGGTATAGCGCGGTCCTTGCCCTGTGGGGTCAGGTACATTGACGACTTCCTCCTTCTTTGGAGGGGCGACCGGGAATCCCTTGATGCCTTTATGAATACACTCAATCATAGCAATAGAGGCATTTGTTTGAGCTATGAAGCTAGCCTTACTACTATTCATTTCCTTGACCTTGAAATAACAGTTCTTGATCAACGTCTAGTATTCAAAACCTATTTTAAGCCAACGGACCAGAATGGCTACATTCCAGTAGATAGTTGCCATCACACACAATGTCTCAAATCAGTTCCACAAAGTAAATTTTTACAATTACGGAGGACTACTGATTTTCTCTCCCAGTCTCAAATCCTGAAAAATAGATTTTTGGAAAAGGGCTAAAAATCCACGGACCTTGATGCAGAGATCAACATATGATAGACAGGGGCTCTTTGTTGATTGATCGCCCCAAGCCCACTCCAGATTATAAGTTTAGATGGTCTTTTTTTACCACATTGGAGAATCCTTCAGCGTGATAGATATTTAGGTCCTGTTATTCCAGACCAGGGAGGTGTTATATTCAAAGGGGCACAGTCAATACAGGGACAAATTCTGGGTTGACCTCAAAGGATTAGTTACGCTCCCGTGAAGTCACTTTTTGGCACCACGGTATTCGACCCGCTCTATGCATTGGTTTCCATACTGAGGCTTGGAACTCATGCTGACATGTGATCGGCTTTATTCCAATCATTGTTTTTAGGACTTTTGGCGTGAAATTCATGTCGGCAACACCCATTCTGGGTCGACGCCGCATACCAGGCCCCCTTTGATTGGTTGTTTGCATTTTAGATGTAGTTTATAAATATGTGCAATGTTGGGGAGCTGATTTATGCCCCAGTTGAAGTCCATCGGGACAAAATGCGTGGGGCTTAGCTTTCTGCTCCCCACGTTGCTTTTATCCTGTGATCACATTTTTATCTTATTGATGCATGTTGTTTTTTTCAATAAAACCTACTCTTTTTGCGCTACAACATATGGAGGCATTTTTCTTTTTATATCCTTTGGATGAGAGTTTTTTGGCTTTTCAGTCTGGCAGCCTAGCATTTGAGTTCCAACTTCACCACCATCGGTACGATTCCCTGGATCCATACTTGGAGTTCCCCGGATTTCCTGGATCGTTTTGGCCATCTGTCGATCCGGCTATCCTCACCTTGTTGACTCGTTGTCGCTGCCATTCGAGTCTACCTGTTCCGGTAAGAGTATACATCCCTTACCCTTGGTGGAGGACACACTATCCCTGAGGCTTTACATTCCTGCTGAGGCCTCTGTATTCCACAATAAACAACCATTTTCTGCGATAGACATAATATATGTTTGCCACAAGATTTTTCACCTTTGGGTCTTCTTTATTTGTGTTTCCACTAATTTTTCATATGTTTTGTTGTACTTATTGTATTTGGGTCTGATATTCTTTATTCAGTTCTGATCACTTTTATATACATTATTTGGTCACATTATTTAATGTTTATGGTTTAGCGCTACATTTTACACCAATCCTTTTGCTTTAGAATTTTTGAAATATTTGTATGTAGCAGCTGTATATCCTTCATCACTTTATTGAGTTAGCGTAGTAATACTCCCCATTTCCACTATCCATATATTTGTTTATTCATGTATGTCAACAGGATCCTGGAATCAATGGATATAATGGAGCCAAAGGTCGAGGCTTTTAAGATCTGGAGCTGGGGAAAGAGATAGGGAGAGAGAAAAAAATAGAGAAAGAAAGAAAGAGTAAAATGTACTGCAAGTCAAGGAGGAGGAACTTGTAACCTGCCAGGGTGTAAAAACTCATGTTGTTTAAATAATTCAATAATGCATAACATTACAAATTTCACAAAAGTCCCTCTTCAGAAAAGTGCAATAATCAAAGCATCCAAAGTAATAAATACATAGTAACTGTACTTTGGTTAAATACTGACATCTGCTGTCTAAATTAAAGAATGCGATAATACAATGAAAACAAAGAGTATAATGATTAGATTATAAAAATATTTTAAATAGCAAAACAATTTGCATTGTTATTATAACACTTCAAACTAAATATTTCAACAGTCTTCCCAAAAGATTGTATGTACATTAAACCCATAAAAGACTCCCTTGTGTAGACATCCGAAAGAGAATGCTGCAGATCACCACAATCTTTTACATGATCTCAGTAGCCCAAGCAGACTCAGATACAACTTTATTCCAATAAAAGTCAGGGGGAAAATCCAAAAAGTAACCAGTGTGTTTCAGAGGTCCAAGAGTGCACCCTTCATCAGGGCTGGAAAAAAACATAATGACTTCTGCATATCAATACAGTATGAATACATAATCCATTTCTATGGGTCATATTTAAAAAACAAATATGCAATAGTATTGGAAGTATCGGGAGCGTTTGTCGTCCCACAACATGGTCATTCTGACTAGCCCCACAGACCCGCTTGGTCTGGGGTAAAGGATCCATCTGTTCCAGAGTCTCGGAACCGGCTGGTCCGAGGTGCAGTATCTGAGGGAGGATTCAAGGCGTCCGGGTGTGCTCTCAACTTGGAGGGGCACCGCAGCTCGTGTAAGCGACCGGGGGAGGACTCTTCGGAGGAGGGCCAACAAGCTGGCATCCCAAGAAGTGCCTGGTTGCTGGGTTGTCAAGGACACTAAAGAATCCACAGTTTCACAGTACTGCCAAGGAGACAGAAACCGTTTCAGGTACTGAGAAAAGGTTCCTATTTCACTTTCGGTTGAGACCTTATTCAATGTCAGAGACTTTACAGGTTTCCAGATCAAAGTGCTGACTGCCATAATCTCTGGCTAGAGATTTGTTCAGCTTTGAGTGGCTACTCTCTGGGTTTGTGTTAGAGACTTTTCAATGTCAGCAGTTCAAGGTGCCTGAGTTTCTTCACCCTTGCCCTCTGTTCCCATACGAGACTGTGTTTGTTGGATGTTACCCCTGCAAATAAAAACCTTCTAAAAGGACTTTTATGGTGTCAGCGTCCAAAGTTGTTGGGTACTAACCCTGGGAACCCCTGGACATGGAAGAACAAGCCAAGCGGAGGTAACCGGTAAGCCCAAAAGTCAAGGCCGCCCCATCGAGGGTTATGGCCGCTGCACGTGGGGGCTCGCAGTCCGGGATTTACAGTTACCTCGCAGGGCCTTGGAACAGAGGGTGAATGTTTTTGAACTGCGCCATTAAAGCTCAGCGCCACTTTGGAGAGACTTTCACTGAGGTGCGTAAGCGTGGGAGGAGCCTTTGGAGAGACTTTCACTGAGGTGCGTAAGTGTGGGAGGAGCCTGTACTGAAAAGCCCTTTGTCTGCTGCCGCAGGGGAGGTTCATTTTGTGCACCATCGGAGAAATGGAAGCCCTGGGAATGTTGTGCGGAAAATGTGATGGGTTGGTCGCAAACCCTTGGCCGTTCGCCAGGTGCCGAAGGTGTGGCGAGTATACCTTTAAAGTGGAGCAGCCTGCCGAACTACCTCGGGCTTTCCACATGGACTGGGCCACAGGTGTGGTCACTGAGGAACACATCGCTTATGTTCCAGCTAAAGGGCCTGAGACCTGGGTTTCATCCACTATTGTCGGTACTCTAACAAGGACATTGCTGCTGCACAGGCTGGGGAGTCGACCCCAGAGGCGATGGACACAGCTTCGTCCACCCTCACGGATTTTACCACCATGCCTGCCTTGGAGGAAGTGGAGCCCCTACAGCCTTCGCCCAGTCGGAAGAAGGGTTCAGAGTCCCCTCCAATAACCGCTTGCCGGGCAAGCTATGGCCCTGGAAAGGCCACCACCGTCTACGGGAGAAAGCACCAAGGGAACCGTGAGTACAAAAACCATGAAAAAGTTAGTATCTCGGGACTCAGAATCTTTTTGCTCCTCGCCGGATGTCGAAGAGGCTGAGGAGCTGTATGAAGTCTTGTCTGACGAGTTGTTGTGGTCGTGTGGGGATGATGTGGCCGCTGCTTGCGGTGATGTTGAGGGTTGGATGTCCCTTACTGGGGGGGACAAGGTATCACAAGTAGAGACCCCCCTCAGTCCGAAACACCTCAATGCCCAAGATTGAAAACCTGCCAGTGATTTTGAGCAATGCCACGGGATTGGTGAAGAGATCCCCTTACTCTTGCATACCTCCTGGGGATGGAGTCACTCGCAATCTACCGAGACTAGCCAGGTCTCAAAGGCTGTTGCACAAGTGGGTGGCAACAGAGTATGGACTTGAATTCCCTTACGTGCCTAGGGAAGTCATGGACATTGTGGAAGCGAATCGGGAAAAGTGGTACGCGGAGGATGTCTGGGACTACCTTAAGGTCCCAAAGCCACTGCGGAAGAAATCTTTCTCCCGGGAAATGTTTGATCAATTCCAAGGATGTTTGTTGCATTGGAGCTATGGTCGGCATATCTATTGTGATAAAGTCGTGATCTGCAGACCCTATAAGGACAGTGCTGTGTACTACATCACCACTTATGATGTTCAAGCGGGTAGAGATGTCGTTTTGCCCGATCCACAGGTTTATTGGTGAACTGTTCCTGAAATCAAGCCTTTGAATTTTGCAAAAAGAACTTCTCCTGTGTCTTCATCTTTTTGTGATTTTCTGCAAGTTACAAGAGCTGTAGGGTAGATAGGCAGGTGGTTGCTACGGGAAACTGCACATCAAGATCTACAGGTTCTCAGCTCACAGTACTTGGTTTCTAAGGACTTGCAGTTACCGTGGCTTTGACCACTAGGTGGCGTGAGTCGGCAGGAAAGGAACAGCAGTAGCGAGAACTTTCTTTTACATTCATTAGAAATGTTAGGAAAAGAATTTCATGTGGCTTTAAAGAAGGAAATTTCACAGAGTGTGGTGACATTTCGCTCTTTAAAACAAAATGTATAGTGTATAGTGTTACCTTGTATGCTGTGTTTTCCTTTCAGGATGCACCGTAGATCAACTGTCAAGCACATGGAGAAGATGACAGCCAGGTTGAGGGACAAACTGGACGAACACAATGGTGTCTGGGAGCGATGGCATTCTCGGGAGGACCCGTTATGACTCAGCGGTCTGAACACAAAGGTACTCTAGTGCTCTTATTACCCATGTATATATTCTTTCTAATATGGTCTGCCCACCCCCTCCCCCCCTGTTCTCCTCTCCTTCCCTCTTTATATTTCTGTCCATCTGGACAATTGTATACAGTTGAACAAGATATCGGACTCAAGGTACAATACACTGCATACGCAACCCGAAGTAAGGGTTTTGCTGTTGAACTATACAAAGCTAACTACTGAAGAAAGACTCTTTATTATCTGCCTGATAAGCATGCGCAAAAATGCATTCCAGTATATGTCCGTGTATCATATGTCTACCATATACTTACCTATGTTTTGTTGTCTTACTCTTTTTGAAATAAAACGTTATTTGATAAAACTCAGGCCCCATGCAGGTTTTTCTCTTTTTGTAAATTGTGTTAGGATTTTTGCTCTGGTTGTTGCCTAGACAATGGGGACATCGTCTAAATAACCAGGGGGGATGTGTAGTGGTGACACTTTTACAAGGTGTCCGCTATGTGTGAAATTTTTTTTTTCCTCGGAACAGTAGTGGGGTTCTGAGGGTTAATTGTGCAGGTTAACTTTGGCATCAGTTTGGCTGGGCTGTACTAGGGTTCTGCCTGGTCATGGGTACACTTAGGTACACATGACAGGCCCAGAACCATGCCTGGTTGGACGTTTTTGAGTATCAGCATTCCCCGGAGCCAATCAGTGGGTGCGTCTGGCCCTGCTGAGGAGTCTGGGGAAGGGTACTTAAGGTGTTGAAGTCACGTGTTCGGCCGTAGCTGCCTGCTCCTGAATCTCTACCGGGGTAGCCCCGCGAGGGGTCCTGGGCCCGGGAGCATTTACTGTCCCGCAACATGGTCATTCTGACTAGCCCCACAGACCCGCTTGGTCTGGGGCAAAGGATCTGTCATGAACTAAGTACTCACCGAGGCCAAGATGCCGAGAGCGGTTGCCCTTGCGACTCGGCGCCCACTGCCCTGAAGGTGACACAGGGACGGTTGGCACCAAGAGGCACAAGCCACCGATGGGATGGTGACCAGGCGTGGGCTCCTGATGTTGTAGAGTAGGGTAGACTGGAGCAGGTTAGTACGTCCACGAAGTCCTAGTTGAGACACAGCAAAACAGACTGGGGATCAAACACAGGCAGGTTAGGTAAATGTAGCCGAGGGTCAAACACTGGTAGATTAGGTACAAAGGTATCCTTGAGCAGGAGAGTCCAAGGCAGGCTAGGGATCAAACACTGGCAGGTTCAGAAGAGAGAGTCCAAGGTACAGGCCAAAGGTCCAGGGCAGGAGAAGGTAACAAATCCAAGTAGGCAAGCCAAAGGTCAAGGTCAGGAGAAGGCAGAGTAGTCAGGACGATCCGGGTTTGGCAACAGGTAAGACAATCTTCAAGGGTCAAGTACAGGATACAAACAGGAAGCAGCTGTCAGACGAACCAGCGTCTGTCTGGGCACAGAGGCCCTCCTTTTATAGGGCCGTTGAGGTCACATGAGGTGATGCCGCGCTACTGCGCATGCGCGCGCGCCGCTTGGCGGGAACACGAGTGCGCACGCGCCGCCGCATCTTCTCCCTGTCACTGGCTATGAGCCGGGAAGCTGAACCCGTGCGCCTGCGCACTAGCGTGCGCAGCGGACGGAAGCCCTGACAGTGCCCCCCCCTGAGGGGCGGCCTCCGGACGCCCAGGCTCTCCATCAATTCAGGGTGTTCTTGTCGGAAGATCTTGATTAATCTTGGGGCATGGAAGTTTCTGGATGGTTCCCAAGAATTATCCTCTGGTGGATAGCCCTTCCATTTTACTAAAAATTGAAGCTGACGACCCACCTTCCTGCAGCCGAGTAACGACTCTACCTCGTATTCCTCCACTCCATCAATTGTTATAGGTGGAGGAGGAACGTCTTCTCTGTTTGGAAAAGGACTGGGGACCAAGGGTCTCAGTAGGGAGGCATGAAATACTGGGTGTATTCTGTAGGAACTGGGTAAGGCGAGTTCAAAAGCTACAGGGTTTACCATCTTCTTTATTTCGAATGGTCCAATGAACTTGGGACCCAACTTCCTTGCAGGACACGCGATCTTAAGACGGGTAGTTGCCAGCCATACCTTCTCTCCAATCTTGAAATGAGGATTCTCCTTCCTCCCCTTGTTGTGATACTTTTTATATCCCTCCTGGGCGTGTTGCATGGCGTCCTGAAGTCTTTTGAAGTTGGTTTGAATGTAACTTATCCGTTCTTGTACAGCGGGCACCCGTGATTTAGAGACAACATTAGGGAGAAAAGATGGATGAAACCCAAAGTTAGCCCAAAACGGAGTCTGATTTGTGGTCGAATGGGAAGAGTTATTATATGCAAATTCTGCAAAAGATAATAGAGAGGACCAGTCGTCTTGTGCGGAAGAACAAAAACATCGTAAGTATTGTTCAAGAGTTTGATTAGTGCGTTCAGTTTGTCCATTACTTTGTGGGTGGTAGGCAGATGAAAGACAAATGTTGATATCCAAGGTTTTGCAAAGTTCTTTCCAAAATTTTGAGGTGAATTGTGGGCCCCTATCCGAGACGATGCTCTTGGGTACCCCATGGAGTCTAACAACCTCCTTGACAAAAAATGTTGGCGGTCTCCAGGGCAGAGGGGGTGCCGATCATGGGCAAAAAGTGACTCATCTTGGACAGCCGATCCACTACCACTAGGATAGTAGTGAAGCCTTGTGATGGAGGTAATTCCACGATGAAATCCATTGAAATGTCAGCCCAAGGTCGTTCTGGGATGGGTAGAGGCCTTAGTAACCCCCATGGCTTTGTTCTAGGACCCTTATTTCGTTGACATGTAATACAGGAGGACACGTATTTTTGGCAGTCACTTCTCCAGCCTGGCCACCAAAAGGTGCGAGAGATATGTTCTGCTGTTTTCCGTACCCCAAAGTGCCCAGCTAGTTTATGATCATGTAGAGCTTTCAGGACTACAGGTCTCACCTCTGTAGGGACGAAAATCTTGTCTTGGAGCCAGAATAAATTTTCACGTCTTTCTAGGGTGTCCAGAATGGGATCCTTGCAGTGAGCCGAAGCGGTGGATAGAGTGGAAATCAGGTCAGTAGGTGTGAGTAGTAGAAAGTTCTGAGGAGTAAGAATGGTGCTGGGTTCTGATACCTGCGAGGACTCTGGGAAGATACGGGATAGAGCATCTGCCTTGCCGTTCTTTGATCCTGGCCGATAGGAAATGTGGAATGCGAACCTTGAAAAGAAGAGTGCCCAACGGGCTTGACGGGGTCTTAAGCGTTTAGCAGTGCGAAGGTATTCAAGATTTTTATGGTCTGTAAAAATGGTAATTGGGTGGACTGCTCCTTCGAGGAGGTATCTCCACTCCTCCAGCGCGGATTTAATGGCCAATAGCTCCCGATCGCCAACGTCATAGTTTTCTCGGCCGGATTGAGCCTTCGGGAGGCGAAGGCCACTGGGTGTAGCAGGGCTTTCGGCCCATGGCGTTGGGAGAGGATGGCGCCTGTGGCTGACTCCGAGGCGTCCACTTCCAGAACAAAAGGTAGCAGTGGGTCTGGGTGCCGTAGGATAGGAGCAGACGTGAAGAGGGTCTTTAGTTTGACAAAAGCTTCCTGGGCCTCCTGGGACCACTGGAAACGGCTGTGTAGGCGGGTCAGTTGGGTGATGGGGCTCACAATAGCAGAGAAACCGGCGATGAACCTCCTGTAAAAATTGGCAAAACCGATGAATCTCTGTACAGCTCTTTTATCCTTAGGAGGTGGCCAGTCTAACCACTGCCTTGACCTTTTGTGGGTCCATGGAGGTGCCTTTAGTGGAGATGATGAACCCCAGAAACTGTACGGTAGATCTTTCAAACTCGCATTTCTCAGCTTTAAGATAGAGCTGATGGGCTCTGAGGATGGTGAGGACCTTTCTGACGTGTTCCCGATGTAGCTCCAGAGTAGCTGAAAAAAACGAGAATGTCGTCTAGGTACACGACTAAAAAGTCATCCAAATATTTTCTAAAAATGTCATTAACCAGGTGCTGAAAAGTGGCTGGAGCATTACATAGGCCAAATGGCATCACCAAGTATTCATAGTGGCCAAAGCGAGACCTGAAGGCCGTCTTCCACTCATCCCCTGCACGGATTCTGACAAGGTTGTAGGCACCCCTTAAGTCGAGTTTAGAGAAAACTTTAGCTGACCGGAACCGCTGGAAGAGTTCAGGAATAAGTGGTAGAGGATATCGGTTCTTGATAGTGATTTTATTAAGTTCTCGATAATCAACGCAGGGCCTGAGTGAACCATCTTTCTTTCCCACGAAGAAAATACCAGCCCCTGCTGGAGAGGTGGATGGCCGGATAAAGCCCTTCTCGAGATTCTCATCAATATAGGCCTTGAGGGCCTTTAGTTCGGTTTCTGACAGAGGAAATATGCGCCCAAAGGGAATTGCGGAGCCTGTGAGCAATTCGATGGGGCAGTCATAGGCCCGATGTGGTGGTAGATGGTCGGCCTTCTTTTTGTCAAAGACATCTTTAAAGTCCTGATAGACCGGGGGAATGTGTTGAAGATTCTCTGATGTCGAGATAACCGATAGGACAGAGCAGGGAGTTGGAGAGATGCAGTGTTGGTGACAATATGGTGATGAGAAGGAGACCTCCTTCCTATTCCAGTGAATTTGGGGGTCATGAGCTTGCAGCCAAGGAAGTCCAAGGATAATTGGAAACATTGGAGAAGATATAAGATCAAACCGTAGAAACTCTTGGTGGCCGGAATCTGTGGTGGTGAGGATAGGTGAAGTCTCCTGAGTTACTGGACCAGACTGTGGAAGGGACCCATCAGCTAAATGGACCAATAGAGGATTTGCCTTGTTGAAGCAAGGAACGTGCCATTCCTTGGCGATAGAGATATCCAGGAAGCAGCTGCAAGCCCCTGAGTCAATCACGGCTGGTAGCCGGATCTTCCTTCCCGCTAGCTGTAGGGAAACAGAAAGAGTCACATAAGTTTGGGTCCGATTGACGGCTTGACAATTCATGAAAGGCTGAGGTGGCAACTTACTAGGCCGGATGGGACAATTCAGGAGGAAATGTCCTGAACCCCCACAATAGAGGCACAGATTGGATCTCCGTCTTCGTTGCCGTTCTTCCTGGGTAAGGCGGGGACGGACTAAACCCAACTGCATTGGTTCCCCTTCAGGGGCCGATGGACCGGATTGGGACGGTCGGATAGGCAGCTGGCATCCTTGGGGAAACCCATATTGGACGGGACCCTTGTATACGTTCTGAGCGACGTTCCCGCATACGTCGATCCAGTTTGGTGGCTACCTGGATCAACTCCTCCAACGAAGTAGGAGGCTCCACCCGGGCTAACTCGTCCTTCAGACTCTCCCTTAGTCCCAGTCGATACTGGTAGAGGAGGGCTGCCTCATTCCAGGTGGTATCGGCAGACCATTTGCGGAACTCCGCCGTATAGTCCTCTACAGGCCTTTTACCCTGAGAGAGGGTATGCAGGGTGGCCTCAGCCGTGGCCTTACGTTGGGGGTCATCGTAGAGTTGGCCCATTGCTTCAAAGAATGTATCAACAGTATTAAGGAGAGGGTTCCTTTGTTCCATGAGACCATGGGCCCAAGATTGGGGTTCCTCGGATAGAAGGGAGATGATAAACCCGACTTTGACAATCTCTGAGGAGAAGGTTCGGGGTTGCAGGGCAAGGTACAGGGAACAAGCATTTTTGAAGGACCTGAACTTCCTGCGATCACCCGAAAATCGTTCTGGAATTGGTACCTTGGGTTCAGGCACGGCCATCATCATGGCAGGTGGAGGTTGAGCCTGAGGTGCAGAAGTCCCACTAGTAGACCCGGAAGCTGAACTTGCTAGAGGGGCGGCCGTGGTCAGTTGTTGGAGTCGAGTATCGACTTGAGCATAACCTTCCTGTAGCTTCTGTACCGCTTCCGTGAGGGCAGACACCTGCTGACATAACATGTCCAGTGGGGAAACCGCTCTGTTGGCCTCTGTCATGGCTGGTTCGTACTGTCATGAACTAAGTACTCACCGAGGCCAAGATGCCGAGAGCGGTTGCCCTTGCGACTCGGCGCCCACTGCCCTGAAGGTGACACAGGGACGGTTGGCACCAAGAGGCACAAGCACCGATGGGATGGTGACCAGGCGTGGGCTCCTGATGTTGTAGAGTAGGGTAGACTGGAGCAGGTTAGTACGTCCACGAAGTCCTAGTTGAGACACAGCAAAACAGACTGGGGATCAAACACAGGCAGGTTAGGTAAATGTAGGCCGAGGGTCAAACACTGGTAGATTAGGTACAAAGGTATCCTTGAGCAGGAGAGTCCAAGGCAGGCTAGGGATCAAACACTGGCAGGTTCAGAAGAGAGAGTCCAAGGTACAGGCCAAAGGTCCAGGGCAGGAGAAGGTAACAAATCCAAGTAGGCAAGCCAAAGGTCAAGGTCAGGAGAAGGCAGAGTAGTCAGGACGATCCGGGTTTGGCAACAGGTAAGACAATCTTCAAGGGTCAAGTACAGGATACAAACAGGAAGCAGCTGTCAGACGAACCAGCATCTGTCTGGGCACAGAGGCCCTCCTTTTATAGGGCCGTTGAGGTCACATGAGGTGATGCCGCGCTACTGCGCATGCGCGCGCGCCGCTTGGCGGGAACACGAGTGCGCACGCGCCGCCGCATCTTCTCCCTGTCACTGGCTATGAGCCGGGAAGCTGAACCCGTGCGCCTGCGCACTAGCGTGCGCAGCGGACGGAAGCCCTGACAGGATCCATCTGTTCCCGAGTCTCGGAACCGGCTGGTCCGAGGCGCAGGACCTGAGGGAGGATTCAAGGCGTCCGGGTGCACTCTCAACTTGGAGGGACATGGCAGCTCGTGTAAGCGACCGGGAGAGGACTCTTCGGAGCAGGGCCAACAAGCTGTTACCCCTGCAAATAAAAACCTTCTAAAAGGACTTTTATGGTGTCAGCATCTGAAGTTGTTGGGTACTAACCCTGGGAACCCCTGGACATGGAAGAACAAGCCAAGCGGAGGTAACCGGTAAGCCCAAAAGTCAAGGCCGCCCCGGGTTATGGCCGCTACATATGTATTAAAAGAGGTATAGACTCCAGAAAGAAGGACATCATGTTGTCCCTGTACAAAGCGTTAGTAAGACCTCATCTGGAATATGCAGTTCAGTTTTAGGCACCAGTTCTCAAAAAGGATATCAGGGAACTGGAGAAAGTGCAGAGAAGGGCAACCAAACTGATAAGAGGCATGAAGGAGCTCAGCTATGAGGAAAGATTAGAGGAACTGAATTTACTCTCTCTTGAGAAGAGACGATTGAGGGATGATATGATCAACATGTATAAATACATAAGTGGTCCATTAAGTGAACTAGGTGTAGAGTTATTCACTTTAAAGGAGTTGTAAAGGCCTATGCCGACGATTTAATTTTTTTAGTATCTAATCCCTGCATCTCTCTCCCTAACATTTGGAAAGCCCTATGGGTATATGTCGACCTTTCAAATTATAAGGTCAACTGTACTAAGTCCGCTGTCTTGAACATCACCGTCCCAGATGCTGAAGCTCACAGTCTACGCACATTCTTTGCCTTTCACTGGGCAGACAAATCGGTAAGTTACCTGGGCATTGACATTACTTCGGACTTGGGGCATTTGTACCTGCATAATTATATCCCCTTATCCCTATGTCACAAGGCGAACCAGTACGGCATACCCTTTCCCTTCTGTACAGCCTCTTGACTAACCAAGACAAGACTTCGACTCCCACATTCATCCTTCAGTGGGAAAAAGATCTTGGGACCCGCTTCACTCCACAGCAAACAGACAAAATCCTTTTACTAGCACATAAAGCCTCCATCACCAATCAATATCAGGAATCTGGGTATAAAATAATCTCCCGTTGGTACAGAGTCCATTACCTACTCAATAAGATGAGTAAAACAATCCGTGATAAATGCTGGGAGGTGCAACACGGAAGTGGGAACCTTGAGTCATATCTTCTGGACATGCCCGGCGCTAGGGGCATTCTGGGAGGGGGTGACGGTGACAATTAAGAGCATAACCTCTGTGGAATTAAAAGATAACCCAGCTGCGTGCCTTCTCCACCTAACAGAGAGACCTATCCGAAAGTATAAAAAGACATTGACGATGCAACTCCTTAACGCGGCACGGGCATGTATCCCTGCGATGTGGAGACAGCCCAAGCCCCCGTCCAGGGTCCTGTGGTACTCAAAAGTTAATCACATCCTCCGGATGGAAGAATTGACAGCCACCCTCTATAACACAGAGGAACAATTTCACAACAAATGGAGGCCCTGGAGGTATTTCACTGCTACACATGAGTATCTACGAGAGATAACCCTAGCTACCAACCTAGACACTGAGCAGACGTTCTGAGCAAATTGCGCCCAGGGAGTCTGGGGCATTACTCTTGCACGAGAACTGGCAGTCTCCCTACCCCCCCCCCCCCTTTTTTTTTTCTCCCTCTCCTCCCTCCTTCTCCCTTCTCTTTCCCATACTGATACTTTCTTTACCTATCTTTCTTCTCTTAACTTGTCTCTTCTCCCTCTTAATTCTAAAATATAGCCGAAGACCCCATCCATTATATTCAGATGGAGGTAAAGTACAACGAATATGAAAGACGGAGGAAGCAGGTGGTCTTGTAGACTTAGTCACATACCATAGACTCATTGAGAGGATATTAAGACTTGTTTAAGTTTGGGCCACTTCGGGGCAGGTTCTTTTGGGCCCCGTACGCCTCCCGTTTATCATTCTCTTTAATTGCAAATATAACTGGCACAATATTGTTTGAAGCTGTTAAGAGTTCATAATGTGTTGAGACATATTGTTTATTACCTCTAATGTATGGACACCATGTTTATACAGATGGAAAATGTAATGTTTAGAGACACATTGTACAGTTTATTGCCATGAATAAATAAATAAAGGAATTGTGCTGTGCAGAATGATACTTATTTCACAGCCAGCAGGGAGGGATGGGGTTGGAGCGCCAGTGATGCTCTGACCCCACCCTATGCAGCTTGAATCCTTGGGACTCAGAGGCTGTGGGGTAGGAGCTGGAGTGGGAGCTGCTGAGTCGGCAGCACTGAGAGCCCGCCTGCGGAAGTGGCATTGTGGATGGTGTCATGGTAAGCCCACCTAAGGGAGTGTAGTTCTGCCGTCTGTGAGGGAGTGACCTTTTTTTTATGTACTAGTTCCGCAGAGCGTATTCTAGCCAAGAGCTTCTGCACTTCTCCCTCACTGGCCCTCTTCAACCGAGTCCCCTGGGAGATCAGTTCTCCCCTCACCACTGCTTTGTGGCCCTCCCAGACTGAGCCCATGCTGACTTCCTCCGGGGGATTCTCCTGGAAATACAAGGAGATGGTATCCAGCACCCCCTTCAATGCCACCACGTCATCTAGAATGCCATAGTTCAGGCGCCAGTTCCACGTCCGCGCCTCCATGGACTGTGGACGCAGGGAAATGGAGACAGGCGCACGGTCAGATATTGTAATGGAGCCTATGGAGGCTTTTGTTAGAGAGTCTAGGGAGTATTGATCCAGCAGCAGAAGGTCTATACGTGTGTACACAAGTAGCTATAGTCCCTGTCATTCGGGTGGAGAATCCTCCAGCAGTCGACCAAATGATGGGTCTGTAGAGACTTCTTTAAAGTGTTTCAGAAAGGCGAAGGAGTGTGTTGAGCGGCCTTGGGACGTATCTATCTGGGGGTCCGGGCTGACGTTAAAATCCCCCCCAAAATCAATTGACCCTTGCGAAAGGAAGCAAGGGCTTCCAACGTTGCGTCTAGGAAGGTAAGCTGTTTACTGTTAGGGGCGTACACAGCTGCAAGCGTGAATCTCTGATTATAAATGGTGCCCTTAACAAATACATATCTACCTGCCGGATCCAGCAGTTGGTCCGTCATAATAAAGGGGCAGTGTTTATGAACAGCTATGGCTACTCCCCCAGATTTAGGACGCGGAGAATTGCTAAGGTACCATGACTTGTAAAGGTGCGTGGGCAGGCGGGGGACCGAGTCAGCATGAAAATGAGTTTCCTGCAAGAAAACAATGTGTGCCCCCATACGTTTCATCTCAAGCCACAACTTACTGCGTTTCGCCGGCGAGCCCAGGCCTCGAACATTGTAGGATACGACCTTTAGATCAGCCATGGTGAGGGTTCAGAGGATGAGCCAGAGGTCCCAGCCCAGGGGAAGAGGGCATCAACAGCGCGCCCGCACCCAAGGCAACGAACACTGTCAGCACTCAGGCGCATGCAGAGTCCTAGAAGAAAAACCGTAGTTACAGCGGATGTGAAAGACATGGGGAGGGAAGAAAGCATAGAAACAGAAACAAAAATAAGAGCACAATTAAATAAAAAACATGTTGCCCTATAGGCATAACTCAGTGCAACTAGTCTCCTGGTCGGGGAACCCCATCCCCCCCTCCCCGAGAAGGGGGAACGGTGGGGTCCAGCGAGCAGAAGCATTTCCCAAAAAGGGAACATCACTCCAAGGAGTAGTCCTACTGGGGGGTAGTGGTATAGCACGCAGAGCGAGTCCACCGTGCGACCCACCAACAGTATATATGGCTCGATCTACCCATGGAATGCTGAATAAGCGTACGTAGCGGTAACCAATATGGGGTAGAGAGTCTGCTGCAAAGTGAAACGGCAGCTATGAGGGAAACTTCAAAAGTAGCCGAGCAAGTTCTTTTCCGTCATCAGCGTGGGGAACCGTTGTTCAGGCTTCCTCTTGTGGGGGGCGCCTAGGTGATCCATGTTCAGACATGCTTCTTCTGTTCCCGCGTCGGCGTCTTCGACGGCCTTGCTGCCACTGATCAGGGCGTCTGGGGAGAGGGATGGCTGGTGACATCCTCCAGTCTGGAATGTCCACAGGGGATAGGCCCAAGTCCTCCAGGAAGCGGGGCAGGTCAGCTTTGGTGCGCAGGGTATATTGCCTACCCTCTTTGGTCGCAGAGAGGCTGGAGGGAGACCAGCAGTGGTTTAAGTGCCCGGCGTTGCATCAAGGTGCGTCTTGATATGTCTGGGAAGAAAGTCAGTTTGGCGCCATCAAAGTCCACGTGCCGGACTCCCCTGACTTGATTCATGATACGCTCCTTAAGCGAATACTTATGCAGCTTGCATATAATGTCTCTGGGTCTTTCCGGGTCATCTGAGGGGGGTCTCAGGGCCCTATGAGCCCGGTCAATTTCAATGTGTTCCGGGGCCTGTCGGCCTAGTATCTGCTTAAAGACCCCCTGCAAAGTAGGCACAATGTCCCTTGGTCCAGTTGCCTCAGGTAGGCCTCTGATACGTATGTTGACCCTGCGGCTCCTATTTTCAAAATCATCCATTTGATCTAACAAGGCCTCCAGCCTGCGATCCTGTCTGTCACACCGGTCAATTAAAGCTTGTAGGGTGGGGGCAGTTTCATCCCATTGAACCTCCAGTGTTTTTTTGCCATATTAATGGTTGTTCTGAAAATTGTGCCCTAAGAGCATGTTCTACTTGTAAATATGAGAAAAGAGAATATTGTGATATATTAAACTCTCGCTTTAAATCCATAAATTTTTTCAGTATATTACCTCTGTATAGATGACTCAATTTCCTAATCCCATTTTTTTCCCGATCCCTGATTTTGCCTATCAAGTAAATCTCTTTGAGGTTTCTATTATTCCACAGGGGTGTTTGGTCAATCATCCCTTTATAATGTAGCTGTTTTTTAACTGTTGTCCAAATTTTCCCCACCATTTTTATAGTAGGGTATTTATGACCAAATGAGTCTGCCTCCAGTGTTTCTATTAATGTATCATGGCCCGCTCCAACCAGAATCAATTCCAAATTCGGGGTGCCTCCTCCCGGAACCCCACAGCCCAACAGCTGCTGAAGCTAAGCCGCCAAAAAATAGCGCTCCGGGTGGGGCACCGCAAGACCCCCCTCTTTCACTGGGAGCTGCAAGGTACCAAGGGGGATCCTAGCCTGACCACCTTTCCAGATAAGTTCCCTAAAAAGGGTTTCGATTTTCTGGAACCATCTCCTGCATACCCACACCGGGGAATTGTGTAGCACATACAGGAGCTGTGGCATCCAGATCATCTTTATAAGGGCACATCGACCTGCAACTGACAAAGGGAGGTGTTTCCAAACTGCTATCTTCTTTTTAAACCTGGTCAATAGCGGTACTAGATTAAGGCTCAGAAATTGATTAGGATCCCTCCTCAGGACCACTCCCAAGTATTTCAAAGCATTAACTACTTCCAATTGGGGCATTCCTGGTATTCTAACTTCCATATTTGTATCAATTGGGAGTAGTTCTGACTTCTTCCAGTTTATCTCAAGTCCTGTAAACCTGCCAAAGTCCTCCACTATGTTCATTGCTCTGGTTAGAGATCGATCCAAATCCCCCAGGAACAATAAGACATCGTCCGCATATAAAGCAATTTTCTCCTCCCTTCCCCCCTTCCTTTGGAAACCTATTATTTCAGTGCTATTTCTAATAGCAATAGCTAGTGGTTCCATTACGAGCGCAAAAAGGAGGGGAGACAGGGGACACCCCTGTCTCGTCCCCCTCTCCAACTCGATTTCCTCTGAAAGTTCATTATTAATTTTTAACCTGGCCTTTGGCTTATCATAGAGCAGTCTTATCCATCTGGTGAACAGGGGGCCTACCCCAAACTTCTCCAGCCCTCTCCACATATATCCCCACTCCACACTATCAAATGCTTTTGTTACATCGAGTGCCAACACCGCTCTTGGTCCCACGTTCATCACCGGACTTTGCAAATTCAGAAAAGCTCTTCTTATATTAAGGCTTGTAGATCTGTCAGCTATAAAGCCTGTCTGGTCCGGATGGACCAGCCTTGCAATAACCTTGCTCAACCGACTCGCCAATACTTTGGCCAGAATTTTAGTGTCGGAACACAGCAGGGAAATTGGCCTATAAGCCGAAGTATCTAGGGGGTCCTTCCCTTCTTTCTGTAGGATTATAATGGTAGCCTCCAACATTGAGGTAGGTAACCTTCCTTCCTTATTGGCCTCCTCCAGTGTATTTAGCAGTGCCGGGAGCAGAATCTCTCCATAATTTTTGTATATCTCAACAGGCAGTCCATCAGGGCCCCGGTGATTTTTGATTTGCCATACTATTTACTGCCTGCTGAAGCTCTGCCAAAGTCACTGGAGCCTCCAAATCCTCTCTCTCCACTTGGGTCAACGCGGGAATCTCCAATTCCCGCAAAAAATCCTCCATTACATCCTCCATCCCGACCTTCTGTGCTGTATATAATTTTTCATAAAAACTCCTAAACGTCCGGACTATACCTTTGGAATTGGTTGTAATCTCTCCGTCCTCGGTTCTAATAGCTTGAACAACAGAGGTTGGAGAGTTTATTTTTACTATTTGTGCTAACATCCTTCCTACACTTTCTCCTTCTGCAAACGCAGATTGCCGTTGGAGGAGCCTTCTAGTCTCAACTTTTTCCATGATAACTAGCTTATAGTTCTTTTGCCTGTCTATCCAAGTTTTTTTATTCTCCAGTGTTGGATCCACTATGAAATGATTTTCGGCTTCCAGCATTTCTCTCTGCGCTTTTTCCTCCACTACTCTAGAATTTCTATTGAACTTGGCCACTTGCTGTATCAGAACCCCTCTCAGAAATGCTTTCAATGTGTCCCATATTATACCAGGTGGTGCTGACTCCTTATTAAATGCTAAGAATTCCTTTATTTTAGGCAAGGTCTCATCTGATTCCTTAATCAAATCCAACCATCCTGGGTTTATCCTCCACTCCCCCCGAGCTCTCTTTTCCCCCACTTTCACTGCCATTACTATTGGGGAGTGATCCGAGATCCCCCTTGGGCAATAATTGATTTTTTCCACCCTCGGCACCGCACCCACACTCCCCAGGATCAAATCTATCCTGGAGAATGTGGAGTGCGTGGCCGAGTAGCATGAATACTGCTGCACTTCAGGGTTACGAACTCTCCATATATCCACCAGACCCAGTTCTTCTATAAACTGACCTAATTTACTTCTCTCCACAGTATCCGGGGATATCTTTATTGGGAACCTGTCTAATTTATTATTCAAGACCTCATTAAAGTCACCTAATACTAATACTGGGATTTCCCCTTTATCCTGCAAAAATTCATTCAATTTGAGCAACACATCAATTTTAAATGGCGGTGGGATGTAAACATTAGCAATCACATATGCTCCATTCTCAATCGTACAGTACAAAAAAATATATCTTCCATTTTCATCAATATCAATCTGTCTGCAGGAGAAGTTCACTCCAGATTTTATCAAGACACTCACCCCCCTACTATAGGTAGAATATACCGAATGGTATTGAAGTTGGTATTTCTTATTCTGCAGGGCTCGGGCAGTATGCTTAGTAAGGTGAGTCTCCTGCAGACAGATCAATTCTATTCCCCACCCCTCCATTACTGCAAACACAGCTGCTTTCTTAGCCGGGGTCCCTAGTCCCCTGACATTCCATGTTCCCACATTGACCACTGTCATTTCACCTTACATTGACGCATTAACACTAGACAGTCTGAAATATGCCCATATTTTGGGCCTCCCCTGCAACTATTATCATTTCCACCCGTAATCCTCTAATAAATCCCTTTCCTTCTACCAAAAAGCCACTATTAGTGCGTGATCTGCCCCTCACAGTATCAGAGTAATAGAAGTCCACGGAGCAACCATTGCTCCCATAGTCTTTCATCCCCATTATCCATTATCAATACGTGCTCTCACCCTCATGTTATCAAACCAATTTATCTAATAGTGAAGAAAGCAAAAACAAAAAAAAGGGAAGAAAAGGAAGGGAGGGGCAAAACCATAAGGTTCCTCCCACCCCAACAGATTCCTCCATTCATGCGCCCCATCCTATAAGTGTTCTCTTTTTTAATTCTTAGTGAAATTTGTGTCACTTCTTTATTTAATGTGTTTATATTCCGTGTTGTGCATCTCTCTTTAGATTTAAAGCAAATTATTTTTATCCTATCTTCCCTCTTATCTACCCACTTCCCTCCCCACCTCCCACTCCCTCCCACCTTTCTTTTCCACCTACCTAGGTGTTTCCCTAGGGGGCTATAAATGACCAAAACCCATTTTAACCTTACCACACTTTCCCTTTCATACATATCCCTCTCTTACTTCCTGTGTATCCCCTGCATGTCCCCCGCCCCCCATCCTCAAAAGAAAAAAAAAAAAACACCATCTCATATTCTTATACAATAGATCTTAAACATTTCCCCCCCCACCCTCCCTCCACCCCCCTCCATCCTCAAATAGTTGCGAGTCTTTCTTTGTTTGTTTCCATCCATCTCTCCACTGCCTCTGGGGAATTAAAAATCTGTGACTCCCCCCATGCCGTCACCCGTAGTCTTGCCGGGTACATAAGGGCATAGGGTATTTTTACCCTCTGGAGAGAGCGCTTGACCTGTATAAATTCTGCTCTCTGTCTCTGCAGCTCTGGAGAAAAGTCAGAATAGAACGAAATTTTAGTCCCGTTGAAGAGGATATTTCCTATCTCTCTTGCTCTCCTCAGTAGCGCCACCTTATCTTTATAATTAAGGAATTTGAACAACAGCGGCCTAGGGAACTTTGCAGTTGGAGATATTCTAAAAGGAATTCTATGGGCTCTTTCAATGGCAAACGCTGCTGAGAAAAATTCTCTACCAAAGAGTTCAATTAGCCACTTCTCCACGAATTCCACGGGATTTAACCCCTCGGTTTTCTCTGGGAGCCCAACCATCCTTACGTTATCTCTACGGAGCCTGTTTTCCATCTCTTCCAGTTTTGATGTATGTCTTACTATTTGTTCCTTCATATTTTTTACATCTAAGATTAAAGGGGAGGTATCATCTTCAAGTTGACTTATTCTTCCTTTCAGCTCTGATGTCCTTTGTCCAATTTTTCCCAGCTCTTGTTTAACTATAACTATATCCTCCTTTACTCCCCTTATCTCATCGCATAGTTCTTTAATTGAGCCATTACATGTATTCACGGCCAATAATACATCTTTTAAGGTTGGTTCTCTTTCAGAGGATACACCTACTCCAGCAGTTCCGTTAAGGTTTACTTTTCCATCCGGGCCAGCCATATCTACTGTGACCATCCCTCCTATTGTGTTTTTAGGATTAGAGCCTTTAACAGCCCCAGGGGTCAAAGCATTATTTGGTTGTCCTAGACTTTTTCTGTCTGTGGGCGCACTTTGTTGTATTCTGGCCTGTACCCCCTTTTTGGGGGGTGTCTGTACTGGAACATGTGCATACTGCTCAAGCCTCACTGCAGCTGATGCAGATGGGGCTGCTATCTGTTGCTGGATTTGATGAGAGGTTTTCTCCTTGGCTGAGCGCAAATGTTGCATGGTTGATAAAACAATGATGGCGGCTGAGGTAGTCAAAGAGATGAGACTAATATCCTACTTCGGATACTTGCTAACTTTCATCTATTTTATTTAAAACACACTTTATTTCCTTTTTTTTTTTTCTTCTTACCAGTACCTTGACCGATTCACAGCCGATAATTATATCCCAACCGTGTCTCATGGGGGTTATAAATTCAGGTATCAGTACCGTTTTTAATCCTGGGGTATAAGCAGCAGCGAGGCATATGTGGCATAGAGGGTCATACAGCAATTGGCTCCCTGTGATACTGTGGCACGGTCTCCAGACCGCTGTAGCGTTTCCTCCTTCTCCTCACTCCTCAATCCGATTCTCTCCAGCAGGGCGCCCGGCGCTTGGCGTATGACGTCAAGCTGCACTCGGTAATCCCTGGCAATCTCCGGGGGACAGTTAGGGCTATGCAGAGAGCCAGCCGCTCCTCTGAATGCCTCCACATGGATCCATCCACCGAGCTCCCGCAGCGGAAAAGAAAAAAACCGACAGGCACACAGCGCACTCCGCACAACCAAGCCGCTCCCTCCACGGTAACACCTCAGGCTGTATGTCAAGTATTATCTTTGAGATCCAGGCTTTTCAGTAAGGCACTATAGCAGGCACCATAGCAGGACGGACGGAGGGCGAGAGGACACACACCGGACCTCACTCAACTCTCATCTCTCATCTCTCTCAGCTCTCACATCCTGCACGTCCGGTCACACACCCCGCTTCTACTCAGGAAACAAACAAGAGCTTTAACCCCATTCTCACATTATCTTTAGTGTGCTCTACCCAAAAGCCAGGAGGTTCAGGCTAGGAGACAGAGGAATCTCCTGGCAACCGTATAAAGCCCTCCTATCGAAAGGACAGGCCCGGGCCCATGGGGAGCTGCAACTAAAGAGAGCTGGGAAAGCTGCAACTTTTGTACATGAGCACAGGTATGCAATTAGTCAGTTTTGAGAACCAAGGCAAAAGGCTTGCGAAGAGAAGAAGCCAGGAAGTTTGGTATTGTTTTATCCTTTTCCTGTTTTTGCTTTGAATGCTGTGTGAATCAACTATGTGGGAATCCTGATGTAAGGAACTTTATTTTTAAATAAAAGTGGGCTGACACGTCACATGCCCACAAGCATTTACGCCACAGGATGACCACCTTCTGAAAGATCCTTTAGCCATAACCTTGTCTGCCAATGTCCAAAGGACAATTCATTTCCTTAAAACATTTGTCTAGCTAATCAGCTTTTCAAAGTTTACTCTGCAGCTTTAACACCATCTGGAGTATCTGGAACTAATCTCAGGCACAGCCCAAGCCAGAAATATCCCCCCTCAGGAAAAAGTCACTTCTTTAAGCTCTGACATGAGGACCCTCAGATCATAACGGTACCTCTCAGTTAACTTCTGTATAAGGATTGTGAGCTTGATGGTAGCCACCTTCTTGGCAGTTCCCTTTGCCCATTTTCACTGTAGACCTCTTTAATCCAACATACTGACAATGTGAAAAAAGCAAATCCCACCTATGGATTGTCAAATGCTTCTGTCCAGCCAGACAAAGCTCTCCTTGGTATGGTTGATTTCCAGTCCTGCTTTGGAGTTGGGAACGTTTTTCCTCCACATGTCCTGAAAGGTAGCGACAATGAATGACAGCCTTTCAGGGAGGGGCAGAGTTTACAATCCCTTGACTGTCCAGGGGACGTGGTCCCACAAATGTTGAAACTTCCCATCAACATTCTTTTAGATTATAAGCTCTAACGCACAGGGCCCTCTGATTCCTTCTGTATTGAAATGTATTGTAACTGTACTGTCCCTCACATTGTAAAGCAATGCACAAACTGTTGGCACTATATAAATCCTGTATAATAATAACATTCTGGAACTGAGCCATGAGATTATCTCTACAACACTGGACCTCCATTCTGCAAAGTCACCCAGTCAAGGTAAAGATGACCAATGCCACAGGAGTGGCCTATATGAACCATCAAGGGGTCACCAGAAGTCAGACTGTCTTGAGAGAAACAACTCTGATACTGTCCTGAAAGTAAACTCACATTCCATTTCTCTCAGCTGTCCACATCCCCCGAGTGGACAATTATCAGGTGGACATACAAAGCTGTCAACGCCTAGACCTGAGGAAGTGGTGTCTGCACCCCAAAATCTTTCAAAATCTATGTCAAACGTAGGGAAAACCAGTTGTGAACATCCTGGCCTCCAAGTTCAACAAGCTGAAAAAGTTTGTAGCCAAGACCAGCATTCCTCTAAATGGTGTAGTAGATGCTCTGGTGATTCCTTGGACTCATTTCAAACTGGGTTACACCTTTACTTCGATGAAGATTCTCCCTCGACTACTGCACAAAATAGAGGAAAGGGTTCTGGTGATTTTCATTACTCCAAATTGGTCCTGAAAGACATGGTACACAAACATACTCAGACTTCTTTGACTTTGGCCTCTTTCTAACAAACCAGACATACAGGACCAAGGCCCTCCATTCAATCCTGCTTCTTAGTCGCTGGTTCTAATGGCATGGCTGTTGAAACCCAAATCCTAATGAATAGGGGTAGTTCTGACTCTTTTCTTCAGGGAGTTGATTATTCTCTGTCAAGATCAATGGCACACCCATCAACCCTTCCTTGCATGTCAGGTCGCTAGGTGTTATCCTGGACTCTGAACTCTCCTTTCAGCCCCACATCCACTATCCAAAGCTTGCCGCCTCAACCTCTGCAACATCTCCAAAATATGCCCCTTCCTAATCAATGACACCACAAGGCTCCTAATTCACACCCTAGTTATCTCTCGCCTTGACTACTCCCTCCTCATTGACTTTGTCTTTTAAATAGGCTATCCCCTATTCAGTCCATCATGAACTCTGCTGCCTCATCCACCTTACAAAACCGCTCAGTGTCTGCTACCCTTCTCGACCCATACCTCCATTGGCTGCCACTCACCCAACAAATTAAATTCAAAATACTAACAATAACTTACAAAGCCATCCACAACTTGGCCCCCCCAGCTACAATACTAACCTGGTCTCAAAACACCAACCAAATCATTCTCTTCGTTCCTCCCAAGACCTCCTGCTCTCTAGTTCCCATGTCATCTCCTCCCTTGCTCGCCTCTGGGACTTCTCCAAAGCCTCTTATACTTTGGAATTCCTTACCCCAATCTGTCCGACTATCTCCTACTCTATCCAATTTTAGGCTATCCCTGAAAACTTTTCTCTTCAGAGAAACCTATCCTGCCTCATCCTAACAACCATACTTTTATTTTCTCCATCAGCTCATCCCCCACAGTTATTACCTTTTGTATCACGAGACCCTCCCTTTTACATTGTAAGCTCTAATGCGCATGGCCCTTTAATTCCTTCTGTATTGAATTGTATTGTAACTGTATTGTTTGCCCTAATGTTGTAAGGCACTGTGCAAACTGTTGGCAGTTTAGGTGGATGGCCATGTCTTGGTAGGTTTGCAGTTGTGCCATACTCTTTATATTTTTGGATTATGGATTGAACAGTGCTCCATGAGATGTTCAAAGCTTGGGATATTTTTTTATAACCTAACCCTGCTTTAAACTTCTCCACAACTTTATCCCTGACCTGTCTGGTGTGTTTCATGGCCCCTTCATAACTAAGGTTCTCCAACAAACCTCTGAGGGCTTCACAGAACAGCTGTATTTATACTGAGATTAAATTACACACAGGAGGACTCTATTTACTAATTAGGTAGATTCTGGAGGCAATTGGTTCCACTAGATTTTAGTTGGGGCATCAGAGTAAAGGGGGCTGAATACAAATGCACGTCACACTTTTCACATATTTATTTGTAAAAAATGTTGAAGACCATTTATCATTTTCCATTCACTTCACAATTATATGCCACTTTGTGCTGGTCTATCACATAAAATCCCACTACAATACATTTAAGTTTTTGGTTGTAACATGCCAAAATGTGGAAAATGTCAAGGGGTATGAAAACTTTTTCAAGGCACTGTATATGGTACACAGTAAGGGGTGTGCAAAAAGTTGCAACTAAAACAGGTCATGCACATTTTGGCAAGCAAAGCACAATGTTATGAAATGTAAGAGTGTGGATCACAGTGAAGTTCATAAGTCACAAGGGGGAAATAGAAAGGATTGTATGGGACTAGGGATGAGCCGGTGTTCGATTCGAACCCATGTTCGCCCGCTCTGCGAGCCCAGAACTATTTGGGCCGCTCGCATAAAATTTGTGTGATGAGAGCGGCCCGCAATGCACTGCGCCAGTCGCAGTGCTTTGCTGGCTGATGATTGGCCAAGCATGCACTGTGACCCGCATGCTTGGCCAATCAAAGAGCCAGCGGCGAGGAGAGCCATAATTGGCCACAGGCAGGATGCCTGTGGCCAATTATAGCTCAGGGGGTTTAGTACACGCCCCACAGTATAAAAGACCGCCGCGCCAGCGGCCTCGCATATTGTGTTGTCAGTGTCAGCGTTATGTGCTGCTGACATTATGTGCTGTGATTCTGGGGATTAGTGTGTGCGTGCCCCAAATTCAATAACCAGGCTCTTCAGGTCTGCTATGAATATTAAGGGGGACCCCAGCCAAAAAAAAAAATGGCGTGGGGTCCCCCTCAAAATCCATACCAGACCCTTGAGGTCTGGGATGGATTTTAAGGGGAACCACGGCAAAAAAAAAAATGGCGTGGGGTCCCCCTCAAAATCCATACCAGACCCTTATCCGAGCACGCAACCTGGCAGGCCGCAGGAAAAGAGGGGGGGACGAGAGCGCCCCCCTCCCTCCTGAACCGTACCAGGCCACTTGCCCTCAACATTGGGAGGGTGCTTTGGGGGTCTGAGACCCCCCAAAGCACCTTGTCCCCATGTTGATGAGGACAAGGGCCTCGTCCCCACAACCCTGGCCATTGGTTGTGGGGGTCTGCGGGGGGGGGGGGGGCTTATCGGAATCTGGAAGCCCCCTTTAACAAGGGGACCCCCAGATCCCGCCCCCCCTGTGTGAAATGGTAAGGGGGGTACAAAAGTACCCCTACCATTTCACCAAAAAAGTGTCAAAAATTTTAAAAATGACAGGAGACGGTCTTTGACAATTCCTGTATTAAAATCTTCTTCTTTCTTCTGGTCTTCCTTCTTCCTCTCTTCATCCTTCGGTTTCTTCATCTTCTCCTTCCGGCATCTTCTTCCATCTTCTTCTTCCATCATCTTCTTCCTCCGATCCGCTTCTTCTTGCTCTGGTCTTCTCGTCCGGCATCTTCTTCCCTGGCGTCGGCGTCTCTTCTTGGGTCGCTCCGCGCAATTGGAGGCTCCCGCTGTGTGAGGCTTCGCTGTGTCTAACAGGTCTTTTATAACGGATGGCGGGGCCACCTGGTAACCCCACCCCCCTCTGACGCACGGGGACGTCATGGGGAATTCCCTATGGCTTTCCCCATAAGGTCAGAGGGGGGCGGGGTCACCAGGTGGCCCGCCCTCCGTTTTAAAAGACCTGTCAGACCCAAGAAGAGACCCGGATGCCGTGGAAGAAGATGCTGGACGAGAAGGCCAGAGCAAGAAGAAGCGGATCGGAGGAAGAAGATGATGGAAGAAGAAGATGGAAGAAGATGCCGGAAGGAGAAGATGAAGAAACCGAAGGATGAAGAAAGGAAGACCAGAAGAAAGAAGATTTCAATAAAGGAATTGTCAAAGACCGTCTCCTGTAATCTTTACAATTTTTGACACTTTTTTGGTGAAATGGTAGGGGTACTTTTGTACCCCTTACCATTTCACACAGGGGGGGGCTGGGAACTGGGGGTCCCCTTGTTAAAGGGGGCTTCCAGATTCCGATAAGCCCCCCGCCCGCAGACCCCCACAACCAATGGCCAGAGTTGTGGGGACGAGGCCCTTGTCCTCATCAACATGGGGACAAGGTGCTTTGAGGGTCTCAGACCCCCAAAGCACCCTCCCAATGTTGAGGGAATGTGGCCTGGTACGGTTTAGGAGGGAGGGGGGGCGCTCTCGTCCCCCCCTCTTTTCCTGCAGCCTGCCAGGTTGCGTGCTCGGATAAGGGTCTGGTATGGATTTTGAGGGGGACCCCACGCCATTTTTTTTTTTTTGGCTGGGGTCCCCCTTAATATCCATAGCAGACCTGAAGGGCCTGGTTATTTAATTTGGAGGGACCCCCACGCTTTTTTTTTTTATTTTTTTTTATTTTTTATCAATGACTTTTTTTTTATCAATGACTTTCAGTGAATGACTGTTCTCTGTGTTACGGGAGCCGTCAATTCATTAGCCGTGAGTGATTTTAAATAGCTTTTTTTCCTGCAAAAATGACACTTTGTGCAGGGACAGTTCTAAGCACAGGAAACATGCGCCCCTTCACAGGCATACTATAGACACCCCCCAGGTACGAAATTTAAAGGGATATTACACTTTTATTGTTTCACTTTAAGCATTATTAAAATCACTGCTCCTGAAAAAACTGCCATTTTTAAAAAAAAAATTTGCATTGATACATGTCCCCTGGGGCAGGACCCAGGTCCCCAAACACTTTTTATGACAATAACATGCATATTAGCCTTTAAAATTAGCACTTTTGATTTTGAACGTTCGCATCCATTGTAACTAATAGGGTTCTTATGGTCGCACGGACTTTAGGTCCGTTCGCGGGTTCTGGTGCGAACCGAACCCGGGGGTGTTCGGCTCATCCCTATATGGGACAATGTAGACATTTAAAAAAACTGGCACAGTTCAAGTGAAGACCTGACAAAGTATGTAGAAAAAAGATAGATACCCCATGGATTTCCTTTAATCACGTATACAGGAAATAGACGTTTTCTATAGCACAGACTAAACAGATGATTTGCGGATAATTAATTTGTAAACTCATTAGCGCTTACAGATATACAGATTGCACATGGTTCAAGCTTCTGACCAATGCTTAAGGGTGATTGCCTTAAAGTGCTTGTAAACCCTAGAAACCCCCCCCCCCCCCCCAAAAAAAAGAACCTGCAAGACAAAGGCATAATGAGCTAGTATGCATAGAATACTAGCTCATTATGAATTGCTTGCCAGAGATCGAGGCCCCTGCAGCCGTCCTTGTACCCCGCTTCGGCGGCCAACATTGCTCCCGGAGTCACTTCCGGGGATCGCGTGCTCCGGCACTGTGATTGACCAGAGCCGCGATGACGTCACTCCCACGCATGCGTGTGGGAGCCCCGGTAATGGCACAGTCTAACTGAAGCAATGGCACATACTGCCATTGCTTCAGTGCGCATGTCCCGATGCTGTCAGCACATGCAAATACAGGGGATTTAGGAGGTTTAGGAGATATCCAGTGTAGCTACAGGTAAGCCTAATTATAGGCTCACCTGTAGCAAAAAGTGGTTGTAAAGGGTTTACAACCACTTTAATGCCGTCAAGGTTGTCAACCTGTTAGAGTGGACACTTCTATTGAAAGTATTACATGGTTTTACTGACCTCCACTCCTTGCAAGTATAGATCTAATAAACATCTCTTTGACCTTTATGAGGAAGGTAGTGTGTGTGTATAGACATGACATCTCATATAAACCACATTAAACAATTAGGATAGCATTGGGAATTTTGGAAGATCAAAATCTGTTTAAGGATGTGAACAGTCAGTCCTTTTGGGAGAGATGAATTGTAGAACTAAATTTAGAACTATATTTAGTGCTTATATTCAGAAACTTGTGGATAAGAGTCATCAAGGGTTTGAAACAGGGGAAATATAAGGCGAGGAGGCAGAATATGTCACCCAAGTGGAGTGTGTGGCATTACTTGATAATATATACCATTTGTATTTAAAGCCCTTGCTGCTTCACAGCCCGTTCCCTACTGTGTGAAGCGCACTGTGCTTTGTGTAATGCCTGGTGGTGGGGGAAGGAGGAGGGGGGCTTAACTTCCTGCTGACTTCACCGCGGCGAGATCAGCTGGAAGTGGAAGCGGGTACCTGTCAAAACCAGGTACCCGCTCCCCCAAAAGGTGCCAAATGTAGAAGCTGAGGGGGGGGGGGAGGCAAACAAGTGGAGCTTCAACTTTTTGGGTGGAGCTCCGCTTTAAGCCCTCAGATGAGGGGTTATATTGTAATCCCGAACAATATGTCAGAATACAGCACCTTGAAAAAGTATTCATACCACTTGAAATTTTTATTGTTTTGGTTGTAACATGACAAAATAAGGAAAATTTCAAGGGGTATGAATACTTTTTCAAGGCATATGTATGTAACACAATTTTGAGGACTAAGGAGTGGTACAGAAGACATAATAGCATTGAGGTAGTGGACAATAGAAGGGAGTTCTTTGTAGCCATATACCAGTAGGCGAGGCTTGCTTGGTTTATAAGAACTGTGACTGCTACACTAAGCTATATTCCCTGATCACTCTTATAGAGGTAACCATTACAGTACATTAAAGAGACACAACAGTTGCCAATGGGACTTTAAATGAAGTGTTCATGATGATCAAGGGTAAAAAAGTAACAATTTATTAGAATGGTAACAATATCATCCAACACAGAACATGAGCATGGGTGGCAGATCCATAAAAACAGCAACATAACATAGTAGTCATTTAAAACATAGCCATAATGATATAACATCACAGATTATTAGTAATACAAATATGCATAGTACATCTCGAACCCGACGCGTTTCGCAAGCTTTCCTCACATCTTCAGGGGCTGATGTGCATATCTAATATCTGTAACAACAAATGGAGTATATATTGGAGTATAGGTTATAATTTAGACACAAGCATGGAGCCTGAACTGATCACCCCATACTTACTTGCCAGATAATTGTCTTCAAGGGCTGGTCCCAAGGAAGGGTCAGCGGAGGACATCTCCCCCGGGAGCTGAATGGACGGAGACCCCAGCATGGAGGACCGAGGCCAGGTGCAAGGCACGCACGGCAAAGGTTTGAAAGGGAAGGTGTAGACCCAAACTTCTCCCGTAGACTTGCAGAGCATGCTCACTGTATAAAATATATACTGGTATGGGTATGTATGTAAGTCTAAGCCTGGGTTCACACTATTGCGAATTCGCAGCGGGGGAAAACACTGCGAATTTGCAGGACATTTGAAAACCCATTGTTTTCAATGGGGCACGTTCACATATGTCGGGTGCATGCGCACTGTGCATTGCAGAAAAACGCCACCGACTTTGGTGCGGTGTGGGGCGGATCAGGTGCGAATTCAGGCCCATTATCTTCTATGGGCACGCATCTGATTCGCACCTGACTTGCGTGGTGAACAAAAATAATTCGCAAGTCATTTTACTACTTCTGAGGGGGAAGTCCACGCCCACTTAAAAAAAAAAAAAAAAACGGCACGGATTCCCCCTCCAGGAGCATACCAGGCCCTTAGGTCTGGTATGGATTTTAAGGGTCCCCCCCAAAATCCATACCAGACCCTTATCCGAGCACGCAGCCTGGCAGGTCAGGAAAGGGGGTGGGGACGAGCGAGCCGTACCAGGCCGCATGCCCTCAACATGGGGGGGGGGGGGTGCCCTGCGGCCCCCCACCCCAAAGCACCTTGTCCCCATGTTGATGAGGACAAGGGCCTCTTCCCGACAACCCTGGCCATTGGTTGTCGGGGTCTGCGGGCGGGGGGCTTATCGGAATCCGGGAGCCCCCTTTAATAAGGGGGCCCCCAGATCCCGGCCCCCCACCCTATGTGAATGAGTATGGGGTACAATGTACCCCTACCCATTCACCTAAGGTGTAAAGTGTAAATAAAAAATACACACAATTTGTGGTGGATAAATACCAGCAAAAGAAAGTTTTATCTGTTTAAAAAAAAATTACAAACAAAATTGGTACAGTGTTGTATGACTGAGTAATTGTCATTCAAATTGTGACTGTGCTGAAAACTGAGAAATAGCCAGGACTGGAAGGGAGTGAAAGTGTGGTTTAAACACTAATTGTTTTATACGTTTTCTTGTTCCTTCTTTATATAGCCATTCTTCCAAAACTCAACCAATTTATGATTTTTCTGTTTTTAACCGGTTCCCGACTGGCGCACGCCAATGTATGTCAGCAGAATGGCTGCGCAAATGGACGTACCTGTACGTCCCTTTGAATTTGCCGCCGAGGCATTGCGTGCGCGTGGGATACCCGCAATCGTCTCACGGAGAGGAAGAATGGGAAGATGCTAATGTAAACAAGCATCACCCCATTCTGCCTTGTGACAGTGTCACTGATCATAGCTCCCTGTGATTGGGAGCTATGATCAGTGATGTGTCACAGCTAGCCCATCCCCCTACAGTTAGAAACACTCCCCAGGACACACTTAACCCCTACAGCACCACCTAGTGTTAACCCCTTCACTGCCAGTCACATTTACACAGTAATCAGTGCAATTTTAATCGCACTGATCACTGTATAAATGTGAATGGTCCCAAAATCACACCAAAATTGCCCGATGTGTCTGCCATAATGTCGCAGTCATGATAAAAATTGCTGATCGCCGCCATTACTAATAAAAAAAAAATTTTATGGCATTTTTTTAAGGCATTTTTTTATGGCATAAAAAACAATCCCCTATTTTTCAGACGCTATAACTTTTGCGCAAACCAATCAATAAAAGCTTATTGCGATTTTTTTTTTACCAAAAATATGTAGAAGAATACGTATCGGCCTAAACTGAGGAAAAAAAATGTTTTTGTTATATATGTTTGGGGGATATTTATTATAGCAAAAAGCAAAAAATAATGTGTTTTTTTGTTTATAGCGCAAAAAAATTAAAACCGCAGAGGTGATCAAATACCACCAAAAGAAAGCTCTATTTGTGGGAAAAAAAGACGTTGATTTTGTTTGGGAGCCACGTCGCACGACCGCGCAATTGTCAGTTAAAGCGACGCAGTGCCGAATCGCAAAAACTGCTCTGGTCTTTGGCCAGCAAAATTGTCCGGGGCTTAAGTGGTTAAGATGATTATGTTTTTTTAAGCAATGCTGCATTATTTGAAGCTGAACTCCAGCCATGTGGAAAAACCTCATACCGCTCCCCCACCACTCATAGTAATACTTGCAGTCCTGCGATTTTCCACCCTATCAATTCCTGTTGCAGTGACTGATCCATTGAGGGATGCTTGTTGATGTCCCTTTTGCCAACCTAGTCATGTGTGCACTGTAATGTCACCATGACAGGAACAGTAAGTGAAACTTTAACAGGGTATTGGATAGCAATATAACCTGACAGGGGTCTTATCCTTCACTGCTATCCAAAACTTAAAAAAAAAAGCACTTTCCTTCACACTAAGCTGTTCCGTTTCAGAGCTATACCACATGCACAATTACTTGCAGTATTTTAAATCTTAATGTACAGTACATTGTGTTAAGGCAGCCCATTCTTTCATTTAGCAACAAACACAAAACTGGACGTGAACTCTTTGTTTTTGTCCAGTGCAATGCATGGTATGTTTTTTTTTTTAAACTATATTGCAGGTCCAATCCAGTGACACCTGTTACTGCAGCAAAACAATATGAAGCTGCTATTGCTGCATTAGATGGTTGTATGATAGGTCTAAAATGTGGAGTATAATTCATTTACTATACTGTAAACAGCATATTTATGTGTTTTATTTTTTCCTTTTAAATTAGGATTCTAACATAATATGTCACCTAAAGAAATAATAATTGTGAGTTTCAGTGCTTTGGAATTAAAATATCACACCTTAAAAGCATACACTGAGTGAGAGAGAAAGGGAGTGAGTGAATGTTAAACTAAGTAAATCAATGAATGATTAGGCTTCTTGGCATCTACGAAGAAATGTCAGCATTATGTGAACTGGACTTTAAATTGACTCTAAAAAAACAATAAATAAGCTATAGCATTTGGGGTAGGAGGGTGATGTTGGTAAAATATTTAATTGTTTGGTTGTGCAAAATATTGAGTAGCAGTGATATTGTTGCTCTTTGTACATATTGTACTATAGATTTACAAGTTTGTACCATTATAAATCATCAATTAAGGGATACATGTAATATTTGATCAAATATGTTACAGAAATTAAACAGCACAGAAAAGGGAGACATCACCATTGAAAATAGGAGCAAGAAAGGCTGTCTAACTGATCTAAAAATGAAATACAAATCGGAGGTCATTCCTGGCATACAGCAATATTTTCACGGCAGTGGTACAAATGACAAAGATGCTGTTGTGTTAGCAAAAGAAGAATTCCAAGCAAATGTGTTTTCTTTACAACCTGAAAAGGGGACATTTTATCACAGGAATGAATGTCATCAAGTCAACAGTTGTGTTTACAATGCTGGAAAATGTGATAAAACCATCTAGTTCTTTGTTGGAAAAGGATGCAAATGTTTTAATTGTTTTTCTAATTTCTATACTAAAGCAAAGGGAATTACAAATAATTCTTCAGATGCCACTAGGAGGCAGTGTAGACCACATCTTGATATTTTTAATATTGAATATGTGATAAGCGAAACCTACAAGCAAAACTTTTACTTTCACTCTCAGCGATGATGGAAAAAATTACAAATGGAGGCACTGACAGGAATAAATACCCAACAGGTGTTCCAATACCTCTCCACTCTATCCAGAACTAACTTTTTTTTTATCCATAAATTTATTTTATTTTATCAAAAGAGAACATAACAATTAAGATTGTTGAAAATTGTACATATCATTGTACCAGAACTAACATTTAGTTATATAACCAAACTGTTAGGCTCATAATAGCTCTTAATGTCCCTACTACATAAACTCTAAAGCCTTGTACACACGATCGTATTTTCCACAAAGCGTCAGAGTTTTGTCTGAAGGGTGTTGGCCATGAACTTGTCTAGCATACAAACTGCACACAATTGTCGTCCAACAAACACGAACGTAGTGATGTACTACGTGGCTTTTCAGCTCTTTAGCGCCACCCTTTGGGCACCTTCTGCTAATGTGTTTGGTGAGAATTGATTCATAGTATGCGTGTTTGTATTTTGGACTTTTGTCTGACAGACTTGTGTACATACGATCGGAAAATCTGACAACAGTCCGCAGAAAATTTATAAGTCTGCCATCCAACATTTGTCCGCGGAAAATCCGACAGTTGTCCGATGAAGCGTATAAACGGTCGGATTTTAGGCCAACCATCTGTCAACACACAATTCCTGTTGGAAAATCCGATCGTGTGTACGAGGCTTAAGTATAACTTTCCCAATGCAATTTGAACCTAACCCTAAAAATTTACCTGTAAAGCACAAGTAAAAACCATGGGGGTAGGTGTGGGTTCCCTTCCTTTATTCAGGCACAAAGACTTAAGATACAGTGCAAACCTGTTTCCCACTGCCTGGCCCAAACCTACCCATTTGCACATAACTATGCAATCGGAATGTGTGGAAGGAGATGGGTAAACTCAATAAAGCTCTATAACCTAGCATTCAAGTAATTCAGAGAATACCAAAAGCTGCTACAGGTATGTACAGTCACCTGTGGGTGTCTGTACTTCATACCTGTAGGCAGCCCTTAAAGTGGTTGTAAACCCTTACAAACCACTTTGACCTACAAGTAAGCCTAGATTAAGGCTTACCTGTAGGTCCAAGAAATATCTATATATATATATATATATATATATATATATATATATATATATATTTGCCAAAAGACAGGCACCGCTGTCTACGGCGCATGCGCTGCGAGTGACGGCGCATGCGCTGCGAGTGACGGCGCATGTGCTGCGAGTGACGGCGCATGCGCTGCGAGTGACGTCATCGCGGCTCTGTCGAATGACAGCGCCCGAGCAGCGAGACCCACCAAGAAGATGGAGGCTCCGTACACAAGGGGACATCGGTGATTTCGCTGGCTCCTTTGTCAGGTAAGTGACACAAAATTATGCTTTACCTTTGCAGGGAAACAAAGAGGAAGTAAACCCATTAGGGTTTACTTCCTCTTTAATATTCGGAAAGTGACAGGAGTCTGTGATATAACATGTTCTATGTTGTTTTATGTTAGTGCTTGAGGTCTTGTATTTAAACAAGAGATTGTTTTTTTAAGCAGTGCTGCATTATTTGAAGCTGAGCTCCAGCCATGTGTTGAAAAACCTGATACTGCCGCGACCCCCCCCTATTTCTTTATGCATCAGCCACTCATGGTAATACTAGTAGTCCTGCAATTTTTCACCCTATCAGTTCCTGTTGCAGTGACTGATCCATTGAAGGATGTTTGTCGATGTGCCGTTTGCCGACATAGCCACGTCATCAGGACGGAGCATAGGTATTGTTAGAAGGGCCCATCAACATTCCATTTCCGATGAGCAAAGGACTAGGATGCTGATTGTCACAGGAAACAGTAAGCATTTCTCTACAAAAAAATATGCTGTAGACTGAGTGCTTTCACACTGCTGGCGCACGGGCGTCGGCGGTAAAGCGCCGCTATTTTTAGCAACGCTTTACCGTTGTTTTAGAGGCTCTATTCGGTCTCTAGCAGTTTTAACCCCCCCGCTAGTGGACAAAAAAGGGTTAAAACCACCTCCTAAACGCTGCTGCAGCGGTGGTTTGCCGGTGGCACGGCGGTGCTGCCCATTGATTTCAATGGGCAGGGACGCTATAGGAGCAGTGTTTTCACCGCTCCTATAGCGCTGCAAAGAAGCTGCTTGCAGGACTTTTTGTGACGCCCCCTGCCAGTGCAGCATCCCAGTGTGAAAGCACTCGGGCTTTCACACTGGGGTTGCAGTTGAGGCTTTTTTCAGGCGCTATACATGTGCTATTTTTATCGCTAAAGCGCCTGAAAAAAAATGCCTCCAGTGTGAAAGTGGTCTAATTGAAATGTGTGTGTGTGTGTCACTACTTTTTTTTTTTTTTTTAATTACATAGCTAAAGCTTTAAAGCAGGCAATGTAAATGTTTTGTATATGTTTCTTTTCATATTAACATTGTTCTGTTATATTTTATTACTTTTTATTTAATGTTTTACTTTAATAGATTTATTAACCTATAACTTAATTTTAGTGTTCCATAACTAAACATCTTGTTGATAAAATTTACTGATCCATCTCATGTTGAAGTAAAAACTCTTTGAAATGGTTGTTATTCATTGTTGAAGCTATTCATGGCCAATAAAGAACAATATCGGTGTTCTCCACAAAATTTGCTCAAAACTTTTTCATAGAATTAATCAAATTTCTAGACACCAATTCAAATGACAAGTTAGTCAAAACCTAAAGTGTTAGAGTGTAGTATGTAAATAAGAGAATGCTTATGATTTAAACTTTTTTTAAGATAATCTGCCACCAAAATTTTTTTTATTGGGCACATTAAGTAGATTAGCATGTTTATTTCAATTCAGTGTCCAAAAAATGAATTGAATGTACAAAATTGAGTCAGATATGTTATTGTTCATATGTTTATTTTTATTGTTTACAATATGCTCAACAAACATTAGAAAAATGCTGACTTTTTTTTACACTATGCTTGTCTCATCAACGGCAATGAAAGTAGAAAATTGAAATAACAAAACAAAACAAAACAATGAAGCATTATATAACTCATCAAAACTTTATCAAGACATAGAACTATAAAAGAGATTAACATTGTTTCTTTTTTTTAATTATTAGCTATATTTCTGTTACCAGTATATACAATCACCATTAGATGTCTCTCTGCATTATGATAACATATAAGCACATATAATAACGCTTACACACGACCGGACTTTCCGCCAGAATAAACTCCAACGGTCTTCCCGACGGAGTTCCGAAAGGACTCGCCCACACACGATTGGACCAAAGTCCATTCGTTTTGAACGTGATGGCGTACAACGGGACTAGAAAAGGAAGTTCAATAGCCAGTAGCCAATAGCTGCCCTTCTGTCGTATTTGGTCCGTCGGACCAGCATACAGACAAATGGTTTTCCCGATAGAAATTGATTTCGTCTGAAAGATTTAGAGCATGTTCTGTTTGTAGGTCCATCTGAATTTTTTGAAGAAAAATGATCGGATTATCCCACACGATCGGCATATCCAACGGAATGATTCTGCCGGAAAGTCCAGTCGTGTGTATTCGGCATTAGACTTTTGGTCTGTTCTTTTTTTTTTTTATTATGCTACAAATGTGCAAAAATATATATAAAAAGATAAACTTTTTATTTATTATATTAAAAATGCACCTGGTCATTACAGTATTAAAGCGACATTAAAGCCCCTTCACACTTGCCTTCCATTTGTTTCATCAGTTCAGTCACGTTTTTTCAAAATAAGGAAAGAAATTGGCTGCATACCGATGTTCTTGAAGTCCATTTAATAAATGTATCATACAAACAATGACACACACCATGGTTGCAGTAGCCGGCACAAAGGTAGACTAATTTTGAACAGCTACACTTTGCTTACTCATCACCTTGAGGTGTGCTACTGACATTCCTTAACCACTTAAGCCCCGGACCAATTTGCAGTCAAAGGACCAGGCCCCTTTTTGCAATTCGGCACTGCGTCACTTTAACTGACAATTGCGTGGTCATGCGACGTAGCTCCCAAACAATATTGGCGCCCTTTTTTTCCCACAAATAGAGCTTTCTTTTGGTGGTATTTGATCACCTCTGCGGTTTTTATTTTTTGCGCTATAAACAAAAATAGAGCGACAATTTTGAAAAAAAAAAAAACAATATTTTTTACTTTTTGCTATAATAAATATCCCCAAAAAATATATAAAAAAACATATTTTTTCCTTAGTTTAAACCGATACGTATTCTTCTACATATTTTTGGTAAAAAAAAATCGCAATTAGCGAATTATTGGTTTGTGCAAAAGTTATAGCGTTTACAAAATTGGGGATAGTTTTTATAGCATTTTTATTAATATTTTTTTTTTACTAGTAATGGCGGCGATCAGCGATTTTTATTGTGACTGCGACATTATGGCAGACACATTGGACATTTTTGACAAATTTTTGGGACCATTGTCATTTATACAGCAATCAGTGCTATTTAAATGCACTGATTCCTGTGTAAATGACACTGGCAGTGAAGGAGTTAACCACTAGGGGGCGGGGAGAGATAAAGTGTGTGTGTGTTTTTTTACTGTATGGGGGCGTGGCTTTGCATCTGACGTCACTGATCGGCTTTCCCAATGACAGGGAACAGCCAATCAGTGACAGAGTCACTAGGAGGCACTTACCTCTCCCCGTTCTTCAGCTCTGTGACCCAATCGCGGGACACCAGCAGCGATCGGGTCCGCTGGTCCCACGGTCACGGAGCTCAGGACCAGGTTGCGAGCGACCCGTTGCTGGGCTCTTAAAGGGCCACGTACAGGTACGTGGTTGTGCCCAGCCGTGCCATTCTGCCGACGTATATCGGCGTGAGACGGTCCTTAAGAGGTTAAATAGGCCCCCCACACCCATTAGAGGTGTGCATCTTCACTGGCCTCACAATTCGATTACGATTATCATGTCATCGATTCGATTCCGCAATGCATCACGATTACAGTGCAAGTGCGCACGGTTTTCATCAAAAAAAATTCAAGTAGTCAGGAGAACTCCATTTTTTTATTCTATCTGTTCTTAAAAAAAAAAAAAGACAACACTTCCTGCATGTAGCAAAGTCTAAACACAGCAGACAATAACTTAAAGGAGCTCCAGGCTCTCCCCCAAAATACTAAAGAAGATGGTCAGAAACTGCAGCCATGATACAAGAGATGGTCAGAGACTGCAGACCCAATACAGGAGATGATCAGAGACTGCACACATGGTACAAGAAAGGGCCCTGGAGCACCAGGACAATGACACTGACGTGGCACTGATGACAGATGGCACTGATATGTGGCACTGATGACAGATGCCACTAAAACGGGGGAACTGATGACAGATGGCACTAATACGTGGCACTGATAACAGATGGCACTTATACGTGGCACTGATATGATGTGGCACTGATGACAGATGGCACTAATACATGGCACTGATGACAGATGGCACTGATACGTGGCACTGATAACAGATGGCACGTGACACTGACAGGTGGCACTGATGACAGATGGCACTGATACGTGGCACTGATATGGCACTGATGACAGGAGGCACTATGTGGCACTGACGTGGCACTGATGACAGATGGCACTTATACATGGCACTGGGGACAGATGGCAGTGACGGGTGGCACTAGGGACAGGTGGCAGTGGGGACAGATGGCACTTTATTTGCTTTTTTCTGCTTATGGCCGCTGCAGCCGTTCATCTCTCCCTCCTCACACGCTGTCTCTGTGTGAGGAGGGAGAGCGGCGCTGAGAGATGATCTCATATGTTTACATATGAGATCATCTCTCATTGGACACACCGATCGCGCTGTAAACGGCCGCTGTGATTGGCCGTTTACAGCGATCTGTGACTGGCTGTGTCCGAGGGACACGGCCAGCACAGAACCTCCCCGATGCGCGCTCTCAGGAGCGCGCATTGCGGAAGTAAACAGGAGGACGTTCAGGGACGACCTCCCGGCAGGGAGCGTCCGCGCTGTAGCCCTCTTTTGGCTATAGCGTGGGCGCAAAGTGGTTAAGAGACCTCAGTGAGTTGAAACGTAAACAAAGAAAATTTCTCGTTGATTGTCTGAAATATAGTTTGGACCACAGGTATTTCTGGGATGAGAAAAGCCATTATAAACAGATCTGTGGTATTGCAATGGGTGCCAAATACGCACCGAGCATGGCCAATTTACATATGGCCTAATGGGAGGAGGAGGCTCTATATAGTAAAAAAACACAGTAACTCTTATTCAAACAATTCATCAATGATATTATCGTGATCTGGGCAGGAGACAGAGAAAGTTTGATGACTTTGGTTTTGATCTAGGTACGAATGATAAAAATATTAAATTAACCTGGAAAATAAGTGAGGAGAAAATCAACTTCTTAGACCTAGAGATTTCAACAGAGAATGGAAAATTGGTGACAAACATATTTTAAAGTGGTAGACAGAAATAGCTACCTCCCTCTGGACAGTTGTCATTATGCTACATGGCTGGAAAGGCCAACTTATTAGGCTAAGGAGGAACTGCACGAAGAAGGAAATATTTCTCGAACAAGCAGATTTTATTTGGCGAAAGATTTGTTCAAAAAGGGTATAAGCAGAGTTTTATCAAAAATAAAAAAATAAAGGATGTCTCCGCTTTAGATAGGGAATTATTGATACAAGATTTCTTGAAGAATAAAGAATGGATTAATGATGTCCCATTAGTGTTGGAATATAACATCCAGCACAAACAGATCAAAAAGATTTGTAGAAAATACTGGAAAATCATAAAAGCCGATTTCATTTCTTGCAAGATTGAAGGGGTTGTGTACCTCCTCGAGTGTCCATGTCGAATCCAATATATTGGAAGAACTAAAAGTGAGCTTTGGAAAAGATTCAGAGAACATACACAAAACATAAAAAATTGGTTTCCAAAGCATAGTCTTTATAGGCATTATGATCAATACCACAACAGAGATCCCTCCTCCCTGTTAGTATGGGGGATAGAAAAGTATAAACCCCATTGGAGGGGGGGACAATAAAATTATAAAACTGAGTCAGGCTGAATCTCATTGGATACACGAGCCCTGTACTTTAGTACCACTAGGACACAATGTGGAATTTGATCTGAATTGTTTTATTTCTAATTACTGATTTTTATCCCTCCTTCTGGAATCTATATCTTCTCTCCCCTCCTTTTCTACTATTAAAGCGGTTCTGCACACACTTTTTTGCCTAAATCTCATTGCCTTCCAAATCTGGCAAAGAGTGCTAAATGGAAGTTTTTTTTTTTTTTACCTTGTAATTGCTGCTGGTCTATGCACCCATTCCGCTGTCTCTGCAGCTGTGGGCGGGGTTTGTGCGGGGATCCGCATCACTTCCTTTGATTGCTGCACTGTCTCCTAGGATCTGGTGTCATTCATCCCAGGAGTCAGTGCGGACAGCCGACGCGAAATCTCACGTGATTTCACGGACGCCGCCCGTTGTTATGGCAACATAGTGTTTTTTATGCCGCTCGGCGCTGTTGTCAGTGCGCATGCGTGGGAACCAGCGAGGCTTTCGAGCTGGAACAAGGAAGTGATTGCTTGTGGGCTTCAAATGCACAAGTAAAATGGAAATTAAGCTGTTTTTATTTTCAAAGTGCAGATTTCGTGACAAAACGGACATGGATACACGACAGACACAGAAAAAGTGAGTTTAACGTTTTAGTTAAAATACTTTTTAACAGGAGAAGAAAAAAAAAATTGTGTGCAGAACCGCTTTAAGGCTGATTAGTTGGCTGAGACTCTTTGACCAGCATAGGAGTATTAAGATTTTTAATATTTTAATATTTGTATCAAGTATATTTTATATGGTACTCCCTGTATCTAGAGTGCCTCTTTAATATTCATTTGAGGTATTCTATTACGGATTTTTCGTTTTAATTATGTATAGCTTTCCTTCTTATCTAGTGTTCATCAGATTACTCAGCTATTTTTGTAGCTAAGGATTAGTATTGATCATCCTTGTTTTTTATGAACAAGGATCATGTTTTATTATTACACAATTATCCTCTTATTTGATCACCCTTATTTATAGCTCTCTGGGTTGTGGACTGCATATGTTATTATCCACTAGATGCCGCCCGTGAGTTGCCATTTGAAGAATTTCTTGTGTTTAATTACATTTGTGAAATGTCATTTTAGAATCGGCCCCTAGATGGAGCTCCGTGATTTACCATTAGAAAGCACGATTATGCATTTGTTTATTAGCTAAGCTTTTAATTTAGCTATCTATTTTTTACTTTTTAGAAGATTCATTATGATTATCTGTCCAGTGATGTATTAGGTTAGTATTGAGGACTTGGTTTGTAACTTAAGTACCCAGCTAGCATGGGTTTCCATGACAGCAGTTTACTATATAAGTCACACTTGCACCTACCGCTCTACACCCATTGAAAAAGTCACGTGGTCAGTGACGATATGCGTGAGGGAAAGGAGCCGTGGTGACATCACTTCGGGTCGCGGCCGAGACCGGAAGTCTCCTTTTGTTTATGCTGTTCATTCATTTCTGCAATTGTAAGTTGTTACTACATTATTATTAAAATCACTTGCTAAATAATACACTATGGAGTCATCTTGCCTTTGCCTTTCCATGCTATGCTTTTGAGTGCTGCCAATCTGAGAGCCTGGTTGTTCCTGACCTACTGAGCAATCGATCTACCAGAAATTGATCGGCTAGTGTGGAATACTCAGGCTTAATTTATTTCTATATGAGGTGAGGGGCTGGGGGAAACTGTATCACTCACAGTGGATGGAGTACCCAAACTAGAGTGTGGCACATGCACTTTATGTGTGGAATATTTAAGCTTCATTGATTTCTGTATGAGGTGAGAGGCTGGGGGAAACGGTATCACTCACATTGGATGATGTACCCTTATTAGAGTGTGGCACATGCACTTTATATCTGGATGCACTATATATTGGATGAACTGTCCTGTCTGTTTGAATCCGTCACCGCTTTTTTGGATATATTACACTTATAAAGACTGCGTTGTCACAAATTGATTGTATTTGCATTTGCACTTTTTGGAAGTTTTTTTACTGTCACTTTGCACTTTATTTTTGGATATTACTACACATTCACTTTAATACTGGTATTCATACTAACTGGTATATATTTTGCACTTTAATATATAGCTGCTATTGTTTGCACAGATATTTATTTTTATTGATTATGTATTTAGTCTTATTTATTTAGGATTTGCTAAGCTTTTAGTAAGCGCCACATTCCTTTACTTTCTCTAAACTCAATAAAGCTCTATAACCCAGCATTCAAGTGTATCAGAGAATACCAAAAGCTGCTACAGGTATGTACAGTCACCTGTGGGTGTCTGCATTTCATACCTGTAGGCAGCCCTTAATATTCGTAAAGTGACAGGAGTCTAAATAAACTTATCTGTGATATAACATGTTCTATGTTGTTTTATGTTAGTGCTTGAGGTCTTGTATTTAAACGAGAGATTGTTTTTTAAGCAGTGCTGCATTATTTGAAGCTGAGCTCCAGCCATGTTGAAAAACCTGATACTGCCCCGACCACCCTATTTCTCCATGCATCCGCCACTCATGGTAATACTAGTAGTCCTGCAATTTTCCACCCTATCAGTTCACGTTGCAGTGACTGATCCATTGAAGGATGTTTGTCGATGTCCCTTTTGCTGACATAGCTCTGTCATCAGGACGGAACATAGGTATTGTTAGAAGGGCCCATCCACATTCCATTTCCAATGAGCAAAGGACTAGGATGCTGATTATCACAGGAAAACGTAAACATTTCTCTACAAAAAAATATGTGGCAGGCGGGTGCGCCTGCGTGAGAGTTCTGAGATGGCCGCTTGAACTCGGAGCTCCGCGCCATTCCCAGACCAACAGCGCCCTTAGCACCTGATACAGCCACCCTCGGGCTCCAGCAGAATGGAATTCATCCTCCCGCAACATCGGTGAACACACCCGTATGCACCGATCGAGCGCCAGGCGCAATTTAGAGCCGGAGTTCACCGTCTCCACCCCGCCTGGGTGTACCATGATGGCCGCCGCGGCTGCAGCGTCCTCTCAGCCCCAGGCCACAGATTCTGAAGCGACTCCAGAAACCAGGCAAGTCTTGGCCCCCGCTCACCTGACCTTCACCCCTGGACTTCAGGGTTATGGCCAGCAACCATATACTCCCTCTCCTGCATCCACAGAATCTCTCCTGAGTAACTCATTCAGAGAACAGGCCTACTCCCAGGCTGGGCCTGCAGTCTTTCCTCACACAGGATTTTCACCTCATGGTGCCACAGGCCTAGATCATTCATTCAATGCAGCAGACCTATATCTTAAGTCTACCCTCCTGGAGAAAGGCCTAGCCACCACAGCTGCCAAAATAACAGGTGCAATTAAGGCAGACCTCCAAAACATAGGATCCAGGATGGATGCCATTGAATGCAAGCTAGATCAAACCGCAGCAGTTACACATCAGAACTCGGACCTCATTCAAACCCTCCATGACCAACTGGATACAGCTTTCTCCCGCATAGATGACCTGGAGAACAGATCCAGAAGATATAACTTCAGGTTTAGAGGTCTGCCTGAATCAATTCTGGATGTTGAGTCGGCCACACAGGATCTTATGAAGTCCCTGAACCCCAACATCCCTATACCCCACCTGGAGCTGGACAGGGCTCATAGAGCGCTGGGTCCCCCCAGAAAAGATGGATCCCCCAGGGACATTATTGCAAAGCCCCACTTTTATGCAGTCAAGAAGGCGGTTATGAAACAAGCCCGCACAATGCCCCAAGTGATTTGCCATTCCACCATGCAACGCAGACGGACCTTGAAACCGTTATTGAATGCTTTGACCCAGAAAGAGATCAAATACAAATGGGCCTTCCCTTTCGCAGTAAAATTCACCTACAAAGGGCAAAACCAAGCATTCTCCAACTTTACCACGGGAGAAAAGTTACTTCTCAATCTGAAGATTATTTCCCAACAGATGGAAATGAAGACTTCGACATCATCTACGGGATCAAACAAATGACCGCCTCCTAATAGCCTGCAAGATCCCCTTTGGAACAAGTCCAAGACCCGAAGATCAACGCACAAAGGACCCTCATGAACCTCTGATGAGCGCTTATTTTGGATCTGTAATTATTTTGGAATTACACGATGCACCCGCATCCATCTTTTTTCTTCTATTCCTTGGTTGCTGACTTCTGAGAGACTCTAGAAGCATTTTCCTCAGGTGTATTATATCTGTCCGTTGACAGTTTTTTCCTTATTCGATAATTTTGTCTGTTGCCCCAAGTGAAGGACTGCCTTTTCGACTATCCAGTAAACACAGGAGAAACTTTTTTTTTTTCCAATTAACGTTTTTATTTGTCAACATATTCAAACAGTTATTTAACTTTACATACATTTTGGCAGAATAGAGCTCCCATAGGCAAGATATATGCTTCATGCGCGTTTTATTAGTCCATGGGTGCGCCCATAGGTGCAACATTAGTTTCTAAAACAGCGTTCCCACTAAAAAAATATAGGGGGTTAAATCTTTAGCATATAGCTCCTATAGTGACGTTTATGTAAAACATGCAGGTTAGTCTGCTTTACAGATGGTAGGAAAAGGGAGGGGGGGAGGAAAGAAAAAGAGAAGAGAGGATGAAGAGAAAGTTGGGAAAAGAGGGGGGGAGGAGGGTGGGGGGGAGGAAAGAAAGAGGGGGGGGGGGGGATAAGAAGAGAGGGGGTGTAGATACGTTCTCACCTCGACTGCCATAACGGCTTGCCTTAGTCCTCCCGCAGATGCCACCTTTCCCAGACTTCGTTGTGGTCGTCCAGTTTTTGTCGGATCCTGGCTGTCATCTTTTCCATGAGTTCAACGTCTTTAACCCTGGAGTATAGGGCCTCTTGAGAGGGTGGGATGGGGGATTTCCAGTTAAGGGCTATTAGGCACCTTGCGGCCATCAGTATGTGCCTGAGCAATTTCTTGCTAGGCTTAGATAATTTTGGTTGGGACAGGCCTAGCAGAAAAAGTTTAGGAGTGAACATTATGGGCGTCTCAAATAGCCGTATCATGAGCTGTCGGGTAGATTCCCAAAATGGGGTTATAAGTGGGCATGCCCAATATATGTGGAAGAGTGTCCCTTTCTGTTGTTGGCAGCGCCAACACCTATCCGGGGTGGAGGGGTATATTTTGTGGAGTATGGCAGGGGTCTGGTACCAACAGAAGAGAATTTTGTAGGAGTTTTCCTTATATAGAGTACATATAGAGGTTTTGGCTGCCTGCCTCCATTGGGAGCTCCTCGCCCAACTCCTTCTCCCACTTGCACATATATGAGTGTTTGCCTTTAGTTAGGAATTGGTATTTGTTTATAATTTTGTAGATGTCCGATATCAGACCCCTGCGGTTGCGTCCTTCTAATATAACCTGTTCAAATGGGGAAGGTGGGGAAAAGAGGAGTTGTGGAGCTATCGTTTGGGCAAAGTGTCTGATCTGCAGATAACTGTAGAACGCTTGCTTTGGAAGGTCATGTTTAGCCTGGAGCTCCGAGAATGTGAGCAACCTGCGAGTTCTGGGATTCACAATGTGACCAAAGTGGAACAGGTTCCGTGTGGCCCAAGGCCACGACATCTGATGCGTTAAGCTGGTTGGTAGTTTAGGATTGCATAAGAACGAGTTCATCAGGGAGTGTTTGGATTTGAGGTTATATTCGCGAGAGACCTTGCGCCACAGTAGGCGAAGTTGCGACATTGAGCCTAGCATGCGTCTGGGGTCCACCTCCACATTTGCGCTCCATATTATACTGTTTGGGTGTACTGGGGCTAGCCAGATTTTTTCTAGTTCTGACCACTTGCTAAAGGACCTCTGGGTGAACCATGAAGTCAGTGCGCGGAGTTGGGTCGCCTGATAGTACCTGACCAGGTCAGGAAATGCCAGGCCCCCATCCATCCGTGAGGCCGTCAGGACTGAGCTGGGCACTCTGTGTTTCTTAAAGTTCCAGACATATTTCAGGAGATCTTTTTGTATTTTGCGTAGTTGTATGTAGGGAACGGGTATAGGTAGAGTTTGGAATAGGTATAATAGTTTTGGGAGGATGACCATTTTAACGGAGGTGATCCGGCCTATCAGGGAGATGTGGTGAGCTTTCCATTTTTGGATCAGTTCCCGGATTGATCGAAATATCGGTGGGAAGTTCGCCTGGTACAGGGTGTGGAAGGATGGGGTGATGGATACCCCTAGGTATTTGAGTGAGGCAGTCGCCCATTTGTAGGGAAAGATAGACTTAAGGTGGGTCGTTTCGTCTGTCGGGATGTTGAGTGGGAGTGCGACTGATTTAGAGGTATTGGTCTTGTAGCCCGACAACGTGCCGTAGTGATCTAATATGGCGTGGAGGTTGGGTAGGGAGGTCCGAGGCTTGGTCAGGGTGAGGATGATGTCATCCGCAAACAAAGATATCTTGAATTCCTTGCCCCTAACTGGAATGCCCCTAATGTCAGGGCTGTTCCTAATGGTGGCCGCCAGGGGTTCTACACACAGTGCAAACAGCAAGGGGGAGAGCGGGCATCCCTGGCGGGTACCATTTGTAATCGGGAAGATGGGGGATGTGGCGAAGGGTGTCTTGACCTGCGATGAGGGATGTGTATAAAGGTTCTGGACCGCGTTCAGGAAGGGGCCCTTGAATCCCATATGTTGTAATGTGGCCGTCATAAAGGGCCAGCTTAGGCGGTCAAACGCCTTCTCTGCGTCTAGACTAAGGACCAGGGATTGTGTGGATTCTCTGTTCGCTACGTCTATCAGGTCTATGACTTTTCTGGTGTTGTCCCCCGCTTGTCGCATGGGGACGAATCCCACTTGGTCTTTGTGTATCAGGGTTGGGAGGATTGCGTTAAGGCGGGTGGAGAGAATTTTTGTAAATATCTTAAGGTCCGAATTCAAGAGGGCTATGGGCCTGTAGCTGGCGCATACTGTCGGGTCTTTGTCGGGCTTGGGGATCAGAGTTAGGTACGAGCCTAGCATCTCGTTCGGGATGGGGGTCTGTCGGAGGAAGGCATTAAATAGTCTGGTCATGTACGGACCTAAGATGTGTAAGTAGGTCTTGTAGTACTTGTATGGGAGTCCGTCTGGTCCCGGGGATTTATGTGCCGGTAAGGCCTTAATGGTCGTCGTCAGTTCCTCTATGGTAATTGGGGTGTTTAGTTCTAGGAGGTCAGCCTCCTTTAGTTGTGGTAGCCTGGCTTGTTCAAGGTATTGGGTTATGCGGTCGGTTAGATCTGCTGACGGGGGGTTGTGGGGTATTTCGCGCTTGTTGTAGAGGTCTGTGTAAAACTCTGCAAATGTTTTCGCAATGTCCTGGGGATGGGTCACTAGGTCACCTTTTTTGTCTTTGATCTGGTCGGGCGTGGATATATGTGCTTGGTCCGTGAGTTTTCTGGCTAGGAGTGATTGCGCCTTGTTACCTTTATCATAGTATAGCTGTCTCAGTCGTATTATTGATTTTTCTACTGCCCCTAGCGCCAAGTCCCGGAGCGTTGTTCTGACTTGGACTATCTGCTTAATAAACGTTAGGGAGGGGGAAGTCAGCAGTTTGTTTTCAAGGTGTCGGAGGCGTTTTTCCCCTAGAATTCTGGCGGTCTGAGCATCTTTTTTCATTTTTGAGGAGAGTGCAAGGCACCTACCTCTGATTACCGCTTTGTGTGCGGTCCAGAGGGTGGATTGGGTTATGTCTGGGGTGTTGTTTTCAGCAAAGTAATGTTGTAGCGTGGTGTCTAATTCCGTCTTAGATGGAAGGTATTGTAGGAGGAGATTGTTAAGCCTCCAGTTATAGGGCCTGCGTGTGGGGGTGCCCAGGTCCAGGGAAATTGTCACCGGGGCGTGATCTGACCAAGATATGGGCAGGATTTCCGCAGATTTGATGGCTTTAAGTGTGGTGTTGTTGACGAAGATGTAGTCCAATCTTGAATGGGTGTGATGTGGGGCAGAGTAGAAGGTATATTGCCTATCTTTTGGGTGCAGGGCCCGCCATGTGTCAAATAGTGCATATCTCCTGGTGATCTGCCGGAATTGTTTAGAGTCCCTGAGGGCTCTTGTCTGTGGTGCTTGGGGGTTAGTCACAAGGCGGTCATGTTGAGTGGAGTGTGCTAGGTTATAGTCCCCTCCCACCACTAGCATGTTGTGGGGCGTTTTAAACAGGCGGGTAAAGACCTTGTTCAGGAACCGGTGTTGGTGTACATTCAGGGCGTATAAGGTGCACAGGGTTATGGCTTGGGATTGCCATGTGCCCTGTACAATGATAAAGTGGCCCAGCGGGTCTATGTGTGTGCCAGTGCAAGAAAATGGGGACCCTTTTTTAAAGAGTATGGCAACCCCTGCTTTTTTACGTGGGTTAAAGGCCTGGAATGATAGGGGATAGAACTTGGAGGCAAATGTGAAGGAGTCGCCCTTGCCAAAATGTGTTTCCTGTACATTTATAATGTCTGCACCAGATTGCCTGAATTCTCGGAGCACCAGGTGTCTTTTTTTATTGGAGTTTAGGCCATGTACATTAAGTGTTATTACCTTAGCCATGGTCTGTGGTGGGGAGGGTGACAGTACTACTTATCTGGTCTGGTCGATGTCTGGATCTGTTCCGGGAGTGTGGCATCCGCGGGAGGAGGTTCGGTGCCCAGGGGGGCCCCAGGAGGGAGTAAGTGAGTAGTTGGGTGGAGGTGAGGTATCTAGGGAGGAGAAGGAGAGGTTAGAACGAAAACATAACAAATCAAACAATTATGCAACATTTGCTGGGTCTGGGTGACCGTTAAGGTCAAAAGGCCCAAACAGTTCCTGTAGGTCTCCCCGACTAGGATGTCCGGAAAGTTCGGGTCGGGGAGATACCAGGGGGGTAGGGTCAAGAAAGGAACTTGTAGGTGGTAAACCACGAGGGGGGTTCGTAACTCGGGGGGCAACCTGTCCGGCTTCTCGGCCCAGGGTAGCCCGTGGAGTGAGGTCTTGTCGATTAATAGGCTTTCGGGGGGTGGTAGTCATTTCGCGGAGATCTTTGTGGGATAGATGTTAGTATCGCAGTTGGAGGTCCCCCTAGGGGGGGAAGTCATCCCATCTTGTGTTTGGGGGACCGGCGGTTGGGATCTGGGCCCCTTGGACGTTTGGTCGAGGATACTTTCTGCCACACTACTGGCGGTGGTGGGGGGTTAGCCACCAGGTCCCATTCGGGGAGTTGGGGGATGGAGATCCCCAAAGTGTCACAGAAGGGTTCCAGGTCATCTGGGTAGCGAAGGATTGCCGATTTTCCTAGGTGCTTGGCTGTTAAACTGAAGGGGAATCCCCATCTGTATGTGATTTTCTCATCTTGAAGTGTGCGCAGTAGAGGTTGTAGCAATCTCCTTTTTTGAAGCGTGATCCAAGAGAGGTCTGGGTATATTTGTACCGGGGAGTTATCGAATCGCAGGTCGCGTATAGAGCGGGCTTTACACATGATGTCTTCTTTAAGTGTGTAAGAATGCACTCTGCATATTACATCCCGGGGCTTTGAGGCGGGACCTTTAGGGCGGAGAGCCCGGTGAGCTCTGTCCATCTCTATATGCTTGTCAGGGTCCTCCCCGAGCATCTCGTTAAATAGGGTCTGTAATGAGGATTGCAAGTCTTCGGTGCCGTCTGATTCAGGGAGTCCTCGTACCCTAATATTGTTTCTCCGACCCCTATTGTCGAGGTCCTCGACATGGCGTTGCATGTCGCGGAGCATGATGTGGTGGTCTGAGCTCTGTTGTTGTGTGCGGTGTATGGCCAGTTTGGTCTCTTGAATCTCCTCTTCTGCCATCTCTACTCTATCTGAGAGGTGTTTGAGACCTGCATGAAGTGTTTGGATCTCGGAGCGACAGGTGGCCTTGACATCAGCTATAAGCTGTTTGAAGTCATCTTTGGTGGGGATGGCTTGCAGGTATGATTGCCAAGGGGGGTAGGGGTCTCCATTATGACTTGTGGGAGGGTGGAGATGTGGTGGGGTCGGTGCTTGTCCGTTTGCTGGGGTCTCTCGCGGTTGTGGGGTGTCCCATAAAGGTTGGGGTGCCCAGGGTTCAGTCCAGGATGTAGCGTGGGGAGAGCTTGGGGTGGGGGCCGGTGGGCTGTATCCTGGGTGCTGCATGTGCCCCTGGGTTGCTTGGGAATGTGAGGGAGGGATTGCTTGCGGGTCTCTGTTCAGGCTGAGGTCCCTGGGTCGTTCGGGCCTTTGGGCTCCTGGGGGGGGTAGTGACCGCCATGCGGTCTGTGCCCCTTCATCCGTGGGGGGCTGTTGGTCCACCCGGGGGTGTCCGGGGTCTGGAAGGGGGGGGGGAAGTCTGTTGCTGGGTCGGATGCTGTGGGAGACATAGTGCCTGTGTGGAGGCATGGGTCAGAGGCTGTCCTCAGCAACTTGGGGAAGGCCTCTGTGCACTGGGTATATGCTGCCTGGGATTGAGTTCCGGCCTGGTCCCCCTGTGGATAGTGGTGTCCCCCTGATGCTTGGTGGGTTTCACTCACCAGGTGTTGGAGCCCGGAGGGGCTCGGGAGCTGCTGTGTGGGGTCTTTGGCGTCCGGCGGCGTTCCGCCGCTGTGTTGAGGCGGCGGGATTGAGGCCTGCTGCCTCGTGTTGTTGGCGGCCGGCGCCATCTTGGTACCCTCGCCCGGAGCCGCCGGCGGCTGAAAGAGCTTTTTGAAGGACGCTGCGGTGCTCGGCGGCGGGTGTGCAGGTCTCCGGGCTGAGGAGGATCGGGTGTGAAGGTCTCCGGGCTGAGGAGGATCGGGTAGTGCGCGATCCTCCCATATGCTGGCTGATTAACCCCCGAAAATTAGCCTGTGTGCTGCGGGCTGGAGAGGAGCTCTCAGTCCGTGCTGCCTTCCAGGTCGGCTTCCGGTCACGCCCCAGGTCAAACGTCCTTTTTTAAACAGCTATTTAAAACACTGGCTCCTATGTTAGAGGGCACGATCATCTTCTGGGGGGGGGGGGGGGGGGACTCTAACACAGCATTTGATCAGGGACTGGACAGAACTAAACCTCCCTCAGCCCAACTAACACGGCCAACTAAGGAGAGCCTGAAAATAGCGAAACTTATACACGCACAGGGTCTGACCGATGTTTGGAGAGGACTAAATCCGACTAAGCGCGATTATACACACTTCTCGCATCCCCATAACTCCTATGCCCGCATTGACCATCTATTGGTCCCGAACCGCTCTATCCCACTAGTTGAAAAGTCCCACATCAGGGACACGGTCTTGTCAGATCACTCCTTAGTGATCATGTCTATTCAGACTCATGGCTCGAGGCCGGGCCAGAGACACTGGAGACTTAATGAGTCTATTCTCTGTGACACTGTCCGTGTCATGCTGGACAAAGCTCTAAAGGAATACTTCCTTTTCAACAGTGTAGGGGGAATAGCAGCAGAAACTCTGTGGGCAGCTCACAAGACCTTTATCAGAGGGGAAATCATTATGATGTCTGCTCAGATCAAGAGGGAGAGGGCAGTAGATATAGAAAGGCTGGAAGGGATGTATGCACAACTGCAAGTCCAGCACAAATCGGACCCCTCCCCCAATATGGTGACACAACTTGATAAGGCCAGGTTGGAGCTCAATCTAGCTCTCACAGCCAAACCAGAAAAACAAATTAGATGGAGCAGGAATAAATTTTACACCCACGGAGAAAAGATGGGTTCTATGTTGGTCGTTAAGCTAAGATCTAAGTTTAAGTTTCAGATCTTAAACCATGCCCAATATTAGGAACCCCGGGCATGGTATCACCTCCAACCCCTCCAAGATATTGGATGCTTTTCAGTCGTTCTACGCAAATTTCTATAGCCTACACACAACCGGAAAGGATGCTCCCCTGCACAAGTTCTTAAATGGTCTTTCCATTCCTGTACTCTCACCAGAGCACAAAGGAGAGCTAGAAGCCCCCTTTACTGAGAGGGAAGTACTGGGTGTGATTAAGGACCTGAAAATAGGATCTGCCCCAGGCCCAGATGGGCTCTCAAACTCCTACTATAGAGCGTTTGCCTAAACAAAATTTCTAAATTCAAAAACACGTGGAAACCCTCTTGATCCCCAGTTTAACACAGCATATATTGCAATGATTCCCAAGCCAGACCAAAATACAGAAGAGATAGGTAATTATCATCCCATTTCCCTAATTAATAGTGATTTAAAAATCCGAAGTAAAATATTAGCGAACCGCCTGGCTGCATTCATCAGTACGTATATACACAAGGATCAAGTTGGGTTTATCCCAGAAAGGCAGGGCCCCGATCAGATAAGGCGGGCGATAGATATTGTTTCTATTCTTCAAGCAAATTGGGTGGGGGGACCCAAGCAACTGGGGATGCTCCTCTCTCTGGACCTACACAAGGCCTTTGATTCGGTGTCCTGGCCTTATTTCTTTGCTATTTTAGAACGCTGGGGTTTCGGCACACGTTTTCTAGGTCTGATGCATGCGCTATACTCTAACCCAACGGCCCATATCAGACTCCAAGGATGCTACTCCAAGTCCATTCCTATACAGAAAGGAGCTAGACAAGGCTGCCCTTTATCCCCCCTTATTTTTGCGATAGCCATTGAAACACTGGCTATCGCAATTCGCCAAAATCCGAACATACAAGGGGTCTCTTGTGGTCCCCAAACACACAAGTGCGGCCTCTTTGTGGACAACATTCTGCTTTTTGTCACCTCCCCCATTACCTCCCTTCCGAACGTATGTAAAACATTAGATGACTTTGCAACTATATCTGGACTACAAGTAAACTACACTAAATCCCAAGCCCTGAATGTCTCACTTCAGACCGAAACGGTTGCTCTTCTAAAACAATCCTTCAAGTTTACTTGGAGTGAATCTTCCATTAAGTACTTGGGTTTCAACCTGACATCTAGGACTGAATCCCTCGCAAATAACTATCCCCTCTTGTACCGGAAGCTAGAGGCAGACATATGTTTAAAATGATATGTGGCGCTACCCTTCCAGGAACAATCCTGTCTATATAAAATGTAGGTACAGGGATAATCTAGAATATTCAATCAGACAATCAATATTAATAAATAGCTTCAAAACTTGATAAATATATATAATGTGTAAATGTGCAATCTTAAAGTGCAATAAACCGAAAAAGTGCAAAATGCCGCAAACTATGCATTCAAATGTGTGCCGCAGAATTCTTCAAAAGGCAATAAAGTGCAATGACCATATAAATGAAATAATAAATAAATAATTTCATCCAATATTGCAATGTGAACAATAAAATGCAATTCTTCTAAAAGGTGCTGTGCAAATCCAGTGAAATAGCAATAATATGCAATATCAATAATGTGCAAATCAAATGTGCAAATAAGTGTATCATAAATATAAAGTGCAAAACAGTGTCAGCCTTATATCCGTGACTGAAAAAAAGGTTTAAAATAAATCCCTTTAAAAAAGTCATGTGTTCAGTGACGCAACGAGAGGCTGGGGAAAACAGTGGGGAGCACTGTCACGGATTTCACTGGATGCATGAATTGATGCACAGATGAGCACTTCATGAACATCAAAAAAAAATAAAAATTGCAATTATTGTTTTTAGACAGTTTTTTTGGATGATCTAGTACCAAGGACTATCTTAGTGGACAGTTTGCTAATTTTAGCCACTGGTGCATTATATCTGTCATACTCAATTACTTTTTATTTTATATATTCTTTATGAATATTTTTTTCTGTTCATGCGATTTATTTTAAACCTTTTTTTCAGTCACGGATATAAGGCTGACACTGTTTTGCACTTTATATTTATGATACACTTATTTGCACATTTGATTGATTTGCACATTATTGATATTGCATATTATTGCTATTTCACTGGATTTGCACAGCACCTTTTAGAAGAATTGCATTTTATTGTTCACATTGCAATTTTTTATTTCATTTATATGGTCATTACACTTTATTGCCTTTAGAAGGATTCTGCGGCACACATTTAATAGATTGTTTGTGGCATTTTGCACTTTTTTTGGTTTATTGCACTTTAAGATTGCACATTTGCACATTATATATATATATATATATATATATATATATATATATATATATATATATATATATATATATATATATATATATATATATATATATTTATCAAGTTTTGAAGCAATTTATTAATATTGATTGATTGAATATTATAGATTATCCTTGTACCTACATTTTATATAGACAGGATTGTTCCTGGAAGGGTAGCGCTCCATATCATTTTAAACATTTACCTTTGCTGTGTGAGATCACATTTATGTTGGCAGCTTTCCACTATATACATTAGTATTTTTTTGTTAGGTTGTGCGCACTGGTTACCCCCTTCCTTTAGAGGCAGACATAACTACCTGGTCTAAAAATAACCTGTCATGGTTAGGGAGGGTGAACTCAATAAAAATGACGCTGCTCCCAAGGTTGTTATACCCGTTTCGCTCTCTCCCCATACCCATACGGAAAGAACACATTAAATCATTCCAGAGTAAATTACTGAAATTTACCTGGGGAAAGGCAGGGCATAGAATACCTAAAAAGGTGCTATATCTGAATAGAAAGAAGGGAGGTCTCACATCTACAAGTACTTCCAGGCTGCCAGGCTAGCCCAGCTGTCCGTAGTTTATTCTAGATATGAAAAGCCAGATTGGGTATATATAGAAAAACAGGCTACCCCTTGATTCACACTAGATTTCCTACTTTGGCATCACCCTAAAAACAGGCCCCCGATTTTAGCCCCAACCCTGTCCCACTCCTTCGTCCCTCTGGGATAAGCTATGCACCTCAAATGCATTGGTCTCCTGATATAGACCCCTATCTCACCAATTTTCCCCCAGGGAGAAATGTTTTAGCATTCAAATGGTGGTTGGAGAAGGGACTGTACCGAATCAGTAATTTCTTTACAGCAGCAGGCCCCTTCACCCTTAGTCACTGTATCAAAAAATTAGATCTACCTAGTTCTGAACGATTCAGGTTTCAAAAAATTATACACTTTCTAAATTCTCTCTGGAAGGGAAAAACCCCTCCCACCTAAGTTTACGAGTTATGGTGTGGACAAGCCATGGACCAGAGGGGGGTATATTGTTAATCTCCTTGTCACTTACCTCTACGACCTCCAAGGAAGCTCATATGCTTGCCTGGAAATCCGACTTCCAATGGGATCTGGACAAATGGCAGAATGCCTCTTTCAAATCCTTAACACTGCACTGATGGAAGCCAGCCTGAAAGTGATTTCAAGGTGGTACTTCACCCCATCCAGACTGGCCTCAATCTACCCAAGGGCTTACCCCCTTTGTTTCAGAGGATGCAAACACGTTGGTACGATGGCCCACATATGGTGGGAATGCCCAAGAATACGCTCCTTTTGGAAAAAGATTTTCAACTTAATTGAAACGTTGGTTGGAGGTTGGATTCCTAGAACCCCGATGATTGCCCTCTTAAATGATCAGATCCCATTGCTTACCAAATCCTCTAGGAGGTTAATCCATTTTATAGTGCTAGGGGCTAAGCTTACAGTGGCTAGAGCATGGAAACAACCGACAGTATAATTTTCTGCAGCAAAAAAGAAGATATCTTGGATCATGTCGCAAGAAAAGCTCTCAAGTATACTGCTAAACACAACGGAAAATGTTAAAATGGTATGGGAACCCTGGGCCCAACAGGCGGGAGTTCCCTTGGGGCCCCCCTCACGGCCGGAATAGTACACTTTAAGAGTATTAGGCGACGCTCTTCTTTCTTTCTCCTTTCTGCTCACTCTGAGCTTTCATGCTTTTCCTCCTCCTCTTGTCTTTAATCAAGCTTAAATCAGTCTAGAGGTCTACAGTTTAAGGTCTCTAGTAGAGTCTGAGTTTTTTGTTTCTTGTTTTTTTATCTTAATTGCTCAAGTTGATTACGGTATGTTGTTCATGACCCGGTACATGCCTCTTCCTGGAAAAAGGATTCTGGAATATAGGTAGGGGTGGGGTCATCCCATCCGGCACAGCTTGCTCCCTTTCGGGGTGCCGGTGGGAGAGGACCTCAACCCTGGTCTTTTTCAACTTTACAATAGAAATACCGACAGTTGGTCTTCCCCAAAGTCCCGGAATTGACCTGTTATCTTGTCTCTATCTGCCATAACCTTTGTAAGTTTCAAGGCCTCTAATCATATGCTAATGTTCGCTTTTGTATGACTTATGCTTTATGTATAACTAATGCATTTTGAAATAAAAAAATTTACATAAAAAAATATGCGGCAGACTTTTCACACTGCCGGCGCCCGGGCGTTGGCGGTAAATTTTTAGCGCCTCTTTACTGATGTTTTAGAGGCGCTAAAACCGCCCCGCTAGCGGGCGAAAAAAGGGTTAAAACCGCCCCCAAAACACCACTGCAGCGGCGCTATAGGAGCAGTGTATTCACCGACTTTTTGTGATACCCCCTGCCAGTGCAGCACCCAGTGTGAAAGCACTCGGGCTTTTACACTGGGTTTGCAGCTGAGGCTTTTTTCAGGCGCTATAAATGTGCTATTTTTAGCACTAAAGCGCCTGAAAAACGCTTCCAGTGTGAAAGGGGTCTAATTGAAATGTGCGTGTGTCACCACTTTTTTTTATTTTTTATTACAGGGCTAAAGCTTTAAAGCAGGCAATGTAAATGTTTTGTATACGTTTCTTTTCATATTAACATTGTTCTGTTTTGTGTTTTATTACTTTTTATTTAATGTTTAACTTGAAAATAGATTTATTAACCTATAACTTAATTTTAGTGTTCCATATCTAAACATCTTGTTGATAAAAATTTACTGACCCATCTCATGTTGAAGTAAAAACTCTTTGAAATGGTTGGAAAACATACATTGAAGCTATCCATGGCCAATGGAGAACAGTATCTGTGTTCTCCACAAAATTTGCTCAAAACTTTCATAGACACTGACATAGAAACAATGTTAATCTCTTTATAGTTCTCTTCTTTTTTTTTTTTTAACTATAATAACTTACCGTCATTTTCCTTTCCTGATGCCAAACCATGGCAGCATACTAGTGATAGAGCTCTGCCTCTTGACCACTCCTTCAGGACCAGTGAATAGCATAAATGAAAGGCCTAGTTAGGCCCCACCCCATTCTCTGCAATTATCTACATACCAAAATGTATAAGGGTGGGACCATATGCTGCCATGGTTTTGCGTCAGGAAAGGAAAATTACTGTAAGTATTTGATACAATTTTCCGTTTTCCTGATGCCAACATGGCAGCCTACTAGTGATAAATAGCTAACTGACAGGGTGGGATCTACTTGCCAAACCCATCTTCTAATTAGGATGAGACAGAGGACTGAATAGTCCTTCCTACAAAGTCCCCCGGGTCTATTCCGTCAAGTTTGAGTAGGAATGTTGGAACGCCCACGATACTCCTGTACAGATGGGCACCATAGATTTTCTTGCATGTGCTGCCTCTGAGGCTTCAACCACTCTGGTAGAGTGCTCTGCCACCTCTGACGGAGGCTTGCGACTCCTAGTCCTATATGCACAACTAAGCCTGCTAGGATCCAGGCAGTAACCTCTTTTTCTTGATGATTCCCAGCTGGAATGACAAAAGGTTTATTTAGATGACCTGAAAGGGACAATTGTGGACAGATACTAATTTAAAGTTTTGAAAATGAACCGTAACGTGTGACTTTCCTGTGTAATGTTCTGGAAAGTTAGGCAATTTCCAGCTGTCTGTTAAATAGAAGGCTGTTATATTTGATGCAGGATGATCTACAAGACCCAACTCTATGCTTTCTGGAAATAAAGGTGTGTGTATATATATATATATATAAAAATATTTACTTTGAAGCTCCAAGAGCTTGAATCTCTGATAACCTTCTGCTTAAAGTTCTTGCAATTGATATTGCCTTGTAAGTGATGGCCTAAACCAAACATTGCTCTGTTGGAACAAACGGTTAAACTGATATGAGATCCAGCACCTCCAATAGATCTTTCTTTCTTGGTGACCAACTACTCACGACTGCCCTCAAAAGTTGTGCAAACTGAAGGATTCGTGACCCATTTAAATGTGTTATTGTCGATATAGCCCACACTCGTGAGCTATGTGAGGATAGGCTAAGGCCTGGAGGAAGTACAGAACAGCTGAGACTGCAGGGACGGTAGGATCAATGTCTCGCTCTACCAAGAAAAAGCTAATTTGTTCCAGAATTAGGTCTAGATGTTGTAAGTAGAATGTCTTCTTGCACACAACAAAGTAGAGATCACTCTGGAGTGAAACTGGAGCAACCGGAGTTGCCCATCCTCCCCCTTTAGTGCCCCTGCTGGCAGCCACAGTCTGCGTATGCTATGGAGGGGAAATGCCTTCTGTACCCTGAAATGAACGGACAGGGAAAACCGAGGGCCTCCTGATCATGAGAGGTCATGAACTAGGTACTCACCGAGGCCAAGATGCCGAGAGCGGTTGCCCTTGCGACTCGGCGCCCACTGCCCTGAAAGTGATACAGGGACGGTTGTTGGCACCAAGAGGGCGGTTGGCACAGAGGCACAAGCCACCGGTGGGATGGTGACCAGGCGTGGGCTCCTGATGTTGTAGAGAAGGGTAGACTGGAACAGGATAGTACGTCCACGAATTCCTAGTTGGGAACACGGCAAGCAGACTGGGAATCAAACACAGGCAGGTTAGGTGAATGCAGGCCGGGGGTCAAACACTGGTAGTTAGGTACAAGGTATCCTTGAGCAGGAGAGTCCAAGGCAGGCTGGGGATCAAACACTGGCAGGTTAGAAGAGAGTCCAGGGTACAGGCCAAAGGTCCAGGGCAGGAGAAGGTAACAGATCCAAATAGGCAAGCCGAAGGTCAAGGTCAGGAGAAGGCAGAGTAGTCAGGACGATCCGGGTTTGGCAACAGGTAAGACAATCTTCAAGGGTCAAGTACAGGATACAAACAGGAAGCAGCTGTCAGACGAACCAGCGTCTGTCTGGGCACAGAGGCCCTCCTTTTATAGGGCCGTTGAGGTCACATGAGGTGATGCCGCGCTACTGCGCATGCGCGCGCGCCGCTTGGCGGGAACACGAGTGCGCACGCGCCGCCGCATCTTCTCCCTGTCACTGGCTATGAGCCGGGAAGCCGAACCTGTGCGCCTGCGCACTAGCGTGCGCAGCGGACGGAAACCCTGACAGTGCCCCCCCCCTGAGGGGCGGCCTCCGGACGCCCAGGCTCTCCATCAATTCAGGGTGTTCTTGTCGGAAGATCTTGATTAATCTTGGGGCATGGAAGTTTCTGGATGGTTCCCAAGAATTATCCTCTGGTGGATAGCCCTTCCATTTTACCAAAAATTGAAGCTGACGACCCACCTTCCTGCAGCCAAGTAATGACTCTACCTCGTATTCTTCTACTTCATCAATTGTTATAGGTGGAGGAGGAACTTCTTCTCTGTTTGGAAAAGGACTGGGGACCAAGGGTCTCAGTAGAGAGGCATGAAATACTGGGTGTATTCTGTAGGAACTGGGTAAGGCAAGTTCAAAAGCTACAGGATTTACCATTTTCTTGATTTCGAATGGCCCAATGAACTTGGGACCCAACTTCCTTGCAGGACACGCGATCTTAAGATGGGTAGTTGCCAGCCATACCTTTTCTCCAATCTTGAAATGGGGGTTCTCCTTCCTCCCCTTGTTGTGATATTTCTTATATCCTTCCTGGGCCTGTTGCATGGCGTCTTGAAGTCTTTTGAAGTTGGTTTGAATGTAACTTATCCGTTCTTGTACAGCGGGAACCCGTGATTCAGAGACAACATTAGGGAGAAAAGATGGATGAAACCCAAAGTTAGCCCAAAACGGAGTCTGATTTGTGGTCGAGTGGGAAGAGTTATTATATGCAAATTCTGCAAAAGATAATAGAGAGGACCAGTCGTCTTGTGCGGAGGAACAGAAACACCGTAAGTATTGTTCAAGAGTTTGATTAGTGCGTTCAGTTTGTCCATTACTTTGTGGGTGGTAGGCAGATGAAAGACAAAATGTTGATATCCAAGGTTTTGCAAAGCTCTTTCCAAAATTTTGAGGTGAACTGTGGGCCCCTATCCGAGACGATGCTCTTGGGTACCCCATGGAGTCTAACAATCTCCTTGACAAAAATGTTGGCGGTCTCCAGGGCAGAGGGGGTGCCGATCATGGGCAAAAAGGGCTCATTTTGGACAGCCGATCCACTACCACTAGGATGGTAGTGAAGCCTTGCGATGGAGGCAATTCCACGATGAAATCATTTTGGACAGTCCGATCCACCCCTTTCACACTGGGGCGGTGCGGGGCGGCGACGGTAAAGCAGCGCTATAATTAGCGCTGCTTTACCATCGTTTTACCCGCGGTTGCGGCCGCTAGCGGGGTGGTTTTAACCCCCGCTAGCGGCGGCAATTCCACGATGAAATCCATCGAAATGTCGGCCCACTGCTCCAGTGTGAAAGCCCGCCGGCTTTCACACTGGAGTGAATGGGGCCGGTTTTTTCAGGCGGTATACAGGCACTATTTTTAGCGCTGTACCGCCTGAAAACCGCCCCAGTGTGAAAGGGGCCTTAGTAACCCCCATGGCTTTGTTCTAGGACCCTTGTTTCGCTGACATGTAATACAGGAGGATACGTATTTTTGGCAATCACTTCTCCAGCCTGGCCACCAAAAGGTGCAAGAGATATGTTCTGCTGTTTTTCGTACCCCAAAGTGACCAGCTAGTTTATGATCGTGTAAAGTTCTCAGGACTACAGGTCTTACCTCTGTAGGGACAAAAATCTTGTCTTGGAGCCAGAATAGATTTTCACGTCTCTCTAGGGTGTCCAGAATGGGATCTTTACAGTGAGCCGAAGAAGTGGATAGAGCGGAGATCAGGTCAGTGGGTGTGAGTAGTAGAAAGTTCTGAGGAGTAAGAATGGTGCTGGGTTCTGATACCTGAGAGGACTCTGGGAAGATACGGGATAGAGCATCTGCCTTGCCGTTCTTTGACCCTGGCCGGTAGGAAATGTGGAATGTGAACCTTGAAAAGAAGAGTGCCCAACGGGCTTGACGGGGTCTTAAGCGTTTAGCAGTGCGAAGGTACTCAAGATTTTTATGGTCTGTAAAAATGGTAATTGGATGAACTGCTCCTTCGAGGAGGTATCTCCACTCCTCCAGCGCGGATTTAATGGCCAATAGCTCCCGGTCGCCAACATCATAGTTCTTCTCGGCCGGATTGAGTCTTCGGGAGGCGAAGGCCACTGGGTGTAACAGGGCTTTCGGCCCATGGCGTTGGGAGAGGATGGCACCTGTGGCAGACTCCGAGGCGTCCACTTCTAGAACAAAAGGTAGCAGTGGGTCTGGGTGCCGTAAGATAGGGGCAGACGTGAAGAGAGTTTTTAGTTTGACAAAAGCTTCCTGGGCTTCCTGGGACCACTGAAAACGGCTGTGTAGGCGGGTCAGTTGAGTGATTGGGCCCACAATGGCAGAGAATCCGGCGATGAACCTCCTGTAAAAATTAGCAAAACCGATGAACCTCTGTACAGCTCTTTTGTCCTTAGGAGGTGGCCAGTCTACCACTGCCTTGACCTTTTGTGGGTCCATGGAGGTGCCCTTAGTGGAGATGATGAACCCCAGAAACTGTACTGTAGATCTTTCAAACTCGCATTTTTCAGCTTTAAGATAGAGCTGATGGGCTCTGAGGATGGTGAGGACCTTTCTGACGTGTTCCCGGTGCAACTCCAGAGTGGCTGAAAAAACGAGGATGTCGTCTAGGTACACGACTAAAAAGTCATCCAAGTATTTTCTAAAAATGTCATTAACCAGGTGCTGAAAAGTGGCTGGAGCATTACATAGGCCAAATGGCATCACCAAGTATTCATAGTGGCCAAAGCGAGACCTGAAGGCTGTCTTCCACTCATCCCCTGCACGGATTCTGACAAGGTTGTAGGCACCCCTTAAGTCGAGTTTAGAGAAAACTTTAGCTGACCGGAACCGCTGGAAGAGTTCAGGAATAAGTGGTAGAGGATATCGGTTTTTGATAGTAATTTTATTAAGTTCCCGATAATCAACGCAGGGCCTGAGTGAGCCATCTTTCTTTCCAACGAAGAAAATACCAGCGCCTGCTGGAGAGGTGGATGGCCGAATAAAGCCTCTCGAGATTCTCATCAATATAGGCCTTGAGGGCCTTTAGCTCGGTCTCTGACAGAGGAAATATGCGCCCAAAGGGAATTGCGGAGCCTGTGAGCAATTCGATGGGGCAGTCATAGGCCCGATGTGGTGGTAGGTGGTCGGCCTTCTTTTTGTCAAAGACATCTTTAAAGTCCTGATAGACCGGGGGAATGTGCTGAAGATTCTCTGATGTCGAGATAACCGATAGGACGGAGCGGGGAGTTGGAGAGGTGCAGTGTTGGTGACAATATGGTGACGAGAAGGAGACCTCCTTCCTGTTCCAGTGAATTTGGGGGTCATGAGCTTGCAGCCAAGGAAGTCCAAGGATGATGGGAAACATCGGGGAAGATATGAGATCAAACCGTAGGAACTCTTGGTGGCCAGAATCTGTGGTGGTGAGGATAGGTGAAGTCTCCTGAGTTACTGGACCAGATTGTGGAAGGGACCCATCAGCCAAATGGACCAATAGAGGATTTGTCTTGTTGAAGCAAGGAATGTGCCATTCCTTGGCGATATAGATATCCAGGAAGCAGCTGCAAGCACCTGAGTCAATCACGGCTGGTAGCCGGATCTTCCTTCCCGCTAGCTGTAGGGAAACAGAAAGAGTCACATAAGTTTGGGCCCGATTGACGGCTTGACAGTTCATGAAAGGCTGAGATGGCAACTTACTAGGCCGGATGGGACAATTCAGGAGGAAATGTCCTGCACCCCCGCAATAGAGGCACAGATTGGATCTCCGTCTTCTTGCCGTTCTTCCTGGGTAAGGCGGGGACGAACTAGGCCCAATTGCATTGGTTCCCCTTCAGAGGCCGATGGACCGGATGGGACGGTCGGATAAGCAGCTGGCATCCTTGGGGGAACCCATATTGGTCGGGACCCTTGTACACGTTCTGAGCGACGTTCCCGCATACGTCGATCCAGCTTGGTGGCTACCTGGATCAACTCCTCCAAAGAAGTAGGAGGCTCAACCCGGGCTAACTCGTCCTTCAGACTTTCCCTTAATCCCAGTCGATACTGGTAGAGGAGGGCTGCCTCATTCCAGGTGGTATCGGCAGACCATTTGCGGAACTCCGCCGTATAGTCCTCCACAGGCCCTTTACCCTGAGAGAGGGTATGCAGGGTGGCCTCAGCCGTGGCCTTACGTTGGGGGTCATCGTAGAGTTGGCCCATTGCTTCAAAAAATGTATCAACAGTATTAAGGAGAGGGTTCCTTTGTTCCATGAGGCCGTGGGCCCAAGATTGGGGTTCCTCGGATAGAAGGGAGATGATAAACCCGACTTTGACAATTTCTGAGGAGAAGGTTCGGGGTTGCAGGGCAAGGTACAGGGAACAAGCATTTTTGAAGGACCTGAACTTCCTGCGATCACCCGAAAATCGTTCTGGTATTGGTACCTTGGGTTCAGGCACGGCCATCATCATGGCAGGTGGAGGTTGAGCCTGAGGTGCGGAAGTCCCACTAGTAGACCCGGAAGCTGGACTTGCTAGAGGAGCGGCCGTGGTCAGTTGTTGGAGTCGAGTATCGACTTGGGCATAGCCTTCCTGTAGTTTCTGTACCGCTTCCGTGAGGGCAGACACCTGCTGACATAGCATGTCCAATGGAGAACCCGCTCTGTTGGCCTCTGTCATGGCTGGTTCGTACTGTCATGAACTAGGTACTCACCGAGGCCAAGATGCCGAGGGCGGTTGCCCTTGCGACTCGGCGCCCACTGCCCTGAAAGTGATACAGGGACGGTTGGCACCAAGAGGCACAAGCCACCGGTGGGATGGTGACCAGGCGTGGGCTCCTGATGTTGTAGAGAAGGGTAGACTGGAACAGGATAGTACGTCCACGAATTCCTAGTTGGGAACACGGCAAGCAGACTGGGAATCAAACACAGGCAGGTTAGGTGAATGCAGGCCGGGGGTCAAACACTGGTAGATAGGGTACAAGGTATCCTTGAGCAGGAGAGTCCAAGGCAGGCTGGGGATCAAACACTGGCAGGTTAGAAGAGAGTCCAGGGTACAGGCCAAAGGTCCAGGGCAGGAGAAGGTAACAGATCCAAATAGGCAAGCCGAAGTTCAAGGTCAGGAGAAGGCAGAGTAGTCAGGACGATCCGGGTTTGGCAACAGGTAAGACAATCTTCAAGGGTCAAGTACAGGATACAAACAGGAAGCAGCTGTCAGACGAACCAGCGTCTGTCTGGGCACAGAGGCCCTCCTTTTATAGGGCCGTTGAGGTCACATGAGGTGATGCCGCGCTACTGCGCATGTGCGCGAGCCGCTTGGCGGGAACACGAGTGCGCACGCGCCGCCGCATCTTCTCCCTGTCACTGGCTATGAGCCGGGAAGCCGAACCCGTGCGCCTGCGCACTAGCGTGCGCAGCAGACGGAAACCCTGACAGAATCTGTTTGCCTTGACCGAAAGTCCTTCGCAGTGCATCTTCCTGGCTTTCTTGCAGACATGATTCAAAGCAAGTCTAAAAGGTCCTAACGGATCGAGACATCCTCAAGGTCTTTCCATCACTGCGGACCGCTACTCATACTGAGTCACACTCATTAACTGTGTTCTATCCTGTTTCCTCCCTTGCACTAAGAATTCTAGATGAAATTTGTGCAGGTGCCCATGCACCCCAGGAATCATCTATATGCATGATGACATTGTGCCCAGATGACTGAGGCACTGAGAAGCCATCAAACAAGCGGAAGTATTCGTCCTCAGAAATCTGTTCCTGACTGTCACCACTTCCTCTGATGGAAATAAAACAGAGCTAGCAGAGCACCCCCCGGGTACACCAACCATTGGGATGGAGAAAGTTGGCTTTGCTTACCCTCTAAGGTGTGAGGATAGGATAGGCATTCTGAGATCCAGCAACAGCCTCCAGCCATGTGGTTATACTGTTTAATGGACTCCGTCTTAAAGAGCTCAAAGAGGGCCCCAAAGGGTTCATCCTCTTCCGATCTGCAACTGGACAGTAACCAACCTCTCCTGCGAACTCCAAACAGGATTGGGTAGAAAACTTGCAAACCCTTTTGAGTCTGAGGTGTCTGTAAGCAATGTAGCAGCCCACCCGCTGTTGTGGTGGACTTGGCAGCTTCGTGGAAGAGAAATGGTCTGAAGGAAGAGCAGTGAGGAATCTCCCGAAGTGACCATAAGTGTCTGATACCTTCATCCAAGACTCTGTACAACATGCTGTCCAGAAACCCATGAAGTGGGCCTTCTAGGTCTTACCTTAAGAGTCTGGGCATGTACTTGTGTGACTGGCTCACTGATCCCCCCTAGAAGTCTGCACCAAGACACAAGCCAGACCCTTGGCATCCACTGCTACAAAAATGTAATTTTTAGCAAGATACTCCCAATAGGAAATCATGCCTAAAGGGATGCAGACCCTGCCACTCTCCTCAGAGTCCTGCAGGTGTAGCAGCTGGTTGATAAGTATTAAACCATTCCCATTAGACTCACCCAGTACATGAGCTGGTTATTTCTGGTCTGCTGGCATCTGCAGATGCTACAGTTTGTAGGAGCAGGTTGGCCATTAGCTTGTTCAGAGTATACTGTTTCGACATCCTGTTTATATGGGCATTTTTCTCGAACCCCCTTCATTCTTCCCCACTTTTGTTTCTAGGAAGCAATGCGCAGCCCGGGGCCTCAACCATATGGCCTCCTTAGCCGCCAAAGTGCCAGGGTGCTCTTTCAGTGGCTATACAAGCAACTAGGAGGGACTTCCTGGTCAGCTTCCATATTTTGAGTAGCAGACTGCTGCATCTGTAATATATGTAGCAAGGACCCAGGCCCCCTTCAGTCCAATGAGAACCTCCAGAGCCATGAGTTGCCAACATCCCTCCACATAGAGTGGGTCGTAAGGCATAGTAGCTGCAGAGCATGTCTTTGGATTGTGGTGAGAAACCAACACAGGGAGAAGATATAAACTTCAACACAAGCATTAGCATGTTGGGGAATTGCACCAGCAACCCCAGTGCTGCTAGACAGAATTGCCACCCACTTAGCCAGCAGGCAGCCTCTGCAAAGTAGATTCATGGGTGCCAGACACCTAGGGTGTGCCACCTGTCCAGGATTCACCTGGAAAGTTCGGGTTTTGAATCATGTGTCAGGGTTTCAGTCCACCCGAGACCCAGATATATTACCCAGACCAGGCTGTGGCTCCCCAAGTAACCGAGATAGTCATATACAAAAGTGTTGCCGCTGTAGGCGGCTGTTTGGCCTCACTGAAGGGTGATGATGTCAGCAAGGGCAATTTGGCCACACCCACAAGAGCGCCCCATACGTTACAGTACTACTCTCCTTGGGGCACCCAAATGTGTCTGTGCAACGCCAACCCGACCGCCCCCTGTATATATACGTCGGCAGAATGGCACGTACAGGCAGAATCACGTACCTGTACGTGACATTCTTCCGGCGGTTGGGGGGTCCGATCGGACCCCCCTCCGCCGGCGGGGACGGTCGGGATGGCTTCAGAAGCGATGCGGGACGAGGTAACGGCCAGTCGTTTCTGGCCACCCCCTCCCGATCGCTCTGGCCAATGGGATTCGTCCGCTTCCTTCCCCTTCCTGTGTAATTGTAAACACAGGCAAGGGGAAGTGATGTCACGCTCCTCGTGTCGGTCTTTCTGACCGGGACGCCGAGCGGAGAAGACATCAAGTAAGTGCACAAACACTACACTGACACCAGGCACACATAGGCACACATTTCACCCCCCTGTCACCCCCTGATCACCCCCCAGATCACCCCCTGCCCCCCCTGTCACAGTGTCACTGATTGCAGTGATCATTTATTTTACTGATCACTGCATTTAGTGTCAGTGTGACTGCAATAACTGTCAGGGCAGTTAGTTTTAGGCCCCTTTAGGTCCAAGGTAGCCCCCTACCCCCCCCAATAAAGGTTTAACCCCGTGATTGCCCCCTAGGTAACCCTTTCACCCCCTTTTGCCAGTGTCACTAAGCGATCGTTTTTTTTTGATCGCTCTATTAGTGTCACTGGTGCCGCTAGGTAGCCAGTTTTTTTTTTTAGGTAACCGCCAGGTTTATATAGGATTATAAATAGGTTTATAGGTCAGGTACCCCCATATTACAACCTAAATAAAGGTTTTAACCCCTTGATTGCCCCTAGAGTTAACTCTTTCACCAGTGATCACAGTATAAGTGTCACTTGTGACGCTGGTTAGCCAGTTAGTTATTTAGTTATTTAGGTTCCCCGTCAGGTTTTTATATAGTGTCAGGTACCCCCATATATTACCTAATAAAGGTTTTAACCCCCTGATTGCCCCTAGTTAACCCTTTCACCAGTGATCACCGTATAACTGTTACGGGTGACGCTGGTTAGTTAGCTTGTTTTTTTATACTGTCAGGGCACCCGCCATTTATTACCCAACTATCGGTTTAACCCCCTGATCGCCCGGCGGGTGATATCAATTAGGTGTTAGGGTCAAATAAGGTCTGCGTCGCCCCAGGTTAGTGCCAGTACCGCAAACACCCACGCGCAAAGCATACACCTCCCTTAGTGGTATAGTATCTGAACAGATCAATATCTGATCTGATCAGATCTATACTAGCGTCCCAGCAGTTTAGGGTTCCAAAAAACGCATTGTTAGCGGGATCAGCCCAGATACCTGCTAGCACCTGCGTTTTCCCCCTCCGCCCCCGCCCCGCCCCCCCCAGCCCACCCAAGTGCAGTATCGATCGATCACTGTCACTTCCAAAACACTAAGCACACATAACTGCAGCGTTCGCAGAGTCAGGCCTGATCCCTGCGATCGCTAACAGTTTTTTTGGTAGCGTTTTGATTCAGTTGCCAGCAGCCTAGGAGCTTTTTTTCCTGTGAATCTCACTAGTGTACTACTAAATTTAGAGCCCAAAATGGCAAATCGCAAGTACACTAGTGAACAGGCCTACTTGTTTCTGAGTATGTCAGATAGTGAAGAGGAGGTCACTCATCTGTCAGAATCAGGCTCAGAATACGATCCAGTAGACGACAGCGGCTCCATGACAGATAGCTCTGGCGACGAAGGTGTGGTCCCTGCTAAGGTCAGGCGTACCCGATCCCGATCTTCTGATGTTGTTGAGGTGCAGGAACCGCAGGTCTCTCGTATGGAGCAGAGAAGTACTAGCGCCGCTATTCCTTCTGGTGAACTGGCAAGCACCAGCGGCCTAGTACACCCTGGACGTAGTCAAACCAGCACTGCAGTAACACTTGGTGACGTGGCGAGTCCCATAAGTGCAGTTCAAGCTGGCGAGGTGGCAAGCACAAGTAGTGTCCCGCTGCCACCAAGAAGAAGACAAAGGCAGGCCCGTCGATCACATAGTGTCCTTCCTGCAGAATTCGCCAATCCTGATTGGGTGCCCACCACTTCTGCAGAACCCGTACTTCCCCCATTCACTGGCCAACCCGGTATTCAGGTGGAAACAGCTGATTTTAAGCCATCCGATTTTTATTCGCTGTTTTTCACGGAAGATCTCTATAGATCTATTGTGGACCAAAGTAATATATACGCTGGTCAACACATCGCCGCTAATCCCCAAGTGCCTTCCCTTGCCAGAGATTGGAAACCAATTACGGTTTCCGAATTTAAGACCTTTCTGGGCCTTTCCCTCAACATGGGCATACACAAATTCCCGACGCTGAGGTCTTATTGGTCCACCTCACCGCACCACCATATGCCCGTGTTCTCTGCCTCCATGTCCAGGGCACGATACGAACAGATCTTGCGGTTCATGCACTTCAGTGACAATGAACTTTGTCGTCCTCGTGGAGACCCTGAATTTGATCGGCTCTACAAAATTCGGCCCCTCATAAACCACTTCAACCAATGTTTTGCAGCCTTGTTTACGCCCAATCAAGTTGTCTGCGTTGACGAGTCCCTGATTAAGTTTTCTGGCCGCTTGTCTTTCAAACAGTTCCTTCCCAGCAAGCGTGCCAGATACGGGGTCAAGCTCTACAAGCTCTGTGACAGGGCAACAGGCTATACGTGGAGCTTTTCGGTTTATGAGGGAAAAGATAGTCACGTAGAGCCGGAGAACTGTCCAGATTACATAGGGAGCGCTGGCAAGATAGTGTGGAACTTGGTGTCACCCTTATTCGGAAAGGGGTACCACTTGTACGTGGACAATTATTACACGAGCGTGCCACTGTTTAGTCACTTGTTTGATCATCAGATTGGAGCATGTGGCACCGTGCGACCTAATCGCCGGGGCTTTCCCCAGCGGCTTGTAGATTCCCGTCTTAGGCTGGGGGAGAGAGCCTGCTTGAAGTGTAATAACTTGCTCGCTGTGAAGTGGAGGGATAATAGGAATGTTTTCGTTCTTACCTCCCTTCATGCAGACACGACAGTCCAAATTCGTACGGCGGCTGGTGTTGTGACGAAACCCCTCTGTATCCACGAATACAACCTTACTATGGGGGGTGGACCTCAACGACCAGTTGTTGGCGCCGTACCTAGTTGTCCGTAAGGCTAGACGCTGGTACAAAAAAGTGTCTATTTATTTATTCCAATTGGCTTTGCTGAATGCTCATGTGCTATACGGAGCTTCAGGCGGGACGTTACCCTTCCTTGAATTCCAGGGAACGGTTGTCATGGAACTCCTGTATCCAGGCGATTCCACACCTCACCATCCCCTACCAAATGCAGTAAGCCGGCTGCATGAGAGGCATTATCCTCATGTCCTCCAGAGTACCCCTACCCAACGAGCCCCCCAAAGAAGATGTCGTGTCTGTAGCAAGCGCGGATTTAGGCGTGACACCCGTTATTATTGTCCACGCTGTCCTGACAATCCTGGTCTCTGCGTTGGTGAATGCTTTGAACGCTACCACGAACTAGTGAGGTATTAGCGTAGGGTACAGCATTTCACAGGCTAGGATACACTTTCACAGGGTCTCAAGAATGCCATCGCATTTTGAGACCCGACCGTTGCAGTTAAAATTATAGTTACAGGGTCTCAAGAATGCCATCGCATTTTGAGACCCGACCGTTACAGTTAAAATTATAGTTATAGTTTAAAAAAAAAGTGTAAAAAATAAAAAAAAAAAATAAAAGTACAAAAAAAAAAAAACCCCAAAAAAAATATAAAATAAAAAACCAAAAATAGTTGTCGTTTTATTGTTCTCTCTCTATTGTTGCTCTTTTTTACTCTATTCTATTCTGCAATGTTTTATTATGTTTTATCATGCTTGCTTTTCAGGTATGTTTTATTGTTAACCATTTTTTTGTTTTCAGGTGCGCCATTCAGTTGCAGCGCGGATTTATTTATCTTGACAGCAACAGCGTTTGCTCCCACGATACATAAAGCCGCGACTCCAACACTGTAGGAGGTGATTTCACCACCACAGTTAAAAAAAAAAGAGCATATATGCCGAAGCATGGGGGCAGCAGAGGGCGGAGGAGCGATTTTGCTCCTAATGCCACGTACATACGGTCGAAAAAAGTCCGACCATGTGTACGTGGCATAACTTTTTTGCGGGAGGATGCCCCCATGCTTCGGCATATATATATTTTAGGCACCGGTTGCGTTAACAAAATGTTTTATTTTTTACTATGTTTTTTTTTTGGTATTTGCTTTGCAGGTATGGTATGGTAAGGTCTTACTGTTATACTCTAATGTTACTTTGTTTTAATGTTAACCATTATTTGCTTAGCAGGTACGCCATTCAGTTGCAGCGTGGATTTATTTATCTTGACAGCAACAGCGTTTGCTCCCACGATACATAAAGCCGCGACTCCAACGCTGTAGGAGGTGATTTCACCACCACAGTTAAAAAAAAGAGCATATATGCCGAAGCATGGGGGCAGCAGAGGGCGGAGGAGCGATTTTGCTCCTAATGCCACGTAAATACGGTCGAAAAAAGTCCGACCATGTGTACGTGGCATAACTTTTTTGCGGGAGGATGCCCCCATGCTTCGGCATATATATATTTTAGGCACCGGTTGCGTTAACAAAATGTTTTATTTTTTACTATGTTTTTTTTTTGGTATTTGCTTTGCAGGTATGGTATGGTAAGGTCTTACTGTTATACTGTAATGTTACTTTGTTTTAATGTTAACCATTATTTGCTTAGCAGGTACGCCATTCAGTTGCAGCGTGGATTTATTTATCTTGACAGCAACAGCGTTTGCTCCCACGATACATAAAGCCGCGACTCCAATGCTGTAGGAGGTGATTTCACCACCACAGTTAAAAAAAAGAGCATATATGCCGAAGCATGGGGGCAGCAGAGGGCGGAGGAGCGATTTTGCTCCTAATGCCACGTACATACGGTCGAAAAAAGTCCGACCATGTGTACGTGGCATAACTTTTTTTGCGGGAGGATGCCCCCATGCTTCGGCATATATAAATGGTGCATGTATGCCCATCATTAGAAGTGGGTGGATGAAGGGAGGTATTCTAATGGTGGGCATACCCACCGCTCCATTGGGAAATTGGGAAAGCATTTTATCACACCGATCTTGGTGTGGTCAGATGCTTTGAGGGCACAGGAAAGATCTAGGGTCTAATAGACCCCAATTTTTTCAAAAAAAGAGTACCTGTCACTGCCTATTGCTATCATAGGGGATATTTACATTCCCTGCGATAACAATAAAAATGACAACTAAGAAAAAAAAAATGGAAGGAACAGTTTAAAAATAAAATAAAAAAGCTAAATAAAAAGAAAAACTAAAAAAAAAAAAAAAAAAAAGCACCCCTGCCCCCCCTTCTTTTGCGCAAAGGCGAACACAAGCGTTGGTCTGGCGTCATATGTAAACAGCAATTGCACCATGCATGTGAGGTATCACCGCGAAGGTCAGATCGAGGGCAGTAATTTTAGCAGTAGACCTCCTCCGTGAATCTAATGTGGTAACCTGTAAAGGCTTTTAAAGGCTTTTAAAAATGTATGTAGTTTGTCGCCACTGCGTGTTTGTGCGCAATTTTAAAGCATGTCGTGTTTGGTATCCATGTACTCGGCCTAAGATCATATTTTTTATTTCATCAAAAATTTGAGCAATATAGTGTGTTTAAGTGCATTAAAATAAAAAAAAGTGTATTTTTTCCACAAAAAATGCGTTTGAAAAATCGCTGCGCAAATACTGTGTGGAAAAAAAAAATGCAACACCCACCATTTTAATCTGTAGGGCCTTTGCTTTAACAATATATATAGTGTTTGGGGGTTCAACGTAATTTTCTTGCAAAAAAAAAATATGTTTTCATGTAAACAAAAAGTGTCAGAAAGGGCTTTATCTTCAAGTGGTTAGAAGAGTGGGTGACGTGTGACATAGGCTTCTAAATGTTGTGCATAAAATGCCAGGACAGTTCAAACCCCCCCCCCAAATGACCCCATTTTGGAAAGTAGACACCCCAAGCTATTTGCTGAGAGCAATGTTGAGCCCATTAAATATTTTTTTTTTTGGTCCCAAGAGATTGAATAATGAAAAAAAAAAAAAATATAAAAAATAAAACTTGTCACTAAATGATATATTGCTCAAACATGCCATGGGCATATGTGGAGATACACCCCAAAATACATTCTGTTGCTTCTCCTGAGTACGGGGATACCACATGTGTGGGACTTTTTGGGAGCCTAGCCGCGTACGGGACCCCAAAATCCAAGCACCGCTTTCAGGCTTTCTAAGGGTGTAATTTTTTTATTTCACTCCTCACTGCCAATCACAGTTTCGGAGGCCATGGAATGCCCAGATGGCACAAACCACCCCCAAATGACCCCATTTTGGAAAGTAGACACCCCAAGCTATTTGCTGAGAGGTATGGTGAGTATTTTGCAGATCTCGCTTTTTGTCACAATGTTTTGAAAATTGAAAAAAGAAAAAAAAATTTTTTTTTTCTTTACTTTCTTCATTTTCAAAAACACATGAGAGCTGTAAAATACTCACCATGCCTCTCAACAAATAGCTTGGGGTGTCTACTTTCCAAAATGGGGTCATTTGGGGGGGTTTTGTGCTATTTTGGCATTTTATGGCCTTCGAAACTGTGATAGGTAGTGAGGAGTGAAATCAAAAATTTGCACCCTTAGAAATCCTGAAGGCGGTGCTTGGGTTTCGGGGCCCCGTACGCGGCTAGGCTCCCAAAAAGTCCCACACATGTGGTATCCCCATACTCAGGAGAAGCAGCAAAATGTATTTTGGGGTGCAATTCCACATATAACCATGGCATGTGTGAGCAATATATCATTTAGTGACAACTTTTTGAATAAATTTTTTTTTTATTTATTTTTTTTGTCTTTATTCAATCACTTGGGACTAAAAAAAAAAATATTCAACGGGCTCAACATGCCTCTCAGCAAATAGCTTGGGGTGTCTACTTTCCAAAATGGGGTCATTTGGGGGGGTTTTGTGCCATCTTGGCATTTTATGGTCTTCAAAACTGTGATAGGTAGTGATAGGTAGTGAGGAGTGAAATCAAAAATTTATGCCCTTAGAAATCCTGAAAGCGGTGCTTGGTTTTCGGGGTCCCGTATGCGGATAGGCTCCCAAAAAGTCCCACACATGTGGTATCCCCGTACTCAGGAGAAGCAGCAGAATGTATTTTGGGGTGTAATTCCACATATGCCCATGGCATGTGTGGGCAATATATCATTTAGTGACAACTTTGGGCAAAAAAAAAAAAAAAAAGTTTGTAATATTCCCGCAACTTGTGGCAAAATATAAAATATTCCATGTACTCAACATGCCTCTCAGCAAATAGCTTGGGGTGTCTACTTTCCAAAATGGGGTCATTTGGGGGGGTTTTGTGCAATTTTGGCATTTTATGGCCTTCGAAACTGTGATAGGTAGTGAGGAGTGAAATCAAAAATTTACACCCTTAGAAATGCTGAAGGTGGTGCTTGGGTTTCGGGGCCCCGTACGCGGCTAGGCTCCCAAAAAGTCCCACACATGTGGTATCCCCGTACTCAGGAGAAGTGGCAAAATGTATTTTGGGGTGCAATTCCACATATAACCATGGCATGTGTGAGCAATATATCATTTAGTGACAACTTTTTGAATACATTTTTTTTTTTTTTTTTTTTTTTTGTCTTTATTCAATCACTTGGGACTAAAAAAAAAAATATTCAATGGGCTCAACATGCCTCTCAGCAAATAGCTTGGGGTGTCTACTTTCCAAAATGGGGTCATTTGGGGGGGTTTTGTGCCATCTTGGCATTTTATGGCCTTCAAAACTGTGATAGGTAGTGATAGGTAGTGAGGAGTGAAATCAAAAATTTATGCCCTTAGAAATCCTGAAGGCGGTGCTTGGTTTTCGGGGTCCCGTATGCGGATAGGCTCCCAAAAAGTCCCACACATGTGGTATCCTCGTACTCAGGAGAAGCAGCAGAATGTATTTTGGGGTGTAATTCCACATATGCCCATGGCATGTGTGGGCAATATATCATTTAGTGACAACTTTGGGCAAAAAAAAAAAAAGTTTGTAATATTCCCTCAACTTGTGGCAAAATATAAAATATTCCATGTACTCAACATGCCTCTCAGCAAATAGCTTGGGGTGTCTACTTTCCAAAATGGGGTCATTTGGGGGGGTTTTGTGCTATTTTGGCATTTTATGGCCTTCAAAACTGTGATAGGTAGTGAGGAGTGAAATCAAAAATTTGCACCCTTAGAAACCCTGAAGGCGTTGATTGGGTTTCGGGGCCCCGTGCGCGGCTAGGCTCCCAAAAAGTCCCACACATGTGGTATCCCCATACTCGGGAGAAGCAGCAAAATGTATTTTGGGGTGCATCTCCACATATAACCATGGCATGTGTGAGCAATATATCATTTAGTGACAACATTTTTTTTTTTTTTTTTTTGTCTTTATTCAATCCCTTGGGACTAAAAAAAAAAATATTCAATGGGCTCAACATGCCTCTCAGCAAATAGCTTGGGGTGTCTACTTTCCAAAATGGGGTCATTTGGGGGGGTTTTGTACTTCCCTGCCATTTTAGCACCTCAAGAAATGAGATAGGTAGTCATAAATTAAAAGCCGTGTAAATTCCAGAAAATGTACTCTAGTTTGTAGACGCTATAACTTTTGCGCAAACCAATAAATATACGCTTATTGGCATTTTTTTTACTAAAGACATGTGGCTGAATACATTTTGGCCCAAATGTTTGACTAAAATTGAGTTTATTAGATTTTTTTTATAACAAAAAGTAGAAAATCTCTTTTTTTTTCAAAATTTTCGCTCCTTTTCCGTTTATATCGCAAAAAATAAAAATCACAGAGGCAATCAAATACCATCAAAAGAAAGCTCTATTTGTGGGAAGAAAAGGACGCAAATTTCGTTTGGTTACAAAATTGCATGACCGCGCAATTACCAGTTAAAGTAGTGCAGTGCGAAATTGAAAAAAGACCTCTGGTCCTTTGGCTGCCAAATGGTCCGGGGCTGAAGTGGTCCAAATGGTCCGGGGCTGAAGTGGTTATAGATACTGCGCCACAGGCGCGCGCCCGCCGTGTTACTGGGGACTCGATTTGCGTGCCCTGCGGCCGTGATTGCCCGGTAACACAGCAGGACCGTGGATCTGTGTATGTCAGATCCAAGGTGCCCAACCTTTTTAAGAGCAAGGGCCACTTAAGCAACTTGGTAACCAGTCGTGGGCCACAATGAGCGGAGCGGAGTGGGCGTATGACAGGTCACGACTACTCTATAGGCCCTCCGATCCAATCCACCCAGATGGAAGGGGACGAATTCCCTTCTATTTTTTTTTTTAGAGGATCGGATTGGAGGCAGGCGTGAGAAAACGCACAAAAGTCTGTTTTACATCTGCCGCTCTGTAGAGGTGAATTGAGGGTCCGATTGGGTAGGGCCGAGCGTGTGAAAAGGGCTAAACTGCTTTCACATGTGCTGCGGTTTACCCACACTGCGGGTGCAGCATAGTGCACCTGTGTCTATCCTGCGGGTTAATTGAACTTTGCCATAGACTCTGCCTGTGGCAAAAGCCGGCGCTGTACAGGAAGCATCGGCTTATGGGGCTCTGCTCTGCAGCCGCTTTCTTCCTCTACCACCAGCTTCATTCACAACACTGATGCTGTGGTATGACGGGTCGGCAACCTGCGATCTGGGCTTGCTAACCCACCATTCTAGAGCAGAAGGTCGCGGGTCAAGTCAGAGGGCTCCACAGGCCACTGGTTGGCCACTCCTGGTGTATGTAAACAGTCCTGTCAGAGGAGGTGACCGATGGTGTGTTCTCAGTACAGAGAAACACTGATCGGTCTTCTCCCCTTCTCAATCCCCTCCCCCTACAGTTAGAATCACTCCCAGGGAACATATTAACCCCTTGATCACCCCCTAGTGGTTAACCCCTTCCCTGCCAGTCACATTTATACAGTAATCTGCTTTTTCATAGCACGGATCGCTGTATAAATGTGAATGGTCCCAAAAATGTGTCAAAAGTGTCCGATATGTCCGCTGCAATATCGCAGTCACGATAAAAAAAAATCGCAGATCACCGCCATTACTAGTAAAAAAAATAATAATAATAAAAATGCAATAAATCTGTCCCCTATTTTGTAGGCACTATAACTTTTGTGCAAACCAATCAATATACGCTTATTGCTATTTTTTTTACCAAAAATTTGTAGAAGAATACATATCGGCCTAAACTGAGGAAAAAATTTGTTTTATAAAAAAATAAATAAAAAATTGGATATTTATTATAGCAAATAGTAAAAAATATTGTTTTTTTTTTTCAAACTTGTCACTCTTCTTTTGTTCATAGTGCAAAAAATAAAAACCGCAAAGGGGATCAAATAGCACCAAAAGAAAGCTCTACTTGTGGGTACAGTGTAGCATGACCGTGCAATTGTCATTCAAAATGTGACAGCGCTGAAAGCTGAAAAATGGCTTGGGCAGGAAGGGGGTGAAAATGCACTGTATTGAGATGGTTAAAGAGGGTAGGAACTTCTCCTTCAGCCCTGTTTACTGTCAGCTGAGCTGAAGATGTCAGAGAGTGTGTTTGGAGATAGAGAGAGAGAGACACAGCAGAGGATCAATTGCTGGATTGTGAACCTGCTGGGGTGAGCAAAATCATATCAGAGACTGTAGCTCTGGCTAGAGCCATGTACTTTGTCTATATATCAGCCTGTTGGTTAAAGAGACTGAAATTTTCCTATCTCTGCACCTGTGTGACAAGCCAAGCCTGTCGTTTTCTTCTCATTGTTTTGCTGAATAAAGCCATTTTTATTTTACTGAACTGGCTGAACCGGCCTTTCACCCCTCTGATCCCCTACAATACCTACATGTATTTACATAAACCTCCATACATATGCATACCCACACATTCACATACATTTTTTTTTTTTTTTTAACGTGTATATACGTATACACACCCATATCATATATAAATACCTACACACACATGCAACACCTGCAGAGGACAGCAAGGAATGGGAAAGGTAATGAAAGACAAAAGAGGGAGACATAGGTAAAAAGGTACAGGCGACCCTGTATGGCACAAGGGGCTAAGAGAGAGATAAAGCCTAGCTGGCTCCCCATATTCCACAAGCGCTTCAGATACCAATTTTAAAAGCCAATTTTGTTCCTAAAGAGGAAACACTGCAGGGGCCCCAATAAGACCCACAGAAGGATCCCAGACTATAGCGCATGTTAGCAGCCTGAGCGCTGGGACTTCGCACTGGGAGAGGCTTAAACCCAGACGGATGCTGCACGGAGGCAGAGGGGGGACATAGTACTGCTTACTCTTCACTGGTGCGTTGAGGTATGAGGAAAAAAGAATGGGGTGGGGCCTAACTAGGCCTTTCATTTATGCTATTTACTGGTCCTGAGGGAGTGGTCAAGAGGCGGAGCTCTATCACTAGTATGCTGTCATGTTGGCGTCAGGAAAATACTTTTTTTGGTCTGTTTTTTTTTTCTTGTTAAAAGTTTTTATTAAGCGTTAAACAATAAACAGGTGTACATACATCTTAAGCTTAAAGGAATAACAGAATTATTACATATGATATTTAGATAAACATAAGTGAAATAAATTGTACAACATAAGTATTTCCATATGATTGCAGAAATGTACACACATTTTGGTAAGTAAAAATAAATTCAGTTATAAATAAGGAATTGAAATGTGGATGAATATCACATTTTGTGTGTTTAAACTTTAATGAATAATTGAAGTCAAAATAAGTAAGTACTATCGTTAGGTGAGTTTTATACACCTAAGCTGTAGAAAAGAAAATTCGTTCTAGAGATAGGTATATAGGTGTCGTCTGGGAAGATGATAGGGATGGAATAGTTTTATCTGGTAGTCTGGATATTATTTATAATAGGAATAATATAGTTTTAGCTAAAGTTAAATAGGTAAAGGTAAGAAAAATGTTCATCTCGCATTTCATATTGCAAGATCAGATATTCTGGGAGTATGGGGAGGGAGGAGGGAGAGAGTCAGGGGTGTTAAAAGGATGCTTTGTGAGGACGCTCCAGGGGATCAGGGTATAACTGGGGGTGACCCTTCACTTATTATGGTGAGGAAGGATTACCTTGTAATATTGAGGGATCGTTCTGTAGGTCCCGAAAATCCTGAGATTCGGTAAAATGAATCCAACAAGACCAGGTTTCAAGAAATTGTGTTTGTGTTTCTCTAGATTGGTGGATTATTTCTTCCATGTGTACTGTTTTTTGAAGGCGGGTGAACCAATCTTTCACAGTTGGTGGAAGTGTTGAACGCCAATTCCTTGGAATACACATGTTTGCAGCAGCCACCATATGCATCTGTAAGGAGTGTAAGTAGGTACGTATTGGGCATGCTGAGTAGTGTAAAAGGAATTGTGCTGGGGAATAGTCTAGTTTATGTGTTGTTACCATTTGTATCACTAACGATCGCCCAGAAAGGTTGAATTTTACTACAATGCCACCATATATGTAAGAGAGTTCCAGTTTCAGTACCACATCTCCAACATATTGGGGAAAGTGATGGGTAAATTTTGTGTAATTTAGATGGAGTATTATACCATCTAGATAATATTTTGAACGCATTCTCTTGCACGCAAACATTTAGGGAACCTTTATGGGCGATCGTATAGATAAATTCCCATTGATTGTTGGGTATATGTAGGGAGAGGTCTTTATGCCATCGTTCAATGTTAGTCTGGTTCTGTGGTGGATGTTGGGGGAATAGTTCAGCGTATGAAAAGGAAATCAGGTGACGTTGGGGTTCCATTTTAAGGCACATATCTTCAAATGGGGTAATAGGTCTGGACCATTCTGCAACGGCAGCTTGCGAGTTCAAAAAATGTTTAATTTGTATAAAGGACCAATAGGGCAGCACCTTAGGCTTGAGTATTTCGGAAAGATCTGGGAATGAGAGAAGTTTATTATCCTTATAAAAATGCATGGTGCGAATGTTATCAGACGGCCATAAGTCTCTCAGATAGCAGGCCTTCATTCCAGAGGGAAACGAAGGATTCCATCTGAGGGGGGTTAAAGGGCCATTAGTATCTGATATCTTATATTTAGTACACGCTTGCTTGAAAACACGTAATGTGGGTAAAATTAAGGGGTGATCCGTATAGTATTTGGATATTTTTGGGAAGTGTAGCCAAGGGGTTTGAGCTAAGGGTATCGGGGATAAATGATTTTCTATTTTGACCCAATCTTTAACTGAGGTATGGACATTCCAGTCTACAACTCTAGTAAGGTGACTTGCTATCTGATATTTGCGAATGTCGGGGATTCCCAATCCTCCTCGTACTTTTGGGGAGGTAAGTTTAGTATAATTTAGTCTAGGGCGAGTAGCCCCCCAAATAAATTTCGTACAGATTTGTCTAAAGGATGTGAAAAAAGACGGTGGGATATGGACAGGTACTGTTTGGAGAATATATAGAAATCTCGGTAGAACGTTCATTTTGATGATGGACGCTCTACCGAACCAAGAAAAAAGGCCCGTTGACCATTTCTTAAAGTCTTCAGTAATGTTATGCAACAAAGGCTGGTAATTTGCTGAATATAAGTCTGATAGTGAAGCAGTTATTTTAGTGCCTAGGTAGGTTAGATATTTATTATCCCATTTGAAAGGAAAATTGTGCTGGCATTGTTCACATTGTTTTAAAGGGAGTGAGATGTTTAAGGCTGTAGACTTTGCAAGATTTATTTGCAAATTTGATATGGATTTAAAATATTCTACTGTTTTAAAGAGGTTGGGTAGCGTGATCAGTGGTTCAGATAGAAATAAAAGTACGTCATCTGCAAAAGCAGCTGTCTTATATGTATTACCTTTTATTTCAATTCCCTTAATGTCAGGATTCTCTCTAATATTTCTCAATAGGGGTTCCATAGTTAAGATAAAAATCAATGGGGATAAGGGGCAGCCCTGGCGTGTACCGTTGGAGACGGAGAAGGCGTTTGACAGGTGACCATTTACCCTAACCCGAGCCGTGGGTGTGGAGTAAAGCATGAGTATGAAATTGAGCATGCGTTCTGGTAAACCTATGTGCCTCAAAGTTTCAGTCATATAATCCCAGGCCACCCTGTCAAACGCCTTCTCCGCGTCCAAGGATAAAAAGAATCCTTTTTTTTTCGAAGAGATAAGCCAGTGATAAATATTTATTGCTTTCAGGGTATTGTCCCTTGCCTCCCTTCCTGGGACAAACCCTACTTGGTCTAGATGAATTAGGTCAGGAATCAGGGGAAGTAGTCTGTTAGCTAATATTTTGGCATACCATTTTAGGTCAACATTTAATAGGGAGATAGGCCTATAATTTGTCACCAAACATGGATCCTTTCCTGGTTTTGGGATAACTGATATATGAGCTATTAGATCTCTTGGGGGTTTTGTTGGTGTAGCATAAGTATTAAAGGTAGATATGAAAAAAGGAGTCAAGATATGATTATAAGCCTTGTAATATCCTACTGTCAAGCCGTCTGGCCCTGGGCACTTACCTCTTTTTAAGGATTTAAGTGCGTTCTCCGTTTCCTCTAAAGTGATTGGTTTGTCTAGTATTTGACGGTTTAAGTCTGATATAGGGGATGGGCTATATTGATTAAGGAAGTCTGTTATAATAGACTTTCTATCAGGATTGCATGTACGTGAATTTGTGTCAGTTGTTATATAGTTTGGTATAATACTGTACAAATTGATCTGCTATGTCTGGTGTGGATGAGACTTTCTTGCCTTTAGTATCTGTAAGGGTGTGAATCGTGTTAGCTGATCTCTTCGATCTTAAGGCCCTAGCGAGCATTTTACCAGCCTTGTTGCCAAACTCATAAAACGTTTTTTGGCGTAGGATAAATGATCGTTTCGTTTGTTTGTCCAACATTTCCATTAATTGTTTTCTAAGGGTTATCAAGGAGGTTAGTGTATCTTGGGCAAGAGTTTGTTTATGTACCTTTTCTAATTTATAGATTCTGTTAGACAGATCGTTAGAGTTTTTGTTGTAATTTACGTCTCTTAGCAGCAGCAGCTATGAGGATACCCCTAACAACACATTTGTGCGCTTCCCAATGTATTGGTGGTGAAGTATCGGAGGCTGAGTTATTTATAAAGTATTGTTTTAGGCAGTTTTCTATTTCGCTATTAATAGATTCATCTGTGAGGAGGGATGGATCAAGTTTCCAAGTACGGGTTCCGGGTAACACATCAGGGAAGGACAAACAAATAGATATCGGATGGTGATCTGATAGGTACATGGGGTCAATCGAGGTTGAGAGAAGGAAGGGTAAATCAGATTGAGATAGGGACACAGAAACAGCGCTCAATGGGTTCATGGGTAAGGTTTATTTCTAAAACTGCTCTAGTGTAAAGACAGAGCAGATCACAGTTCAATAAAGCATACTGTTAGGATCTTTGAGAAATTGGGAGGTGAAACTATCATTTGAATATAAAAGAAAACAGTACAGCATCATACCGCCTCAGGTCCTGGTATCGTGGAGGGGCCAGGCGCAGGAACACTCTCCTAGGTGGTTGCAAAGCACTGCCGCTGGATGCAAAAATGAGATGGAAGGGACAACAATGGGTTGTCCTATGCACTCTGGACAGCCGGCGTCCGGAGTGTTCCGCGTCTCGCTGTGAGGAGGAAGGAAGACCTCAATCTGACATCCGGTAGGGGAAGGCACATCGCCGATCAGAGTGCATAGGACAACCCATTGTTGTCCCTTCCATCTCATTTTTGCATCCAGCGGCAGTGCTTTGCAACCACCTAGGAGAGTGTTCCTGCGCCTGGCCCCTCCACGATACCATTCCCCCTTGGGCACATGGAGTGGTGAGTTGGTCCCTACATACCGTGACAAAGCTAAGATATAGTAACATCTCAGCACATCTCCAGTCACCAGGACCTGAGGCGGTATGATGCTGTACTGTTTTCTTTTATATTCAAATGATAGTTTCACCTCCCAATTTCTCAAAGATCCTAACAGTATGCTTTATTGAACTGTGATCTGCTCTGTCTTTACACTAGAGCAGTTTTAGAAATAAACCTTACCCATGAACCCATTGAGCGCTGTTTCTGTGTCCCTATTTTTGTCTGAACTTTGTCTCTGAAAGTTTAAACAGCTGCCTGGGGTCTGAGTACATCCCATCTCTGAAATTGCCCTGACATTCGGTGATATAAGACTGTTTTCTTGAGCGCATTGAAACTTTTGCTGTGTATTTTTTAAATCAGATTGAGTAATGAAAAAATAATCTATCCTGGAATATTTGTCATGGGGATTCAAATAAAATGTAAAATCTTTTCTATCGGGGAACAAAGTACGCCAGGAATCATGTAATAATAAAGATTGTAGTTCACCTTTAATTGCTTTAAGAGCAGAGTATGGAACGGATGATAAACCATTAGACGTGTCTAGTATGGGGTTCATGGGGATGTTAAAGTCCCCTCCTAAGATTAATGTGCCTACTTGAAAATCAGCAAGGCGTCTAGTAATTTCCCGAAAAAAGGAAACCTGACCGGAATTTGGGGCGTATATATTGGCCAACGTGATCTGTTTACCTTTCAAAGTGCCTTTTAGAAAGAGGAATCTGCCTAATTTGTCAATCAAAGAGTCTGTAATAAGCATAGGGTTATGTTTTGCTAGTATAATGGATACTCCTTTAGTTTTGGATATGGGGTTTGTGGCGTGATAAGCTATAGGGTAATGTATATTGTATAGTTTTGGAGTGGAATCTCCCCTAAAGTGTGTCTCTTGAACAAAAATTATGTCTGCTCGGTTGCGTTTCATTGTCGTTAATAACTGGGATCTTTTTTCCGGCACATTCAAGCCTTTGGCATTGAGAGAAATAATTTTGAGAGGGGTATTCGGTAATGTAGGGTTTGAAGGAGCCATTTTTCTTTATATGTGAACTTCGGTTTGTCTGTTATCAAAAAGAAGGTCAAGGAAATAAAGGAAGTATTTATATAGATACAATATAACCAAATTAAGTACTTCCTTATAGTAGGAAAGTGACTGGTCCCCTGGAGCGTCCAGTGAGGGGTTAAGGTTAGAGTCAAGGTAATGTAGGAGGGTATTAGACTAGGCCTTAGAGTAAAGTTAGGGATTATCAAGGGGGAACCGGTGGTAAGCGAGGACCTGCTCGCCTACTACTAAGGGATGGTTAGGGTACTGGTGAGAGTCAGTGGTATATAGGTATTAGAAATTCGCCGTGTTACCAATAAAAGTAGCACCACTCTTTTGGGTGTCGACTAGGATGAGAATAGACGGTTTATAGGACTCTGTAATACATCCCGTCAGACCGTAGACCCTCAATAAGAAATAATCTAAATGGTAAGTGAGTAAGGGGAAATTAGTTATAATTAAAGACATGGGTTCACTATCTAGATGGTAAAGATGTTATTGGACCTGGATTCCTTCGGGCAATGAGAGCCAAGAAAATCGCGTATGATGTCGAGGATAGCATGAAGAAAACTACTAAACTGGGTGTGGTGTGTCAGAGGCCTAAGGGCGTATACAGCATGGAAATAATTCTCCTATACAGGGAGTATATCTATGTGGTATTGGAAGAATAAAGTAGATAAGCTAAGATCCAAACATTGTATCATCATGGATGGAAGTTAGCAGGTCTAGTCAACTGGTTCTCCGCATAAAACATAAACGTGCAATGACCACTGAGGGATAAGAGAGAAAAAAAATCTAAACCTCTATATATATATATATATATATATATATATATATATATATATATATATATATATATATATATATATATATATACACACACACACACACATATATATGCACACATATATATATATATATATATATATACATGTACACATCTAAACATGAGAAATTGATAACCGACAATAAATTTCAACTTGAGTCCTTCTTGTGCTAAGAAAGATGATATGTGGGCCTGAGTGAGTGCTTACAGTCTTGTAAGCAAAAAAAAAAAAAGGGAGCCAAACCCCCCCCCCACACACACACACCCCCTCCCCTAATCCATCTCTTCTCCAAAAAGAAAATTATCAAGGTATTTTAACTGTCTAATAGTTCAAGGATATTTAGGGATTTCCATGTATTCCCCAAATCTCCTATCCTGAATTATTCTCCATAACTAAGGATAGACAGTTGACAAATGTGTTTGATTCTCGTTTAGCCCATATCTTCATTTATATTAACTAGGCCATTACTACAATGAGCTCATTCCTTGCTAGGTGGTAAAAGCAGTAAATATGTAACATAAATCAAATCATGGATGTATAATAAGACCATATGAAGCATATATCTATCTGCACAATTTGCCTATATAATAATAACAGCAAGAGTAACAGGGTATTTGAGCTGTATAATGGCATAATTGAATTCCATGCATTCCCCAGAGCTTCTATCCTCATTACTGTTTTAAAACTAAAAATAAACTATATATAAATGTGCTGTATTCACCTTTAATTTGTATCTTCATTTATACAAACTAAGCTTATATACCAGTGTATCTGTTACTGACTAAAAATTAAATGAAATAATTGTGTAACATAACCAGTACCATGAGTGGATGATCATGACCATATAGAGTATTTCGTTTTCAGTCTCGTGTCAAGCATTCAATGGTATCTGGAGAGCTGTCGTTTTCTTGGAGAATGAAGAGGAGACAAACAAACAACAAAAAAAAAAAAAGGGGAAAGGGGGGGAAACAAAAGGGGGGGAAAAGAAAAAAGGGGGGGGGGGAAGAAAGGGAAAAAAGGGGGACACTTATTTTTTAGAAAGATGCATCTTGGAAGAAGATCAAGTAGTTGATTCTTCTAAGATGATTTAGTGAATTATACTGATATAGTATAAAAAACTAATAGTCTCTGCGGGCTCTCCTTGGAAGTGGAGCGGATGTAGGACTGATTGATTGTAGAGGCGGTGTAACATTCACGTTCCTCCTTGAGGTTGATGGAGATCTGCATCTTCTGAAATGTGAGGCCTGCGTTTCCATCTGGTCTGTTCCGCGTGGTTGGATGGAGAAGTTTGACAGTGGAAAGTCAGAATACCAATTAGGTACTGGGGTATACGGGATGTCAAGAATTTGACAGAATGAATCTAGGTCTTCAGGGACCCTTAGAATGGCTGTGCGCCCTTGATTAGTGGCTGCAAGGGCAAAGGGAAATTTCCAGCGATATGTTTTTTTTTTTGGATTGAAGTATTTCTAATAGCGGGCGTAGATCTTTCCGGTGCCTGAGGGTTATTGCAGATAGGTCTTGATATATAGATATTCTATGGCCCTCATATTCAATCGTGCGTTTAATTCTGGCCTGTTTTAAGATATCTTCCTTCAACCTATAGTCATTAACCACTTCCCGACCGCAGGCCGTCATATGACGGCCTCCGGTTTGCGGGGGTATATCTGAATGATGCCTGTAGCTACAGACATCATTCAGATATTGCCGGTTTCAGCCGGCGATTCCCTGCACCATAAGAACGATCATAGCGGCTGTTCCGCCGCTTGATCGTTCTTATGGGCGGCGGGAGGGGACGCCCCCCCCTCCCGCCGCCCTCCGGTGCTTCTACCGACTCACCGCTTCCATCGGTGAGTCGGACACAGGAACCGCCAGCACCGGATGATCACTGTAGAGATTTCCGGCGGACCAGATGGTCGCCGGAGTCTCTATGATCGTTCGGAGGCCGGGCGCGATGTGATGACGTCATGCCCGGCCTCTGCATTCGAATAACGGCGCCGCCTCCGCTGGGAGGCGGTGATCGTTTATTTTTTTTTTTAATTTTAGGCTTTCCAGCCTAGAGGTGAGATGTGGGGTCTTATTGACCCCATATCTCACTGTTAATTGGTCCGATCAGGTAATATTCCTATTACAAGGGATGTTTACATTCCTTGTAATAGGAATAAAAGTAATCTATTTTTTTTTTTAAACTGTCAAATTTAAAAAAATAAAAGTCAAATTAACAATAATAAAAAAAATTTTTTTAAAGCGCCCCTGTCCCCGTGAGCTCGTACGCAGAAGTGAACGCATACGTAAGCCCCGCCCACATATGAAAACGGTGTTCAAACCACACATGTGAGGTATCGCAGCGAACGTTAGAGCGAGAGCAATAATTCTAGCCCTAGACCTCCTCTGTAACTCAAAACATGTAACCAGTAAAAAATGTTAAAGCGTCGCCTATGGGGATTTTTAAATACCAAAGTTTGGCGCCATTCCACGAGCGCGTGCAATTTTGAAGCGTGACATGTTGGGTATCTATTTACTCGGCGTATCTTCATCTTTCACATTATGCAAAAAAATTGGGCTAACTTTACTGTTTTGTTTTTTTTTAAGCATGAAATAGTTTTTTTTCTGAAAAAAACGTGTTCGAAAAATCGCTGCGCAAATACCGTGCGAGATAAAAAGTTGCAACAAGCGTCATTGTATTCTCTAGGGTCTTTGCTAAAAAAACATATATAATGTTTGGGGGTTCTATGTAATTTTCAAGCAAAAAAATTATGAATTTTACATGTAGGAGAGAAATGTCAGAATTGGCCTGGTTGCGAAGTGGTTAATAAAGCAAATGACATCTCTGGGAGGATCTGTGTCCCTTCCTTTAGGTCTAAGAGCCCTATGTATGCGATCCATGTTAATGACTTCAATACACTGACTTTCCAGTAACTGACTAAAGATGGCTGATACTGTGGCATTCAGCTGGGTATTATCCACACTCTCAGGGAGGCCTCTCACTCTTAAGTTATGGCGTCTTCCCCTATTCTCAAGGTCTTCGACATGTCTTTGAATGTCCCTTACTTGCATAGTGTGTGTGCTTACCGTGGCTGTCACTTTCCTTAGTACCGAATTGTGTACATTCGTTTTTTGTTCCACATCCTGCATCCTTCCCGCCATTGCCTGTAGTTCCTGCCTTAGGTCTGTCATGGCTGCGGTGAAGGTGTCCTTGATGTCATTTGCCACAGCATGTAGATCTTGTAAGGTAGGATGTTGTGAAGTACCAGGCATAGCCTTTAGGAGGAGTCATGGACGGAGTGAGTGTGATGCCGCTCTGCGCCTGTGAGGCGGCTGAGGTATTCGCCGCCATATTGGATCTCTGAGGCCTGGAGAGCTCCGGGATGCCGCGACTGCTCTGGTCCCCGGTTCGCCTCGGGGATCTAGAACGGGATGCCGAAGAGGTGCGGGAGGCAGTCCCCATGCTCGGTGAGGCTTTATTTTGTGCTGGTTCCCCGTTCAGGCTAGAGAGGGGCTACGGTCTGACGGAGCGCTCGGTTTAAGCGGCCATCTCTCCTCACGGCTAGCCACGCCCCCCTGTTTTTTTTTTATTATGCTACAAATGTGCAAAAATATATATAAAAAGATAAAAACCTTTTATTTATTATACTAAAAAGGCACCTGGCCATTACAGTATTAAAGCGACATTAAGACCCCTTCACACATGCCTTCTATTTGTTTCATCAGTTCAGTCACGTTTTTTAAAATAAGGAAAGAAATTGGCTGCACACCGATGTTCTTGAAGTCCATTTAATGAATGTTCCATACAAACAATGACACACACAATGGTTGCAGTAGCCGGCACAGAGGTGGACTAGTTTTGCACAGCTAAACTGTGCTTACTCATCACCTTGAGGTGTGCTACTGACATTCCTTAAATAGACCCCCCCACACCCATGTCCATGGGCGTCCGCTGAACTTTTTTCAGGGGGGCATAATTTTAAGGTCATGTATTGCAATTTGCAATACAAAAATATGTACACAGTGGTGTCATGGCACAGGCACTGCTGTTACCTGTGGTTCTTCAGCGATGGGCCCAGGACAGGCACTGGCACCCAAGCAGTGTATGCTCTGTCATCTCGGCCACTGCACACCACGCACCTGTGACCTTTGGGAGGAGCTGGCGCTGCGCCGGCCGGATCAGCATAGGCACAACATACATTTACACAGGCTGAGGCAGCAGCCCATAACGGAACAGCCGGGTCACAGTGATGTTAAGCAGAGGCCCAAGCGGCAGAGCCAATCCAATGCTCGGGTCGGGGGTGAGGAGGGACGGATGTGTAGTCGGAAAAGACAGAGCAGCCCCAGCCCCCAGGCCAGCAGCAGACTTTAAAAAAAGAGTCCACGGCTGCCGCCGCGGCCACTGCAGCACAGGGAGAAAGTGTCTTCACTCTGACTTCAACACTCTTACGATTACAAGGGGGGGGGGTTGACCCCCCTTGCCCTATGGTGCGGATGCCCATGTCCACAGGTGTGGGTGGGTATCAGTAGACACACCACCTGTCCCAATAACCTATAGAGCTGCACGTTCAAAACCAGATTTGAAGGGGGGGGGGGGATGACACACATTATCTAATTTTGTTTGAAAATAGGCAAAAGAAAAAGATTCAACTTAAAATGTCACAGCACAGCAGTAAAAACTGATTACCCCCTACCAATCTGAAAACGCCCATATGCAAATAAATACCAAGAGACAATTGACCAGGACAATACATATAAAACCATCAAATATAAATAGATATAACCATATAAAGAAATGTAAGCAAAAAAAGAAGAAAGAATATCATATGTATATATAATATTAAAACAAACTTCAAAATGACACACAAAAAGTAAAAGGAAAGAAAAATAAGACCAAAAATTGCATGTAAAATCATGAATAATGTTCTGTATATAGAGAAAAATCATGAGTGCACATATAAGTATCATATACTAAATGAATCAATTCAGCCCCGGGAGATTTGGTTGCTCAATGACCAGGCCATTTTTTGCGATACAGCACTGCGTCGCTTTAACTGACAATTGCGCGGTCGTGTGATGCTGTACCCAAACAAAATTGACGTCCTTTTTTTCCCACAAATAGAGCTTTCTTTTGGTGGTATTTGATCACCTCTGCAGTTTTTATTTTTTGCGCTATAAACAAAAGAAGAGCGACCATTTTGAAAAAAACACTATCTTTTTCTTTTTGCTATAATAAATATCCCAAATTTAAAAAAATAAAACAAATTGTTTTTCTCTGTTTAGGCCGATATGTATTCTACATATTTTTGGTAAAAAAAAAATTAAAAAAAAAAACGCAATAAGCTTATATTGATTGGTTTGCGCAAATGTTATAGCATCTACAAAATAGGGCAAAGATTTATGGCATTTTATTATTTTTTTTTACTAGTAATGGCGGTGATCTGCGCTTTTTATTGGGACTGCGATATTGCGGCGGACAAATTGGAAACTTTTGACACATTTTTGGGACCATTGACAATTATACAGAAAATTACAGCGCTAAACTCAAATAAAACGCACGGTGCAAGTGTAGCGGCTGCGCTAGAATAAGACAAATATTCAATAGGCAATGTAAAGAAAAAAGTGCAGCGCTAAAGAAGTGAATGGTGGTGATACCCTTCAGCTAACAAACAATTCCTCAGTGGTGATTGAGGAAATAGTAATATAAACCTAACGTGAACAAACGTAACAAAAATATATTCCTCAGTGGTGATTAAAGGAATGGTGCGAACCTAATACGAAAAGGCAAACAATACAAATAATATTTGTAGTGCACACAGTAAAGTCCCAAAGAAAATCCTCAGTGATCATTGAGGAACAAATTCCTCTATATATTTGAAGTGAAAAATAACATATCAAAATGGTGATATTAGCCTGGGTAAACAGAAAATGTCCCAAAATGATGCAATATGGATAACGTCAAGTCAGAGTAATCCTGGACCGAATCTTCTGGTATACACACTCGTATGTGAGAAAAAATAGATGTACGCTTACCAGAACTGGTGGACTCCCTGTCAGCAACAGGGAGTCAAACAGGCATAGAGAGGCTCTAGGTAGCCTGCGACCTCGATGTTCCCGGGCAGACGGATGGGTTGTATGGAACCACTCACGGCTTCGCCAACAGGATAAGGTGGATCGGGATGAAGACAGCAATCATGAAGTCTGGATCCTCATGGATGGAGTAGAGATTCCTGGACGGCCACTTGGTAGGTGAAAAATGGAGTGAGCAGATGGTGGACACTCACTAGGAATGGAGCGAGGGCTCTCTTGAAATGCTCTCCAAATAGATGTTCAATCATGTGGAGAAAAGTGAAAACAATCGGAGGGGACTCCAATAGTGTGGATCAATAAAGCAGGTTTTTATTTAAAAAAAAACAAATACAAAACAAATAATAATATAAAAGTGATCACATTTAAAAAGCAGTGTGGGTAGGGTATGACCTGGCCCGACGCGTTTCGTCTGTAGTAGACTTCAACTGGGGCATATATCCATTCCCCTACACTGCACATATATATATATATATATATACCAACATATATATATATATATATCATATATATATATATATATATATATATATATATATATATATATATATATATATATATATATATATATATATATATATATCCCCAACATAGTTATCATCCAATCAAGAAATGTTAACATGTGACATAATTGTTACCTCGTCCGATAGGACCAAAGCTGATCATGTGATGGGGGGTGTGATCCTACTGGGAGTGAAACAACCAATGGGATGAAAGTGTGGCAAGATAGGGCACCATGATAGGTGTCAACCCGACCACACCATCCCCAAACAATTTGAAAGGAGCACATGTAAAAATGGCGCCAAAAAGAAGGCCAATGTGTGGTCAAACACACCCAATGAGCAGGATCCACAGTCCTCATCAAATCAAGGAGGGCTGAACATAACATACTCTAAGCCAATCAAATAACCATATAGGACCAATATAAGGGATCGTGAGCAACCAATGGCATGGTACAACGTGTGTGTCCAATAGGGCCGGGCATAGTGAATATCCAATCCTGACTCAGCATAAATGTCTACTGGTTTATGACTAGTGTGTCCAATGAGGCAGGGCATGATGAACATCCAATCCTAGCTCAGCATAAATGTCTAATGGTTTATGACCTCCAATAAATCGGCACTAACGCCGCACATTATCCATTCCATCTCCTGTGTGTAAATATTTCCGGTCAGATGACCGGTCAAATGGGGATAGGAGGTGGCGCCAAAAGCGCCGTACCTCACAATAACAGGGCGGACATTCCGATCGGAAGGAGGCCGGCTCCGATCATGTGACAAACACATGGTCAGGTGACCGGTCAGGAGGAAATAGGGGGCGGCGCCAAAAGCGCCGTGCGTCCCGATAGGAGAGCGGGCACTCTGGTCAGAAGGAGGCCGGCTCAGATCATGTGACAATCACATGACCGGGTCTGCATAGAGGCCTGGCGCGTGCGTGATGACATCACGCGTGTACAGCACAGGTCATCATACACTGAAAGGAAACTCAAAGGGGGCCAGAATCTGACACAGGCCAGAAAAGCAATGTCTCCAGATATCAAAAATACATAGAAACACGGCTTTTCTTATGTAGAGGTTCCCTCCAATGTCCCCAAATAATAAAATAGTGACATCTAATGGTGAATAGAAACAAAAAGCTTTGAAAGAAAAAGAGATAAAAAGACGGTGCACACAGGCGCCATCTTGTGTATGTATAACACACTGCATAGAAACCTATTATAAATACATAATGCAATAAAATAAAAAAACGAATGAATAAAAAATGTGAAGAAACCAAGGTGTATATGATACACCTCTGATTGTATCCACGTATACCTAAGGCCCTATCTCGTGAACTAATAGATGGGCCACAGGGGAAAAGTTACTAAAAGGACTGAAGCAATGGTGAATGTAGATGTTGTATTTACACAAATAGAACTCAAGATATGTTGATAAAAGAGTTGATATCCCACTCAACATTCAAACCGAATGGCGAGTAAGTGCGGAGCTCGTAAATCCAATATGTTTCAAGGCGAGAGACGCCACGTACACGGGATTCTCCTCTCCAATGAGGAACAAATTGGTCTATGACCAAAAATTGTGTTCCAATGGGGTCACGGTCATGGCATTCTAAATAATGACGGGGAACACTATGGTTGGTTTTACCTTTTTTAATGTTGTTGATGTGTTCGTTTACCCGGATAGAGAATGTCCTAATTGTGCGTCCAATGTACTGTTTCTTGCATGGACAGGTCAGGAGATACACAATGTAACGAGTCGCACAAGTAGTAAAACGTTGCATAGAATAGATCCGTGAAGTAGTGGAGGACTGGAAAGTTTCACACTTCCGGCAGGGAAAATATCCCTTACATTGGAAGAAAAAAAGAGACTCTTTTGGGGGGATCGATGACATTGGGGGCAATCTGGCCCTGAATGGATCTTGCACCCCTGAATATAACACCCGCTTTCTCGGGTATTGCAGAACTGAGAACTTTGTCGTTCTGAAGTACTCCCCAATGTTTCTTTATAATATGTTTAATTTGCATGGATTGTACAGAGAAGGTAGTAAAGAAGGACCACTTGAATTTAGTATCAGTGGTCCTTTTAGTTTGTGTTTCTAGTAGGGCCTTACGATCCAACTGTTGGATACGGTCGATCTCTCCATTGAGATCTTCCGGCTTATAACCCTTCTCTATGAATCGCTGTTTCAGTACAGCGGCCTGTCTAGAAAAGTCCTCCACTCTAGTACAATTCCTCTGTAAACGGAGGAATTGGCTACGTGGTACGGATCTGAGCCACTGGGAATGGTGGCAACTATCGACCGGAATGTAACCATTCCGGTCGGTAGGTTTGAAATAAGTGACAAACTCTAATTTGTGGTCAACAACTTTGATCTCAGAGTGTTTTGATACCCCCTATACAGCAAAACTTTATTATGGATTTGCTTTGATTCGCGGCCCAGCACAATTATTTTTGGTTCCAGAACAAGTTCTACCTGCAAAAACGCGGAGTGGCTATGGGTGCCAAGTTCGCACCTAGCCTTGCGAACTTGTTCATGGCCAAATGGGAGGAGGATGTCGTCTATGCCCTCAGGAGACCGGAATTGGTCTTTTGGGCGAGGTACATAGACGACATCCTCCTCCTATGGAGGGGCACCCGCGAATCATTAGATATATTTATATCTCTGCTCAATTCTAATAATAGGGGTATTGTCATGAGGCCAGTTTCACCAGTGTCAACTTTTTGGATCTTGAGATCAAAGTTGTTGACCACAAATTAGAGTTTGTCACTTATTTCAAACCTACCGACCGGAATGGTTACATTCCGGTCGATAGTTGCCACCATTCCCAGTGGCTCAGATCCGTACCACGTAGCCAATTCCTCCATTTACGGAGGAATTGTACTAGAGTGGAGGACTTTTCTAGACAGGCCGCTGTACTGAAACAGCGATTCATAGAGAAGGGTTATAAGCCGGAAGATCTCAATGGAGAGATCGACCGTATCCAACAGTTGGATCGTAAGGCCCTACTAGAAACACAAACTAAAAGGACCACTGATACTAAATTCAAGTGGTCCTTCTTTACTACCTTCTCTGCACAATCCATGCAAATTAAACATATTATAAAGAAACATTGGGGAGTACTTCAGAACGACAAAGTTCTCAGTTCTGCAATACCCGAGAAAGCGGGTGTTATATTCAGGGGTGCAAGATCTATTCAGGGCCAGATTGCCCCTAATGTCATCGATCCCCCCAAAAGAGTCTCCTTTTTCTTCCAATGTAAGGGATATTTTCCCTGCCGGAAGTGTAATGTGTGTTTGCACAATACCAGCGGCAGGAGAAAGAGTGAAACCTTTCAGTCCTCCACCACCTCACGGATCTATTCTATGCAACGTTTTACTACATGTGCGACTCGTTATATTGTGTATCTCCTGACCTGTCCATGCAAGAAACAGTACATTGGACGCACAATTAGGACATTCTCTATCCGGGTAAACGAACACATCAACAACATTAAAAAAGGTAAAACCAACCATAGTGTTCCCCGTCATTATTTAGAATGCCATGACCGTGACCCCATTAGAACACAATTTTTGGTCATAGACCAATTTGTTCCTCATTGGAGAGGAGAATCCCGTGTGTGTGGCGTCTCTCGCCTCGAAACATACTGGATTTACGAGCTCCGCACTTACTCGCCATTCGGTTTGAATGTCGAGTGGGATATCAACTCTTTTATCAACATATCTTGAGTTCTATTTGTGTAAATACAACATCTACATTCACCATTGCTTCAGTCCTTTTAGTAACTTTTCCCCTGTGGCCCATCTATTAGTTCACGAGATAGGGCCTTAGGTATACGTGGATACAATCAGAGGTGTATCATATACACCTTGGTTTCTTCACATTTTTTATTCATTCGTTTTTTTATTTTATTTCATTATGTATTTATAATAGGTTTCTATGCAGTGTGTTATACATACACAAGATGGCGCCTGTGTGCACCGTCTTTTTATTCCCCCTTTTTTTTAAAGTTTTTTTGTTTCTATTCACCATTAGATGTCACTATTTTATTATTTGGGGACATTGGAGGGAATATCTACAAAGGAAAGCCGTGTTTCCATGTATCTTTACTATCTGGATACATTGCTTTTCTGGCCTGTATCAGATTCCGGCCCTCCTTGATTTTCCTTCCAATGTATGATGATCCGTGCTGCACATGCGTGACGTCATCACGCACGCGCCAGGCCTCTATGCAGACCCGGTCATGTGATTGTCACATGATCTGAACCGGCCTCCTTCTGACCAGAGTGCCCGCTCTCCTATCGGGACGCACAGCGCTTTTGGCGCCGCCCCCTATTTCCACCTGACCGGTCACCTGACCATGTGTTTGTCACATGATCCGAGCCGGCCTCCTTCCGATCGGAATGTCCGCCCTGTTATTGTGAGGTACGGCGCTTTTGGCGCCACCTCCTATCCCCATTTGACCGGTCATCTGACCGGAAATATTTACACACAGGAGATGGAATGGATAATGTGCGGCGTTAGTGCCGATTTATTGGAGGTCATAAACCATTAGACATTTATGCTGAGCTAGGATTGGATGTTCATCATGCCCTGCCTCATTGGACACACTAGTCATAAACCAGTAGACATTTATGCTGAGTCAGGATTGGATGTTTACCATGCCTGGCCCTATTGGACACACACGTTGTACCAGGCTATTGGTTGCTTACGATTGTTCACATTGGTCTTATATGGTCATCTGATTGGCTTAGAGTATGTTATGTTCAGCTCTCCTTGATTTGATGAGGACTGTGGATCCTGCCCATTGGTTGTGTCTGACCACACATTGGCCTTCCTTTTGGCGCCATTTTTACATGTGCTCCTTTCAAATTGTTTGGGGATGGTGTGGTCGGGTTGACACCTATCATGGTGCCCTATCTTGCCACACTTTCATCCCATTGGTTGTTTCACTCCCAGTAGGATCACACCCCCCATCACATGATCAGCTTTGGTCCTATCGGACGAGGTAACAATTATGTCACATGTTAACATTTCTTGATTGGATGATAACTATGTTGGGTATCTATATATATATATGTGCAGTGTAGGGGAATGGATATATGCCCCAGTTGAAGTCTACTACAGAAGAAACGCGTCGGGCCAGGTCATACCCTACCCACACTGCTTTTTAAATGTGATCACTTTTATATTATTATTTGTTTTTGTATTTGTTTTTTTTAAATAAAAACTTGCTTTATTGATCCACACTATTGGAGTCCCCTCCGATTGTTTTCACTTTTCTCCACATGATTGAACATCTATTTGGAGAGCATTTCAAGAGAGCCCTCGCTCCATTCCTAGTGAGTGTCCACCATCTGCTCACTCCATTTTTCACCTACCAAGTGGCCGTCCAGGAATCTCTACTCCATCCATGAGGATCCAGACTTCATGATTGCTGTCTTCATCCCGATCCACCTTATCCTGTTGGCGAAGCCGTGAGTGGTTCCATACAACCCATCCGTCTGCCCGGGAACATCGAGGTCGCAGGCTACCTAGAGCCTCTCTATGCCTGCTTGACTCCCTGTTGCTGACAGGGAGTCCACCAGTTCTGGTAAGCGTACATCTATTTTTCCTCGCATACGAGTGTGTATACCAGAAGATTCGGTCCAGGATTACTCTGACTTGACGTTATCCATATTGCATCATTTTGGGACATTTTCTGTTTACTTAGGATAATATCACTATTTTCATATGTTATTTTTCACTTTAAATGTATATAGGAATTTGTTCCTCAATCATCACTGAGGAGTCCTTTGGGATTTTACTGTGTGCACTATAATATTATTTGTATTGTTTGCCTTTTCGTTTTAGGTTCGCACCATTCCTTTAATCACCTTTGAGGTTAAATACCCCTCAAATATTTAATTTTTACGGTTTTTAAAATAAATAAAATGTTTAGCTTTTTGTAGATTTATTCTTGTCAATGCTTTAGACATGTTCATAGAACCTGTCACGTAGACGGCTAGATGTCCTCCCCACATATTGGACACAACAGGCAATACATGAAATTAGAAAAATCACAAAGCTCGTATTACAATTGTAAAAGGAGTCAATATTAACCACTTAAGGACTCAGCCTCTTTTTGACACTTGTTGTTTATAAGATAAAATCGTTGCAATACTTTGTCACACCGTATTTACCCAGAGGTCTTACAATCGCACTTTTTTGGGAAAAAATACACTTTTTTGAATAAAAAAAATATGACAACAGTAAAGCCCAATTTTTTTATTCTGTGAAAGATAATGATACGCCGAGTAAATTGATACCCAACATGCCATGCTTCAAAATTTGCGCCCGCTCGCGGAGTGGCGACAAACTTTTACCCTTAAAAATCTCCACAGGCGATGTTTAGAGATTTCTACAGGTTACCAGTTTTGAGTTATAGAGGTTAAGGGCTAGAATTATTGCTCTCACTAACGATCGTGGCGATACCTCACACGTGTGGTTTGAAGACAGTTTTCATATGCGTTCGTTTCTGCGTGTGAGCTTGTCGGGATGGGGCGCTTTAAAAAAAAAAATACTTTCTTATTTATTTTACTTTAAATTAAAAAAGAAAAAATTTTGGGTCACTTTTATTCCTATTACAAGGAATGTAAACATCCCTTGGAATAGAAAAAAAAAGCATGACAGGACCTCTTAAATATGAAATGTGGGGTCAAAAAGACCTCACGTCTCATATTTACACTAATATGCAATAGAAAAAAACTGTCACTTGGGAAAAAAAATTTAATTCTCTTTTAAGAGCTATGGGTGGAAGTGACATTTGATGTTTCTTCCCCCCTCCCATGCTATGGAGCCGAGCGGGGACATCTTCCCCTCAGTTGGCAGCAGGGCATCCATGAGAAAGGACGCGATTGTCTCTGTCGCTATTGGCGGGTCCGGTAAGCGGCGGAGACGACCGGAGCGCGGCGGAGACGACTGGATCGCGGCGGAGAGACGGCCGGAGCGCGGCGGAAGGGGGGGTGTTCACCTCTCCCACTGCCGTAAAAAGTAATCTTGCGGCGAATCCGCCGCGGAGACCACTTTTACCTCAAAGAGAAACGCATGGCGTTCCTGAAATTAGTTTTATTTAGATAGCTAACCCTGCTGGGATTTTTTTTAGATAATAAATCTACTCACCTCTTCCCCCTTGCAATAGACAGTGCGGGTAGCCTCTGTCTAGGAAACATCTATTTAAAGCAGAAGCTTCATATTCAAAAGTAGGATCATTGCTGCAGGTACATCTGACTCTCAAAAATAGGCCAACCCGTATCACTTTAATCATATGTTTTGGGTGGCCTGATTTGGCAAGAAGGAGGGTATTGCCCGATAAAGGCTTTCTGTGAAGTATTGACACCCGATTCCTTTCCAATCAATGTCACATCTAAATAACAGATGCTTGTGTTGTCCCCCTGTCCTGTAAATTACAGATTTTTATTGTTCGAATTGAGGAACACAAGGAAGGAATCTAGGTGTGCAACACCATCTTCCATAACTATCAATAAATTGTCTATGTACCTGAGATATAGTTTAATAAGAGGTCTAAAGGGGTTTTCTGATCCAAAGATGGGGGACCGCTCCCACCAACCCATGTAAAGGTTGGCAAGGGAGGGCGAAAACTTTGCCCCCATCGCGGCCCCCGCATCTTTGGAGATAGAACCCCCCATCAAATGTAAAATAATTGTGAGCGAGAAGAAACTCCAAAATAAACGAACGATCCTCCACAGATAGTTCAGTCAAAAGTTCTAGATAGAATGAGACTGCCTCAATAGCTAGATTATGAGGTATTGAAGAATACAAACTGCATACATCACAGTGCAAATGATGGTTGAGAGGGTCCAAAACGTTATACAGCACCTCATCCCAATATTACAATATGGGTGTAAGGGGGGGGGGGGGGGGGTACAACTGCGGGATTATAACAGTGCCAAATAAGTGTTTGTCAACAATTCAGTGCATTTTGCAAAAAAAGTTTTTATTAGGAAATATTAAAAAATACCAATTTTTAATTTCTATATATATATATATATATATATATATATATATATAGAGGTAAGAGAGTAGAGCTTTTGGCCCCCAAATTTACATCTTAAAGTCGACAATCATATGAAACATCAAATAATTGTCAATTAAGTCCTAATGGACTCGGACCTATGGTTGTATCGAATTAACTTGTGATTATGTTTAGACATTAATGTGTATACTATTATTTGATGTTTCATATGATTGTTGACTTTAAGATGCATACATCACAGGTTAGCCAGGAAAAATTGTCTTCCCATTTCAAATTATTTACTACCTGCAGCAAATGATTGGCGTCTCGTCGGTGTGCAGTCAATTTCTTTCCTTATTCAGTCTTCTACGGCAGGCAAGCCGGGGCTTGCACCCATGTCAGGAGTTTTACACTATGCATTGTGCCTGGAGTTGCTTACCTGGAGCAGCGATATTCTATTGGTGTCTAAATTTTTTCAAAGAAAAAAACAAACAAACAATCAGTTGACATGAGTTTTATTTATTTTATTGCCATCACATAAGGGACCAATAGTCCCATACGTGATAGCAGATACGTGACAGGTCCTCTTTTGGGGGGGCAGTGTGTGCAAGGAAAGGGGCAGGACAAGAAAAGAGCAGTATACACAGTGAGGGAGTAGTCTGTACTGACAGGCTCCCTCACTTGCCAGCGCTGACTGTAATTGTCGGCTTTTTTTCTTTTATTCTGGAGCAGTAATTTTTTGGACCTGATCGGACAGCCTGCGTGAAAGGGGCCTAAGAGTGTCCATTTGCACTCTGAAGGCCTATATTTTTTCAATGAAGTCTCAAACCTGTTGGAGATCCGATAGTGGTTATAGTGATCATATGATTGGGAACAATTCTTATATGGCAGTGACAGCGGGGATTGAGAGGGATCACTGCAAAAAAGTGTTGGAAGTTGGTTCTCAAAGGGGTGTTTTTTTTTTTTTTTTACAATGTATTCCCAGCACTCCAGTACTGTGCATAGAAATGGTTAATTACAATATACAGTATATATATATATATATATATATATATATATATATATATATATATATATATATATATATCACACACACACTGAATACATTTATAAATATATATACAGTGGATATAAAACATCTACACACCCCTGTTAAAATGTCAGGTTTCTGTGATGTAAAAAAACAAAGATAAATCATTTCAGAACTTTTTCCACCTTTAATGTGACCTATAAACTGTACAACTCAATTGAAAGACAAATTGAAATCTTTTAGGGAGAGGGAAGTAAAAATTTAAAAAAACTAAAATAATGCAGACCCTCTTATAACTGGGGATGTAGCTGTGTTCAAAATTAAGCAAGCACATTCAAGCTCATGTTAAATAGGAGTCAGTACACATCTGCCATCATTTAAAGTGCTTCTGATTAACCCCAAATTAAAGTTCAGCTGTTCTAGTAGGTCTTTCCTGACATTTTCTTAGTTGCATCCTACAGCAAAAAACATGGCCCGCAGAGAGCTTCCAAAGCATCAGAGGGATTTTCATTGTTAAAAGGTATCGGTAAGGAAAAGGCTACACAAGAATTTCCAAGGCATTAAATACCATGGAACACAGTCATCATCAAGTGGATAAAATATGGCACAACAGTGACATTACCAAGAACTTGACGTCCCTCCAAAATTTATGAAAATACGAGAAGAAAACTGATCAGGAAGGGTGCCAAGAGGCCTACAGCAACATTAAAGTGATTGTAAAATCTTGCTTTAAAAAACTAAAAATAACAAACATGTTATACTTACCTGCTCTGTTGTAGTGGATATGCACAGAGCAGCACTGATCCTCCTCTTCTCAGGTCCCTCTTTGCTGCTCCTGGCCCCTCCCTCCTGACGAGTGCCCCCATAGACCAGTAGCTTGCTATGGGGGCACCCGAGCTGACTCATAGCTCCGTGTGTCCATGCAGACACGGAGCCCTGACCCGGCCCCGCCCCCTCTCCCCTGATTGGCTAACTGACTTTAATTGACAGCCGCAGGAGACAATGGCGCCACGGCTGTGCCCCAGCCAATCATGAGGAGAATCCTGGACGGCCGAGGGAATCGTGGACATCGCTGGATAGAGAAGGGGCTCAGGGTAAGTATTAGGGGGGCTGAGAGGGCCTGCTACACACAGAAGGTTTCTTATACTAATGCATAGAATACAATAAGATAAAAAAATCTCCTTTAAGGCTGGGTTCACACTTAAGCATAGAGCGGCTCATAGCAGGGGGTCCGGTGCGTCTCCATTTACCAGTTCAGGTCAGATTTCAGACAAAATTTTTAGCTGAATTCAGACCTGAAACGGACCAAAAGACGGACAGGACTCCCTTGCAATTCAAAAACACTAAGATTTGAAATTTGAGCATATCTGGCACCAACAACCATGCAACGTTCAAAGTCACTTAAATTCCCTTTTCTTCCCCATTCTGATGCTCAGTTTGAACTTCAGCAAGTCGTCTTCCACACGTCTAGATGCCTTCAGAGTATGTAGGGGAGTCTAATGAAGTTAGGAGGTCAGCCTGAGTGTGGAACAGGAAGAGCAGGAAGAGAGTCACTCACCCCTAATGTGGAGAGCTGTGCTGAGATGGGAGAGGGCTGCAGCGTGGCTTCAGGCTTGGCGCCATCTTGCCTGCAGTACTTTGCCAGTTGTTTTGCTGCTGACTGGGGTGTGGGTGGCCCATATTTATTCACCATCATGCCTGCCTCTGGATCCCGCAATCTTTAGAAAGGATCCGGTGCCTTTTGGGAAAGGATTGGATGCAGGATGTCTGTGTAGAGCCGGAGCTACAGATCTAAGCAGCCACACACATGGACTCCAAGCCACGCCCCCCCCCCCCCATTCCAGCTACCTTAAATTGATCATCCTAGGTCTTGGTTACCAAACACCTGGGTTTTCTATGTTTTTTTTGTTTTTTCAAGCCTGGGTATCCTGTAAGCAGCTGTCTCCAAAGATAATAAACTCTGGGAGACACAAAATGAACTGTGATGATGTATTGAATCAAAAAAGTCCCATAATATAGTGTATTCCAATGAGAAAAAAAAGAAATGTCTTCCAGTGTCCAAAGAAAACCTTCCACCTTGAATCCTAACACACCACCATTTGTGCTTAGTGCTAATAATGCATTCTCCAGATTCTATGCTGCCACTAGCAGCAAGCAGTATATCAAAAAGAAACTCTCATACATGGCCAGGGCTGGCCCAAGACATTGTGCTGCCTGGGTCCAAGGTTGAAATGCTGCCCCCCAAGTGGCAGTACTGGGAGGGGGGGTCAATGGAAGTGCTGGGGGTGGGTTCAGTGGCAGTGCTGGGGAGGGATGGGATCAGTGGCAGTGCTGGGAGGGGGGTCAGTGGCAGTGCTGGGGAGGGATAGGCTCAGTGGCAGTACTGGTGGGGGGTGGGATTAGTGGCAGTGCTGGGAGGGGGGAGGTCAGTGGCAGTCCTGGGGAGCGATGAGATCAGTGGCAGTCCTGAGGAGGCAGTGCTGGGAGGGGGGTCAGTGGCAGTGCAGGGAGGATAAGATCACAGGCAGTTGTACTCCCTGTGTCTTCGGCTCTGTGGTGTCTGACATCAGGAGATGGGGTCTCCTCCAGCCCCTCCCACTTCAGTCCTCACTAGTCAGCTGACCTCTAGTCTCCCCACCATTTCGCAAACTGAAATGGCAGCCACAAAGAGGCTGATTGGGCAGCCGTGGGCTCCAGTGACAGCTCAGCTGCTGCTGCTTTGTGCCCCACATGCAGCCCGGAGGCCCCGCTCACTGGAATGCACCATCTGCCTGCCTGGACATGGAGGAGACATGGATCTTCTCACGTCTGGAAGTCCCCTTTCTTTCTGCTGTCCCAAACCCGCACAGCCAGCCAATGAGCTGCACGGTGCCCCTGACTGATGTGTACTGATAGCGGTGCCCCATGCACATGTCAATTTCCGCCCCTCTCAAACTTCCGCATGGAACCAATGGACACACCGGGACTAAAATAGATCCAAATAGATCCTGGTTTCCCTCTAGGTATAGACCTCAGAGCTTTTAAATGGTGGACACACAAGGGCCTATACCATATAGGGCACTTTTATTTGCTTATGTCAGGAAAGGATCCGTCCGCTGGTAAGATCCATCATTTGGCGTGCAGTACTGTGGTCCACCAGCAGGTGTCTCCTGGCAGTTTGTAACTGTCAGGAGAGACTTTCCCTGCTGGTGTTATGTCATCTTTGGGCCGCAGTACTGGCGTCCACCAGCGGATGGATCCTGGCAGTGTGGAGCAGACAGCACCTCTTGCAAACAGGTGTCACTTGAGACCAATCACAGGTGTATAAATACCCAGCAAACACTAACATGTTTGCCTTGGTATCTTCCTCGTGCCCTGACCTGTACCTGAGCCTTGTAACCTTGTAATCTGAGCCTTGTAACCGATCCCATCCTGATCCTGTGTTCCTGTACCCTTACCTTTAACCTCCATCCTGATCCATCCCCTCCTTGTCCTGTTTGTTCCCAGTCACTCTTCTAGTGATCTCCCTGTGTATGACCTTGGCCTGGCTAACGTTTATGTCTCTGGAACATCCCTTGTCCTTCTGCTGATCTGTGTATGACCCTGGCCTGGCTAACATCTGTGTTTCTGGTACTGCCCCTTTCTGTATATACTGTTGTTGTTGGTGGGTTTGTTGGGTTGATTGTTCACCGTTTGTATTTTCTTATTTATCACTTATCTTAATAAATATCATTATTCACTTCGCATGCATTTTTGGTTATCTCTGTCCAGTCCACACAGTCTGGTCTATTAATTCTCCTGACAGCTTAGAGGTCCTCTCACCTTGTCTCATTGTAGTGACAATTTAGAGATGCCCTCTCCGAACGGCTTCGTTTTTTTCCAAATTGCAAATTTTTTAAGAACCCTCAAATTCTCAACAGAGCCCCCATCTTTAACTGCTTATGAACAGTGGTGTACTAAATATCAGGGCTCCAGGGGTGGTATATCCATGGTGTATGCATCTTTGCACACCTCCCCTCTGCAACATCTGTACATGCTGGCTTGGGAGAGGTATTTAGATGTTTACCTGGAACCGGAGACCTGGTATTTCAGGCTTCAGGTCTTTTACAAAGGCATATTGAACATTACTTTGATAGAGGCTAGTATCAAAGTTTTGATGAGGTAGTACTTGGTACCTACTCGCCTTGCCAGGATGTACCCATCTACATCAGCAGATTGTTTTAGAGGATGTTCCTCATGGGGCACCATGCTCCACATCTTGTGGGAGTGTCCTCGGATCAGAAGTTATTGGAGTAGTCTTTTCCATGATTCGTGAAATAACAGGTATTGCAATTGCGCAGCCGCCTTATATAGCTTTACTAAATATGCTCCCAGTAGGACTACCACGCCCTATGCGGCATTTGGTTTATTTTATACTGCTGGCAGCCAAGATCACCATTGCAGGGTGATGGAAAACACCCTGTACATCCAGTCGTCGTCTGAAGCATAAAATGTCCTGTATCATTATGCATGAAAAGGTTGCTAGTGTGGTACATGATAGACAAGCTTAAGCAAACTTGGAAACCATGGGCAGCCTATGTGAAGGTACCTTTGTCTTCCACTCCATGACAAATACAAGATGGTGCTGTCTTTTAAGATTCCTGGGTTTCTCTTTTCTCTCCTTTTTCCTCTCTTTGACTTCTCGACTTCGCTCTTTCTTGAGCTCTTTTTTTAATTTTCCCCCTCTTGATTTCTTTGGATTTTTATTTTAAGTTCATACTACTGCCAGCATTTTGCTCATACAGGTGTGAGGGGTTAGCTCGGCAGTGGGTGTGTGTGTGTCCCCCTGGATGGGTTCACAACACAAAATCGGGCACAGCAGACAGCGTTGTAGGTGAAAAAACAAAGGTGTGGTTTATTTATGCTACATGCAGTTAAAAATATAACAGCAAAACAAAAAGAAACATGAAAAGAAATCCTGGTTAGCTTGGCCGCTTACTACACACAGATTCCCTGTCTAACAACTGGGTGCATCCTTGTGCTGCCCCAGTCCCTACCTCTGTTTTAGAAGTTTGCCACACAGGCGTTGACTCCCCACACTGGACAGATACCACACTCCGCAGTGCCCAGTCTACACAAACACAGAACTGGTTCCAGGATGGAGCATCTCCCTAAGCATGCTGGGGTTTTTTGTAGAGGTCTTAATGAGCCCACTTACTTCAGCTGGGCTCATTAACTCTTCCCCTGTAGGACTCCCAGCACTCCCCTCTAGTGGTATAAGTCAGCATAAAGCCTGAATCTAGGGCATACATATTTTCCATCCTGGATACAACCAGGTGATTTTACCTGCCTGCTGTCACACAGGGTACCCCCTGATGTGTTAATTGATGGAAATTATAATGGGTGGTTCATAACTGCGCTTTGATCTTCTTGGATACTTTTGATAGTTCCCAAGTATGAAAGTTTATTTTAATTTAGTAAAAAAAAAAAAAAAAAAAATATATATATATATATATATATAGATATATATATATATATAGGTTTTAGCAGACTTTTATGGATGCAATGTAGTACATTACTTTCTTACCAATAAAAAAAATGAAGGATATGTGGGCAATGACATATGAATGTACGTACAGAATTAAATTGAGGATTTATTTTAAAAATGTAGCTCCATGAATGACAAAAAGGTTAATAACTAGCAATAGAGACAAATTAAATCTATTTTATATGCCTTTAGGAGTTGTAAATTCTCGTGCTGCTTTTATGGTATGGAAAATTATGGTAGTTCCATATACTGTACTTCTATACATTGCACTTTAATGTCCTTGAAAACAGTGTCTTGCTCTAAAACTCTGAGGCAGAATGAGGGCATTTTATCCCTTGAGAACTAAATATAAGACAGCAAGGGAGATCTGTCCAGCTTTTTCTAAAACATTATTTTAAGCTGTGGCATTTCCAGTACAAGTCATGAAAATATTTAGAATACAATTTTTTTTTTCAGCATGTTTCAATTATGGATGGCAATATATCCTTATAAATATATAATTATATAATATATATAATATATTATATAATTATATATTATTATATATAGGACACAATGTTAAAATAACCATATCTACAGCAGAGGTGATGCACGTTTTATGAACATTGCTTAGTCCAAGTCAGTTGATTTCCCCTGTCTTGGTAAAAGAAAAAAAAATTGGTTCCCAAGAGAGTAAAGTCCAAACTTGATATACTGGGCACTTTCAGAACAGTTTCTGAGACCAACTCTGGTGCCAATTTTAAGAACTTCTACCTTATAAAGAGCAGAGAAGTACAATACAGTCCCTGCAGTAGGATCACATAATGGAGCCCAAAACTCTTTTTCAACTGCCATATTGCAATCTTGCCCCAAAATAAGTATTTGAGATTGCCATATTGTCAAATTTGAAGTAATTTATGTTTAGCAGCCACTCATTTTGGTGGCCGACTGCAGTGGTGTAACTAATTAGGATTATCAACATGGGGGGGGGGGGGGGGGACACGTAAGCAGTATTTATAAGTGTAGAATTCGATAATAATTGTAGAAAACGATATACCACTACAATCTATATATTATCTCATCTATGTACTTTGTCTAGTCTCTGTAGATTAGTCAGTCTGTTAAAACTATGAGCGCATGCTACTGTTAGTATCACAATAATACATTTAGTTATGAAACCAAACACACGGCTTAAGAATAATCAAATCTTATTTATTTCCCATGGAAATAAGAAAGCTAACGTGTATTAAAAGGGGGTTACAAAATTACATAACATACAGCAAGGCTACAATACAATGATATACTATGCAGTTAAAATACAATATAATGGTCTACTTAACACATCCTTCCTTGTGGCTGGCCTCTCGATGGAGAAAGAGGGTCAGTTGTGTGTGAAAACTCTTTTTGTCAAACACACCTCAAGCACAGCACCTCCCATTGCCCGCCCACCTACTTCCTTGGTAGACGCCTTCATTTATTCTGATCGTACTGCCACAAGTGGTCTCTGGGGGGCAGTGTCTGTCCAGAATTGCACTTAATCCGACTGCTGTCTAATCTTGGAATTTTGATCTCTGGTAGCACACACCTTACTTAAATTAGCCTTTGTTTCGCACAGACAGATTGGAGCCCTCATTCATCACGTACAATAGCCTTATTGTCATGAGTCTATGAGGTATAACTAGCTACATTCCACAAGGGGGGGGGTGTATCTTGTTCTCCGGGAAATTGTCCATGTATAGATGTGTGGATCCCAGCATATTGAATCCAACAATAAGCTTCTGTTAATAATATACCACTTCCCCGTGCATATCATAGCAGCCCATATATTTTTTTACTTTTATAATGAGAATTGCAAATCAAAAATATTTACTTGTATACTGGAAGAACAGAAGGCTGGTGCTTGGGCTACCTTATATCAGCATTTTAATTTGTAATCCTATGGGGCACTTTTCTTAGTAAATACATTGGGGAAGATTTACTGAAGCTGGTGTACACGGCATCTGGTGCAGCTGTGCATAGTAACCAATCATCTTCTTTCTTTTTGGCAAGTGATAGTAAAACTAAAAATCATTTACAATGCATAGAGCACTACATTAAACAAGCACAGCAACAAAGCACGTCTCTCTAATATGAAGTAAAACCAGGAGGATGGCTCCAGTAGATGGTACAGAAGTTTAAGTTGCCCTTACGGGACTGACAAACAAAAATCCTTGTTATGAAGATATTTTTAACATTGAAAAATTCAAGAAAATTAAAGAAAAAAGAGGGGGGGGGGGGTGAAGCTGTGAAAAAATGAGTAAGGAAGGAGAGGGAATGGTTTAAGAAAAGGCTTCCTATCCCAGTGCCTGTGGGTAGTCCTCCATCAGGGGGTCCCTATAAGAGGAATTGGAATTGAAGCCAATAGAACCATGTCTTATGAAAGCACCTTTTCTGTTGATGTAATGACAAAGTAAGGTCAACCATTTTCTGAATCTCATTAACCGTGTTGATCCATTGGTTTTAGATGTAGCCTGGAGCGTATTCCAGTTGGAAGAAATACAAGACTTGGCAGCATTTGGAAGATGGATAGTTAAAGATTTGTTGTATTTCCTCTTTGAGGAAGCATTTAAATGTAGAAAGCAAGCCTGCTGGATTGTCAAACAAGTTCTAATCAGTGAGATCATGGATCAAGGTACAGATTTGGGACCAGAAAGGATGAATAAATAAATTAAGTTGTCATCAAAAGGAAACAGCTAAATCTGTGAAGCACTAAATGTCCCAAACCCGCCTGGGGTGTTGGAGTATATCCTATGTGCAGTGGGTGACAGCTATGGGCCAAAGCGACTTATGCCCCAAGCCATCCTCCATACAGCATGTAATACCATGAAACAATATAACATAGGATACCCAGCCATTCAATCAATACAATGAAACAAGGCCAGTAACAGGACACTAAAGATTCTGAGTGTATTGTTTAAGAAAAATAGTCCGGTTGTAGACTATACAGGATCATCATGTAGGGAAGGCACAAACAGCTCTCAAGAGCGAGTCCTCATCTGCCTGAAAACCACTGCAGAGAAGATTTACTGAAAAGGTTTGCAGGCTAGGTTCGAACCCCTACACTGCCCATAACCCCTGTGGTTGTCTCCTACAATACAGGATGCAGTATGAGTAAAAGGAGTATGGCATAATAACACCCAACAATGATACATGAAAATAAGGTCTATGTGGGGCACCACAAAGCTAATACGAGCATCTTATGCTATGAAAAAGCATGGAATCTTGCCAATCCTTCTCAGAGGGATCCTGAATCCAAAAGTCCCCACTCTCAACAAAACAGGCATGGGCAATATTTCAAAGCCCCATGTGTAGGGGCAGAAATCCAAAGGTGGGGTGATGCCACTAGTTTTCCTGGTAGGCAGTGTCTATAGAAGCTAACCCGGATAACATCCGGGTCATGTAATCACCAGATGTATCAGACTATGTAACAACTAAGGTGAAACAAAAAATCACTCAAAAAAGCAGCACCACAAATCTGAGATATTACCACAAAAGGCAAGAAACAAAATAAAGGTGTCCAGAAAAATCAGTTTCTCAAATGCACCATAATGGTCAAATGGCAAACTCCATTATACAACTGTGGATAAGGTTATCCAATCCCTTCACCACCACAAAAGGTTAGACTCTTACCAGAGAGGCTTGACCCTTTATTATGAAGGGTGAAACAGGCTTGATGAATATGTACAAAGGAACCACTTTAGGAACAGCTCCAGAGCATCCAGGGGACTCCACCCAAACAATGATCGTGTAGTCATATCCAAATAAAACATAAAACGTTGGATAATGTAAAAACTCTTAAGGGTTGCATTTAATATAAAGTATTGCACTTACATATATCCATAGTAAAAACAGTATTGCATGGTAAAAAAGGAAGGCGGCCGCCACAGAACATCTAAACATGTAAAATGTGTGATAACAGGAACATACAGCTCAGCTCAACCGGTCAGTTATAGCCCGACCAGGCCCAAGCGTGGGGCTAAACCTCCAGATAGTCACAACGTTTAGAAAAATACAAGTATGCAGGGAGGCAGGGAGTAACAGGAAGGGCAAAAGTTGTTCAAATTCAATATTGTCA
>CM053026.1:21456474-21534837 GCA_028564925.1 Lithobates sylvaticus
AGATACCATAAAAAAGAGTACAGAACTCTGCTCAATACCAAAAGATTCTGGCTTTTAGTCAGGACTCTACCCAAAAGTTTAATGACAACAGGAAATATTGGTTAAGTGAATACCCGCTACCAGATGCTTAACTTAGAAAATGTATGAGAATGTAACCCTTGTCATCACCAGCTTTCAGAATTGAGACGAGATGTGGCGGTGAGTGGTAGTCAGCATTTGTTTTTGTTTTTTGTTTAGTTTCGTTATTTTATGTTATCTTCTATAATCCTAACCTTTAATACCTTACGTTTTAATGAGAAATTACTGAATGTGAAGAGAACAGAACCATTAAAGCAATAATTGATGTTTGGTAAATCTGAACATATGGATACTGTATATGAAGATTGACCTAGGGTGCATGCATGTTTGTTGAGGGACAGGTGTTCTTCCATAGGGGGAATATCTCGCCCTGAGCATATGGTACGCAGGGGGGGGGGGGGCTTTGTACTTCACACTAGGGCACAGCTAGCTCCCAATGGTGGTGCCGGGTGTGGGGAGGGCGCCGCCCCTGAATAGTGACCAACTACAAATGATAAACGATTTGCAATGTAGATGTACCCAATAAGCCGAAAATGTGATTATCTGTATCATTATGTTTATTTTTTGCTTAATAAATGTTTATTGATAGAAAAACAGGAAATACAATCAACATAAACATTCAAATAAAACTACCCATATTTACATGTATGCTGTGAGTACGTTCCAAAGCAGTTAATATTCAAATGTTAGCCTATAAGTACTTAGTAAAACAAATTCTATGTATATAAACATCTAGGTGACTAAATAAATGTCACTTGGTCGTTTAAATATATATTAGTAAGTTTACATTCAAGGAGGGTAAAGTGCATAGAATTTGACAAAGGAAATTAGAAAGAGTTTTATAATAACACTCAAAAAATGACCCCCCTCTGTGACTCTGATCCCCCCCCCCCCCCCTCCAGTCTATAGCTTTCCCTCTGTCTTATCTCACTTGCTGATAACGGAAAATTTATATCAAATACTTACCGTAATTTTCCTTTCCTGATAGGCTCCATGGCAGCATACGTGTGGGTTGGCCCCGCCTCCATAACTACCCAATAGGACCCCTCTCCCATAAATCTTTGCTCCTGGCTGCTATCCGTGTTCCGTAACTAGCCTACTCCAGACATTTGGGAGGGAACTCCTGCTGCCATGGAGCCTATCAGGAAAGGAAAATTACGGTTTACGTTTTCCTGACAGGCTCCATGGCAGCATACGTGTGGGAAAAAACTCGCCAAAACACACCCGGGTGGGCAAAATGTTGAGCAAAGAAACCAAAATTTATTTAACATTGTCCAACGACAACACTTGTAAACCAAAATTAATAGAAGACAGCGCAGCTGGTTCAACGCAATAGTGAGAAAGAAAAGTATTAATTGTGGACCAAGAGGCCGCTCTACAAATAATATCAGGCGCCACATGCCGAGAAGCCGCCCACGAAGTCGAGATGCTCCGTGTTGAATGAGCCGTCACTGCCTCAGGAGGAGCCAAGCCCTTAGCTCTGTATGCCCTTTGAATCGTCTGCACAATCCACGCGGAAATTGACCTAATTGACGCACGCATCCCTTTATTCTTGCCATGAAGAAGGACAAAGAGGAATTCCGTTTGCCTGAATGGAGCTGTTGCCTCCAGATATTGTTTTAAGGTGTGGCCTACATCAAGAGGATGGATCTCTTGGTCATCTGATGTCTTGAAGGTAGGGAGTACAATCTCCTGATTCTCATGGAAGACTGTGGTCACTTTAGGGTTCGACCCTAACATTGGAATCAGCACCACTCTGTCTTCGAAAAAGGTCAGAAAAGGTTCCTCTGAACCCAGGTTCCTGATCTCTGATACCCTTTTTGCTGATGTTATCGCCACTAGGAAGATAGTCTTCAGAGTAAGATCCTTAACAGACAAAGGTTGAGACGAATCTTTCCAAAGATTTGACAGAAAATCCAGAACTAATGGAAGGTCCCATTTGGGAAACCTGGGTCTTCTTTGTGGTCTGAGCCTGATGGCACCCTTAAAGAACTGACGAACTAAGGCGTGATTCGCCCATGAGACTCCCGTGAAGGCTGAGATGGCTGACACTTGCACTCTTAACGAGCCAACCGCCAGGGATAAATCCAGTCCGGACTGAAGAAAGCTCAGGATATCATGAACCTCTGGAGAGTTACACGAGTTTTCTCTTGATGACATGTGTACAGCAAACCTGGACCAAATGCGCTCATACACCCTATTAGTGCTTCTTCGTCTGGCATTAAGAAGCGTTGGAATCGCTTCTTTCGGGCAACCAAGCGCTTCTAGCCTTCCCCTCTCAAGAACCACACCTTGAGGTGCAGACAAGATGGGAACGGGTGTAACGTCTTGCCTTGAGACAATAGATCCGGCCTGAGAGGTAGGGGAATTGGGTCTCGATAGCTGAGGAGCAGCAGCAGAGGAAACCACGGCCTGTTGGGCCAGAATGGAATGACCGCAATAATCTCCACTTTTTCTGTTCCGAGCCTCCGCAGAAACTGTAGGATTACCGGGACTGGAGGGAAGGCATAGGCCCTCTGGAAATCCCAACTGGTCATGAGAGCATCTATCCCGAACGCCTGAGGGTCCCTGAACCTCGCAAAGTACTTCGGTATCTTGAAATTGCACGGGGAAGCGAACATGTCGACTTCCGGAGATACTCCCAGTGTTAGGAGCCACTCGAAAACCTCTCTGTGAAGGGACCACTCGTTGTTGTCCAACTCGACCCGAGACAAGAAGTCTGCTTGCACATTCTGGACCCCTGGAATGTATACTGCCGAGATGTTGGCTAAGTTCTTTTGAGCCCAACTCATTAAAGGCTCCACTTCTTGTAACAGGGACCAGCTGTGAGTCCCGCCTTGTTTCCTTATGTATGCCACTGCTGTTGTGTTGTCCACCTTAGCATGACGGAAGAGTTCAACACTAGATGGCGAAAGGATAGGAGTGCCTGAAAGGCTGCCCTCAATTCCAGAATGTTGGAAACGACTCCTTGAGACTGGAATGTCCACCTGCCCTGAGCCACATCCAAAAGGCAATGAGCGCCCCAACCTTGGTTGCTGGCATCTGAGGTCACCGTGATCCATGAGATGGGAACAATCGAATGATGGTTGCGCAGATTCTTCCCCTGAAGCCACCAGAGGAGAGATGTCCTCATAGATGGGGTAAGAAAGATGCGCTGATTCTGGTTGACAGAGTTCCACTGATGCAGAAATCCCTTCTGAAAGGGACGGGTATGCCACTGGGCCCACTTCACCATGGGGATGGTTGATGTCATCGTGCCAATTATTTTCAGGCACTGGAGAGCAGAAAGGTGAGTTGATCCAAGAGCTGCATGAATCCTGTCTCGGATTACCATGATTTTCTCCTCTGGGAGGGAGATGGTACCCTCCACGGTGTTGAATAGAGCGCCCAGAAACACGAGGGACTGAGACGGCTCTAGCTGACTCTTTTCTAAATTCAGGAGCCACCCGAACTCTTGCAGGGTAGAGATGACAACCTCTTTGTGATCTAATAGCTGATCCTTGCTCTGAGATAGTAAAAGCAAGTCGTCCAGGTAATGGTGGAGACGCACACCCTTGACCCTGAGAAGAGCCACTACCGCCAATAGCACCTTGGAAAAGACCCGGGGTGACGTGGTTAACCCGAAGGGTAGACAAGTGAACTGAAGGTGTTGGTTGCCTACCGCGAAGCGGAGGAATTTGTGGAAGTCCTTTGTCACAGGCACGTGAAAATATGCGTCTTTCAGGTCGATTGATATTAACCAGTCTCCCAAGTGTACTGACTGTTGTATGGTAAGCAGGGACTCCATCTTGAATTTCTCCTTGCGGATGAATGAGTTGAGATGGGTCAGGTCTATTACTGGCCTCCATGTGCCGTTCTTCTTCTGCACCAAAAACAGGGGTGAATACATGCCTTCGCCCCTCTCTTCCTCTGGAACGGGTACGACTGCGCCTTGTTCCAATAAACAGCTTACGTAGGTCAATAGGACCTGTCTTTTCTCTTCTGAGCTTGGAAGAGTAGTAGGGATAAATCTGAGTTTTGGAGTGTTGCAGAAGAGCCACTTGTGACCGGACGACACTGTCTTTACGGTCCAATAGTCCCGAATTGAGGCCGCCCAAACATGTTTGAAGTGGAGAAGATGGGCCCCCACCCGACATGTTTGAGCGGGCCCAATTTCAAAAGGACTTCCCGGAGTCCTGGTTCCCAGAGGAACCACCTTTAGAGGCCTTCTTAAAAGAAGACTGCCTGGACCTCCATGTCCTGGAGAATTCTCGGCCGGGTTTGTAGCTGCGTGCATCCCTGGCACGATCCGCATTCTGCCTTCTTGGAAAAGGGCGTCTTTGATTTTGAGGACGCCTATCCTGAGGGAGAAACCCAGATTTCCCACCTGTGGCCCGGGATATGGCAGCATCAAGCTTATTGCCGAATAATGAGGACCCTTCAAAGGGGATGCGGCACCAAGCCTGCTTAGAAGCAGGGTCTGCGAGCCATGGACGGAGCCACAACGCACGGCGTGCGGACACGGCTGCCAACATATCCCGAGACATCAGGCGAATGACATCAATGGAAGCCTCCCCCAGAAAGGCTGAAGCCATCCTAATCTCTTGAATGGGTGAGTCTTTAGCTGTGTCTATTGAAATGCCTCTCAGGTATTCTTCAATGCTGTCAGCCCAGAATTCTATGGCCTTTGACACTGCTGCGATCGCAAGCACTGGTTTGCACGCCATCCCGGAGGTCAAATAGATTCTTTTTAGATCTGAATCGATCCGTCTCTCTAAAGGATCCTTGAATGACACAGTGTCTTCTAAGGGGAGAGTCACATATCTCACCAAACGCATAAGTGCTGCATCTACCAGTGGAGCTGACTCCAGGTGTTTCACATCCTCTTCCTTAAAAGGGTACAGTTTAAGGATTTTAGATTGCATGGAACTCTTCTTGTCCATCTTGCTCCACTCTTCTGAAATAATATCACCCAATTCGGATAGAAACGGAAAAAATTGGCGCTCCTTATTGAGCTGCTTAAAAAACGTCCTTTGCTTTGGGGGAGAAGTGATAGGATCTTCCCACTTCAGGGCCTCCCTCACCGCCTTGACCAAGGAGGGAACCAGACCATAGTCAAACCCCAGTCCCGGATCATCTGAATCCGATTCGCTGTCTGAGACAAGGGCAGAATGGCGGCTAGGCTGGGATGATTCCCATGTTTCCTGTAGTACCCCCTCTCCCACTATAGGATCTAGTGGGTCTGCCGGGGATTCACAAGGCTGTTGAGCTTCCCTTTCCTGCAGGGATTCCTTTACCACTCGCCTCACCATTGATTCTAGGCGCTGGTCAGTGCCGTCTCTTTCATCCGCTGCCTTAGTGAAACAATGGTCACATAGGGATTTGTCTGCTGGCACAGGCATTCTGCACCCCCAACATGCTTTCTCTGGCCTCTTGCTGGAGTGAGCCACAGGGGGGCGGGAATAATCCCTGTCACGCTGTTCCGACCTGGCGGACCTATGGTGGCTGGATTTTGAGGAGGATTTGTGGTGGTGCGATTTTGACGATCCACTGCGTCTATAAGCACTAGGTTGTGGATCAGATTTGGAAGGGCTGTGAACACAGAAAGACAGACAGAAGGGACAGGTCATATTTGCTGCCTATGCTTACTCTCTTCAACATTAAAAATACAAAAAGATGTATTTAGGACCTACCTAACATGAGCGGGCTGGCCACTAGGGGGCAGTGAAGCATCCATAATGTCCAAACACCAAGCCTGACACTGCAGTAACAAAAACAATATCTTCAGACACAATTCAGCAATGATCCAACATGGCCCCAGCATAAAGGACTGTTCCTACCTTGTACCGCCGAAATATTAGCCCCGGGAAGTCGCTGTGGCGTCCGCAATCATTCCCAGGGCATCTGTCAGATTTGCAGGCTTTTAAATTTGGCGCCCGTGACGTCATTAGCGACGTCAGACGCCGGGTGCTCAACGCGCATGCGCGAGAACCAAGCCTCGTTTTCACGCCGGGTCCGCGCATGCGCAGAACGCCCGCGAACCCGGAAGTCAAAGAGAGTAGTTTGCTGGAACGCAGAAGCGTCCAGCAAACAGCATGGGAACAGCAAACTTGATACAGGAAAGAGGATAATCAGAGGGCACACACATAAACACTGCTGCCATGGAAAAATACAGACTCACCACTCCACCAACGATCACTTGGCCGAACGATCCAAGGCACGCACACACCGGACCTCCCAGCAGATAGTGGCCACCTGTGACAACAGGCAAACAGGCCGGGCGCACTATTAAGGTAAGATAACCAGTCTTCAGCGCTACTCTGCATATACACTCCATACCCTGCTTAACAGTCAGGGCCTATCGGAGGAAAACAATTCAGTCATTCGGCCGATCGATCGCTGTGAAGTCATCTTCAGGTAGGAGAACCACATGGTCCTACGGAGGAGGACAAAAAAGGAACACGGATAGCAGCCAGGAGCAAAGATTTATGGGAGAGGGGTCCTATTGGGTAGTTATGGAGGCGGGGCCAACCCACACGTATGCTGCCATGGAGCCTGTCAGGAAAGCTTTATTACCATTGCCATACTATTGATTTGTATATGTATGTGTTTGTTTTTCTTTGCCTACCCCTCAGAGATTTTTCTTTATTTATTTTTTTTTCTTTAGTTTTTTAACATTTTACCTTCTGCTAAAACTTTTGTGAATCAGTACTGCTTAGACCTTGAAGAAGGGGACACACCCCGAAAGCTCGTCCATGAAAAATGATATGTTAGTGCAAATAAAAAAAGTATCACGGACAGTACTCAATTTTCTCTGTCACAATTGCACTAATACGGCTACAATCACTTCAAGTATAATAACACTCAGATACCTATTATATAAATGTTATGTAATCTTCTGTTCATATTTGGAATCTCAATAAAAACAAATTGAAATAAAAATCGCTGATCACCGCCATTATTAGTAAAAAAAAAAAAAATATTAATAACAATGCCATAAAATGATCCTCTATTTTGTAAACGCTATAACTTTTGCGAAAACCAATCAATAATCGCTTATTGTGATTTTTTTTTACAAAAATATGTAGAAGAATACGTATCGGCCTAAACTGAGGGAAAAAAATGTATATATTTTTGGGGGATATTTATTATAGCAAAAAGTAAAAAAATGATGCGTTTTTTTCAAAATTTCAAAATTTGTTTATAGCGCAAAAAAAAAAAAAAAAAAAACGCAGAGGTGATCAAATACAACCAAAAGAAAGCTCTATCTGTGGGAAAAAAAGGACGTCAATTTTGTTAGGGAGCCACTTCGCACAATTGTCAGTTAAAGCGACGCAGTGCCGAATCGCAAAAAACGCTCTGGTCAGGAAGGGGGTAAATCAAAAAATAAAGTGGTTAAAGCCGCAAGCAGTTTTAAATGACTTTTATTCCTTTAAAAATGTCATTTTGTGCAGGGACTGTTCTAAGCACGGGAAACAAGTGCCACTTCACAGGCATACTATAGACACCCCCCAGGTACGTAAAGGAATATTTCACTTTTTTTTCACTTTAGGCATCATTAAAATCACCCGAAAAAAATGCAGTTTTTAAAACTTTTTTTTGCATTGATCCATGTCCCCTGGGGCAGGACCCGGTCCCCAAACCATAATACCATACCATTGCATATTAGCCTTTACAATTAGCACTTTTGATTTTGAACGTTCGAGTCCCAAAGACTTTAATGGAGTTCTAAAGTTTGCGCAAACTTTCGGTCCGTTCGCAGGTTCTGGTGTGAACCGAACCGGGGAGTGTTTGGCTCATCCCTAATCACCATAGGTGTGCGCAGGGGGTGGGCACAACCTAATCAACCCGTGCAGCGCAGATTTTCCCTGCTGACATTTTACCAACGCCGCCCCAATGGGGCTCCTAAAAAAATTGTAAAAAATAATAATACGAAAATAAAAATAAAAAACTACCGACACCGACCTCTGCCCTACTAACATCGTCCATGTTTTAACACATTTTAAAAAGATTTTTTACATTTATTTATTGAAAGGAAAGAGTAGATATTCTGGACGACCACCCGTCTATAGGTACACCAACAGGGCCCTCAGATATCTGGAGACACCTAATGAAACGAGAGGCCGGTTGTGCATTTGTAAAATGTCTACTTTTTTTAGGTGTGTAAACAGCTTATATATGGTTCAGCTTACCAATCAAAAGTGGGGAAGGGGGAGTGATTAGTAAATGCTGTATTTGTATAAAAATATATAGTTCTATGGTTATACAAGTCAGTGACCTTTTAACCACTTCCCGACCGGCACACGACGATGTACGACGACAGGATGACATGGACAGGCAAAAGGGCGTACAGGTACGTCCCCTTTAAGATTGTCACCGTGCCATCGAGCGCGCGCCACCGGCGGCGCACGCTCGTGCCGGTCGGGACCCCCGTGAGTCCGGTCGCGGGTCCTGCGGACTCGTTCGACATGGGGATACCCTCAATCATCTCACGGGATGGCTGAATGGGGAGATGCAGAAGTAAACAGCATCTCCCCGTTCTGCCTAGCAACTAGTGACGCCGATCTCTGCTCCCTGTGATTGGAGCAGAGATTAGTGTTCACTAGATCACAGCCACACCCCCCCACAGTTAGTAACCTGCCTCTAGGAACACTTAACCCCTACACTGCCACATAGTGGTTAACCCCTTTACTGCCAGTGTCATTTACACAGTGATCAGTGCATTTAAATAGCACTGATTGCTGTATAAATGACAATGGTCCCAAAAATGTGTCAAAAATGTCCGATGTGTCCGCCATAATGTCGCAGTCACAATAAAAATCGCTGATCACCGATATTACTAGTAAAAAAAAAAATTTATAAAAATGCTATAAAACTATCTCCTATTTTGTAAACGCTATAACTTCTGCGCAAACCAATCAATAATCGCTTATTGCGATTTTTTTTACCAAAAATATGTAGAAGAATACGTATGGGCCTAAACTGAGGAAAAAAAAAATGTTTTTTTATATATTTTTGGGGATGTTTATTATAGCAAAAAGTAAAAAATTATGCGTTTTTTTTTCAAAATTGTCGCTCTTTTTTTTGTTAATAGCGCAAAAAATAAAAACCGCAGGGCCGATCAAAAAACACTAAAAGAAAGAACTATTTGTGGGAAAAAAAGGACGTCAATTTTGTTTGGGAGCCACGTCGCACGACCTCGCAATTGTCAGTTAAAGCGACGCAGTGCCGAATTGCAAAAAGTGGTCCAGCAAAATGGTCCGGTCTGAAAGTGGTTAAGATGCATTATCATGAGTTAACACGGGTCAACTGACCATCTGGTTATGAGTCATAAGTCATGCATCCTGTCCCATGGCCTACTGAACAGGGAACAGGAAAGGACAAACCAAACCACAATGATATATATATATATATATATATATATATATATATATATATATATATATATATTATAGTGCTGTACAAGCAGTTTTCTTGTGCTAAAATCTAAAATGGAGTCACAATGGTCTTGGCATATTATTACATTTATAAGAGTGGGTGTGTATATATTCCGCATGCATACATGCATACATACACCCACGCATGCTTGAGCTTTGGGGTGCACACCTATCACAGATAAAGCACATGTCACTATGGCTGCTGTGACCTCACCCTCTCATACAGGGGGGACTGGCTCATACAAAGCCCCCTTGTCAGCCTTGTAAGACAGATGACCTCAAAGTTCAAAGGTCAGGAAGTGCATTATGTTTACAGAAATATTGTCTGGCAATTCCGGCACTGATTAGGATTGTGCAGTTCTGGGATGTCTGATTGTTTAATTCAAATCACAATAAAAATAAAATAAATGTGTTTTCCTAAGAAATGGTCCTAATATTACAAAAAAACATACACCAGGGGGTGTGTAGAAGTAGAGCACAGCTGTAACTCCGGCCCTGTACAGTATATACATGTAATAAAAGAAACTGCTCTGTCTGTGCAAGCTCACAACATAGAGGATTATGGGTTGGAAACAAGAGCCATAGGTGTGCGCAGCCTATTGCATTAGGGTGTGCACACCAAAGCTCAAACACACATGCATGTATATATACACAGTATATACACCGTATACATACAGTACATACACTCTAATGGCAGAGCTGGTGCAGTGAAAGAGAACTATGGTAACACTCAATTAATGGCAAAACTGGTCAGAGGGAGATATTTCCAATCTCCCCACCACCACACAGAACGATAATGCTAATGAGAACAGGGTGTTTAGGGTGTGCCCAGGCACACCCAGCACACCCCCTGTGCATGCCTATGCAAGAGGCCCTTTGCGGGGGGGTATTCTCACTGAATTTCAGGCATCCAGTTATCCTAGGGGGCAGCAATGAGGCAAGGTAGCATCCCCCGTTTCTCTTGGAAGCATTGCAAGTTGGGGATGAGGTTTGTTTCTTTATTTTTTTTCAGCAACTGCTTTAGTTTTATATAGAAGGAAAGACACTTATGGGAGAGAAGAAAACTGCTGCACACCCCAGAAAATATCAAAAAAAGGTCCCCCATGTGGGGTTTTCGAGGCAGCGAATGAGCGAAATAAATTGAAGTTTTAACTTGGATGTTTTTTATTATAACAAAATATCATACGATAATACATAGTAGTACACAATAGACCTGCGCTAAGGTGTTGGTTAAAATTACGCGTTTTGACACCGTCAGAGTCGAAACGCGTCAGTATTACCAACACCTTAGTGCATGTCTATTGTGTACTACTATGTATTATTGTATTTAGCTGCACTGACGCTGTTGTTGTTACTTTTTATTTCCCCTGTACCACAGCTCATATCTTAACAGTTATTGTCAAACATATTTTCGATATTTTGTTGTAATAAAAAAACATCCAAGTAAAAACTTCAATTTATTTCACTCATTCGCTGCCTCGAAAACCCCACATGGGGGACACTCCCTTTTTCTGCTTTATTTGTATATCTCTTTTGTAGGTGATTTGGCTTTAGGGTGAAGTTAAAAATGACAACATTAGAAGATTCCTGGGCAATGTGCATCAGTACAGATTCTTTGGGAGAGCACGTAGCAGGGTGATTTAGGGGCAGAAATTGTGGGCGGAGCTTTGTCACCCCATAATTCAAAGTACCCAAACAAGGACTTCATATCAGTATCACCAGCTGCTATTTACAGCAGTAAAAATAAATATATAAAAAATTATATAAAAATGAGGCGCTAGCAAAAAGAGGATAATAATATTAAAAATTTGATAAAAATGTGTGGCGCTTACTTCAGACCAGGATACCAATCCTAAGGGGGAGGGAGACTCCAAAGAATGGTTCCCAAAAAGAGTCTAATGGTTAATATTTTAAATCCAGCATGTATAGCAGCAAGGTAATTAAACAGTGCTATACCAATAATAATTAGGTGAATCAATATAAAGTGCATCCGAAATAACCAAATGTGGCAACAAATCAATAAATAGTAATTTAGCAATTTTCCATAAATAAATAAATAATTTAATAAATAATGGTAAAGTGCATCCAATGGTGAAATTAATGTGCAAAGAACAATAAATAAGTAGCAATAAATATGCAAGTGTAAGCACGCATAAAACCAAGCAAATATACGGTGAATCAGCAAATAAATAAGTGAATAATGCGTTAGTTGATGCGTTGTAAATTACGCATGTGCAAAATAAAGCATGTGCAAAAATTGCAAATATATGTGCAAAAAAGCAAAAATCAATCATCAGCTAATGTGGTAGTCCAGATAAAAAGTGACCGTGCTAAAATCAAGCGTCCAGTGCACTCCAGATTGCCATTGCAAACATAGCTCCCATACACGATGCAATCAAAATCTCCTGTGCAGTGAATCCTCCTAATAGAAATGCAGTCCTTTAGTGGTAGCAGTGATCTCCTCCATGCATATTCAGTGTGCCAATCCAAGTTGTTTCCCCCAGCCTCTTACCTCTAGGTAAGGAGTAAACAGCCTTTTAATGAAATAGCAATGGATTGCACTCTGCATTAACCGCTGCTTGTGTTTTTAAACTACAACTGTAAGTGTTCAGTTTTTACAATAAAATTGTTTTAAATTGCTGCACAATGGAGTCCTTCCCTCTTTCTGCCCCCATGTCTGCTGACCATTTGGAGAGGTTGTGAGAAGGTTGGTAAGGACGCTATTCTGGAGGAGTTCAAGAGGAGGTGATCCATTGCTATTTCAGTGAAAAGCTGTTTACTCCTTACCTAGAGGTCATTTTTATATAATTTTTATATATTTATTTTTACTTACTGTTGGTGTGTGAACATTTTGATGGTGGCTGCGGCAGTTGTTGTTATATATTGATTCTTGATTTTACCCCTTATTGGTTTGCGCAGTTGGTCACCCCCCTTTATACATATTTTCAGCAGCGCTATCATGTTAAAGCTTATATGAGATGGAAGTGATTGGGTTTCCATCAACATGCTTGAGTTGTTTGGATTGCAGTGTTGGGGTACATTTTCTTATGTGTCCTGCCTGTGTGCACAGATCTGTACAACCAAAAATTATTTTGAGGACCGATATCTGTCTGCAACAAGTGACTTTTCAATTGTCAACGCGTTGGGGTTGATTTACTAAAAGTGGAGAGTGCAAAATCTGGTGTAAACACAGCATTTGCCCGTTCTGCCTAGTGACAGGACACTGATCGTCTGCTCCCTCTCATCGGGAGCAGCGATCAGTGTCGTGTCACTGCTAGCCCATCCCCAAGACAGTTAGAATCACTCCCTAGTAGACATGCGCATTCCTTTTCATCTGAATGCATTTTCCTCCGAATTTCGGGTATTTTAAACAAACGATAACGAACGTGCAGAATCCAAAAACCAAAAGATCCGACATAAACAAATGCTTTATTTTCGTTTTCGTTGTGACAACAGTTCGATATAGATAGGAGATTCGACATGACGCTGACAATAGTGGTCTGTGTCCATCGAACCTGTGATCGAATGTGCCTAACCTTAGCTCTATTAGTCCAAGATTATTCTACATAGAGAGAAAAGATTCAACATAGAGAGAAAAGATTCAACATAGAGAGAAAAGATTTGACCTAGAGAGTAAAGATTCGACAGGGAGAAAATATTTGACATAGAGAGAAAATATTTGACATAGAGAGAAAAGATTCGACAGGGAGAAAAGATTTGACATAGAGAGAAAAGATTCGACATAGAGAGAAAAGATTTGACATTATAGCGACAATAGCAGGTTGAATGTGCCTAACCTAACTCTATTAGTCCAAGATTATTCTACATAGAGAGAAAAGATTCAACATGAAGATTCAACGAAGCAGTCGGCGCAAGCGGACATTTATGGTCAAATGCTCCGCCCATAGGCTATAGAAGAATTCTAATGTTGGTTGACTAGTAATAATAATTAATAAATATAATTATTACTAGTGTCATACAACATTAGAATTCTACTATAGCTTGTAGGCGGAACATTCGACCGGAAATGTACGATTGCGGCGTCGTACAGTTCAGCTGCTCCATCGAATCTTCTTAGAACATTCCACAGACACCATAAGCATTCAATGACAGATTCGACCTTAATTATCTTGGATTTTCGAACGAATGCATTCTTTTACGAAACAAAATAAATAAAAACGAATTTCGGGAGTAAATAAATAACTTTTGTCGGACGAAAACAAATTTCCGAAACAAAATATGTCAGTGTGTACATGTCTACACCCTAGGACACACTTAACTCTCTTCCCCGCCCCCTAGTGGTTAACCCCTTCACTGCCAGTGACATTTTTATAGTAATCAATGCAATTTTATAGCATTGATCGCTGTATTAATGCCAATGGTCCCAAAAATGTGTCAAAATTGTCCGACGCGTCCGCCATAATGTCACAGTCACGATAATAATCGCTGATCGCCGCCATTACTAGTAAAAAAAATAAAATAATAAAAATGCCATAAAACGATCCCCTATTTTGTAGACACTATAACTTTTGCGCAAACCAATCAATACACGCTTATTGTGATTTTTTTTTTTTTTACCAAAAATAGGTAGAAGAATATATATTGGCCTAAAACTAAGGGAAAAAAAAATTATATATATTTTTGGGATATTTATTATAGCAAAAAGTTAAAAATAATGCGTTTTGTTTCAAAATTTACGCTTTTTTTTGTTTATTGCGCAAAAAATAAAAAACGCAGAGGTGATCAAATACCACCAAAAGAAATCTCAATTTTTTAGGGCAAAAAAGGACGTAAATTTTGTTTGGGAGCCACGTCACACGATTGCGCAATTGTCAGTTAAGGTGACGCAGTGCCGAATCACAAAAAGTGCTCTGGTCTTTGGCCAGCCAAATGGTCCGGGGCTAAAAGTGGTTAATTGAACAAACTGAAGTTAAAAGCTGATTGGCCACCATGCAGAGCTGCACCAGATTTTACCCTCTCCAGTAAGTAAATGATCCCCATTATCTGTGGCTTTTCTTTTATTCAAGGTATTTTCCCTTGACATGACATGGACAGCAGGGATGTCTAGTACCTCAAGGGCATACTGGTCACCTCCAGCCAATGGTACAGCCTTGACACCCACTAATCCATAGATATGATCACTTATCTTCCCTGTCATGGTTTGTTTGATCAGGGCGAGAACAGTCTTACAAGGAAAAAGTAAAAATAATGTAAAAAAAAATATGTAAAAAAAGGAAAAGTATAAGAAATATTTCTTAAAAAATTTAAAAATAATAAAAACCATAATGGTGGGTGGAAGAATAACTAGGTCTGGACAAGTGTTTGGCTCTCACTTCTATCAAAGGTGAAGTTTTTGCCTTTTGCGGGGTCTCTAGTGAAGATCTGGGGGGTGTACTCAGACTCGGTTCCTCAGTCCTTTTATGGGCTCCCACCCTCTCCAATGTGCAGATAGCACAGAGGGGCCACTATTCAGTTCATCCATGGAAGTCTGGTTCTCCCCGGGGTCCAGAAATGGTCTTTGTAACTAGGGATGAGCCGAACACCCCCGGGTTCGGTTCGCACCAGAACCTTCGAACCGACCGAAAGTTCGCGCAAATTTTCGAACCCTATACGTTATAATGGACGCGAACGTTCGAAATCAAAAGTGCTAATTACAACGGCCAATATGCATGTTAATGTCATAAAACAGGTTTGGGGACCCGGGTCCTGCCCCAGGGGACATATATCAATGCAAAAAGAACTTTTAAAAACTAACGTTTTTTCGGGAGCAGTCATTTTAATGATGCATAAAGTGAAAAAAAGTGAAATTTTCCTTTAAATATGGTACCTGGGGGTGTCTAAAGTATGCCTGTGAAGTGGCATGTGTTTCCCGTGTTTAGAACTGTCCCTGCACAAAATGACATTTGTAAAGGAAAAAAAGAAGCCATTTAAAACCACTTGCGGCTTTAATGTCATGTCTTGTCCTGGCCGCCATATGGCTGAAAATCCTTGAGAAAAATGGCATGGCTACCCCATCACCCCCCCCCCCACCCCAGCCCCTTTGGGTCTTGTATGGATATTAAGGGGGACCCCGCACCCAAAATAAAACCCTATACCTACAACCCTATATACTCTGAACAGCAGTATATAGGTGGTGCAAACAAGACACGGACTGTAGGTTTGTTCTTAAGTAGAATCTGAACAGGTACACTATGAAGTGTAGCTCCATCCCCAAAAAATCTATTTTTAAGCTTTTTGGAGAACATAGGGAGGGGTTATCACCCCTGTAACATTTGCTGTCTTTGCACATCTGTTCAGAACATGTCACCTCACTTTCCGTCCCAATGACAAATGTTTTTGGAAAAGTGGGGTTTGAATTGAAACAAGGATTGGTGATAAAGTATCAGTAGAGAGGAGATACCTTTTTCCCAAATTAAATCTAACAGGATAGAATTTCCCTTCCTAGGGGTAGATTTCCTCTCACTTCCTGTTTTCTCTTTCCGTTTGCAAGTAGGAGTCGTTTGTAAGTTGGATGTTTGAAAGTAGGGGCCTGCCGTATATACTCTGCAGAAATTTGCCCTATTAGATGTTGGTGTAGCCACAAGACTGGTGGGCACAGGAATGGGCCCTGCTGTGAGTTAATAGATCAAGATTTGTACTTGCATGCACCTGTTGAACCGGGCAGAAAAATTGGGCCTTTGGTGGTGGTGGTGGACGGTGTTTCCACAAGACTGTAAGCCCTCACAGTTTCTCTTGGTGGGCGCAGGAATGGGCCCTGCTGTGAGTTATTAGATCAAGATTTGTAATTGCATGCACCTGTTGAACAGGGCAGAAAAATTGGGCCTTTGGCGGTGGTGGTGGACGGTGTTACCACAAGACTGTAGGCCCTCATAGTTACTCTTGGTGGGCGCAGGAATGGGCCCTGCTGTGAACTATTAGATCAAGATTTGTAATTACACGCCCCTGTTAAACAGAGGCTGAAAAATTGTGCCTTAGGCATTGGTGCTGGTGCCACAACACTGCAACCCCTCACAGATACTGTACTCTTAGCACAGCAATGAGACCTGTTGCAAAGCATTGCCTAAAAATTTTAATTACACGCCCCAACAGGGGCTGAAAAATTGTGCCTTAGGCACTGGTGCTGGTGCCACAACACTGCAACCCCTCACAGATACTGTACTTGGAGCACAGCAGTCACACCAGTTGCGAAGCATTTTTTTTAAAAATTGTAATTACACGCCCCTGTTAACCACTTCCCGACCGCCCCATGTACATATACGTCAACAGAATGGCACGTACAGGCAAAAGGACGTACCTGTACGTGCCATTCTTCAGGCGGTTGGGGGGTCCGATCGGACCCCCCTCCGCCGGCGGGGACGGTCGGGATCGTGTCAGGAGCGATGCGGGAAGAGGGGACGGCCAGTGGTTTCTGGCCACCCCCTCGCGATCGCTCCTGGCGAATCACATTCTCCCTTGCCTGTGTAATTGTAAACACAGGCAAGGGGAAGTGACGTCACGCTCCTCGTGTCGGTCTTTCTGACCGGGACGCCGAGCGGTGAAGACGCAGAAGTAAGTGCACAACACTACACTGACACCAGTCACACATAGGTACACAATCCACCCCCCTGTCACCCCCAGATCACCCCCCAGATCACCCCCTGCCCCCCCAGTCACAGTGTCACTGATTGCAGTGATCATTTATTTACTGATCACTGCATTTAGTGTCAGTGTGACTGTAATAACTGTCAGGGCAGTTAGTTTTAGGCCCCTTTAGGTCTAAGGTAGCCCCCTACCCCCCCCCCCAATAAAGGTTTAACCCCTTGATTGCCCCCTAGGTAACCCTTTCACCCCCTTTTGCCAGTGTCACTAAGCAAACGTTTTTCTGATCGCTGTATTAGTGTCACTGGTGTCGCTAGGTAGCCAGTTTTTTTTTTTAGGTAACCGCCAGGTTTATATAGGATTATAAATAGGTTTATAGGTCAGGTACCCCCATATTACAACCTAAATAAAGGTTTTAACCCCTTGATTGCCCCTAGAGTTAACTCTTTCACCAGTGATCACCGTATAAGTGTCACTGGTTAGCCAGTTAGTTATTTAGTTATTTAGGTTCCCCGTCAGGTTTTTATATATCGTCAGGTACCCCCATATATTACCTAATAAAGGTTTTAACCCCCTGATTGCCCCTAGTTAACCCTTTAACCAGTGATCACCGTATTACTGTTACGGGTGACGCTGGTTAGATAGTTTGTTTTTTATACTGTCAGGGCACCCCGCCATTTATTACCCAATAACGGTTTAACCCCCTGATCGCCCGGCGGGTGATATCAATTAGGTTTTAGGGTCAAATAAGGTCTGCGTCGCCCCAGGTTAGTGCCAGCACCGCAAACACCCACGCGCAAAGCATAACCCTCCCTTAGTGGTATAGTATCTGAACAGATCAATATCTGATCTGATCAGATCTATACTAGCGTCCCAGCAGTTTAGGGTTCCAAAAAATGCATTGTTAGCGGGATCAGCCCAGATACCTGCTAGCACCTGCGTTTTCCCCCTCCGCCCAGCCCAGCCCAGCCCACCCAAGTGCAGTATCGATCGATCACTGTCACTTACAAAACACTAAGCACACATAACTGCAGCGTTCGCAGAGTCAGGCCTGATCCCTGTGATCGCTAACAGTTTTTTTGGTAGCGTTTTGATTCTGTCGCCAGCAGCCTAGGAGCTTTTTTTCCTGTGAATCTCACTAGTGTACTACTAAATTTAGAGCCCAAAATGGCAAATCGCAAGTACACTAGTGAACAGGCCTACTTGTTTCTGAGTATGTCAGATAGTGAAGAGGAGGTCACTCATCTGTCAGAATCAGGCTCAGAATACGACCCAGTAGACGACAGCGGCTCCATGACAGATAGCTCTGGCGACGGAGGTGAGGTCCCTGCTAAGGTCAGGCGTACCCGATCCCGATCTTCTGCTGTTGTTGAGGTGCAGGAACCGCAGGTCTCTCGTATGGAGCAGAGAAGTACTAGCGCCGCTATTCCTTCTGGTGAACTGGCAAGCACCAGCGGCCTAGTACACCCTGGACGTAGTCAAACCAGCACTGCAGTAACACTTGGTGACGTGGCGAGTCCCATAAGTGCAGTTCAAGCTGGCGAGGTGGCAAGCACAAGTAGTGTCCCGCTGCCACCAAGAAGAAGACAAAGGCAGGCCCGTCGATCACATAGTGTTCTTCCTGCAGAATTCGCCAATCCTGATTGGGTGCCCACCACTTCTGCAGGACCCGTACTTCCCCCATTCACTGGCCAACCCGGTATTCAGGTGGAAACAGCTGATTTTAAGCCATCCGATTTTTTATCGCTGTTTTTCATGGAAGATCTCTATAGATCTATTGTGGACCAAAGTAATATATACGCTGGTCAATACATCGCCGCTAATCCCCAAGTGCCTTCCCTTGCCAGAGATTGGAAACCAATTACGGTTTCCGAATTTAAGTCCTTTCTGGGCCTTTCCCTCAACATGGGCATGCATAAATTCCCGACGCTGAGGTCTTATTGGTCCACCCTCGCACTCCACCATATGCCCGTGTTCTCTCGCTCCATGTCCAGGGCACGATATGAACAGATCTTGCGGTTCATGCACTTCAGTGACAATGAACTCTGTCGTCCTCGTGGAGACCCTGAATTTGATCGGCTCTACAAAATTCGGCCCCTCATAAACCACTTCAACCAACGTTTTGCAGCCTTGTTTAGTCCCAATCAAGTTGTCTGTGTTGACGAGTCCCTGATTAAGTTTTCTGGCCGCTTGTCTTTCAAACAGTTCCTTCCCAGCAAGCGTGCCAGATACAGGGTCAAGCTCTACAAGCTCTGTGACAGGGCAACAGGCTATACGTGGAGCTTTTCGGTTTATGAGGGAAAAGATAGTCACGTAGAGCCGGAGAACTGTCCAGATTACATAGGGAGCGCTGGCAAGATAGTGTGGAACTTGGTGTCACCCTTATTCGGAAAGGGGTACCACTTGTACGTGGACAATTATTACACGAGCGTGCCACTGTTTAGTCACTTGTTTGATCATCAGATTGGAGCATGTGGCACCGTGCGACCTAATCGCCGGGGCTTTCCCCAGCGTCTTGTAGATTCCCCTCTTAGGCTGGGGGAGAGAGCCTGCTTGAAGTGTAATAATTTGCTCGCTGTGAAGTGGAGGGATAATAGGAATGTTTTCGTTCTTACCTCCCTTCATGCAGACACGACAGTCCAAATTCGTACGGCGGCTGGTGTTGTGACGAAACCCCTCTGTGTCCACGAGTATAACCTTAATATGGGAGGGGTGGACCTCAACGACCAGTTGTTGGCGCCGTACCTAGTTGTCCGTAAGGCTAGACGCTGGTACAAAAAAGTGTCTATTTATTTGTTCCAATTGGCTTTTCTGAATGCTCATATGCTATACGGAGCTTCAGGCGGGAGGTTACCCTTCCTTGAATTCCAGGAAGAGGTTCTCACAGACCTTCTGTTTCCAGACGGTTCTGCACCTCACCATTCCGAACCAAATGCAGTTAGCCGGCTGTATGAGAGGCATTATCCTTATGTCCTCCCGAGTACCCCTACCCAACGAGCCCCCCAAAAAAGATGTCGTGTCTGTACCAAGCGCGGATGTAGGCGTGACACCCGTTATTATTGTCCACGCTGTCCTGACAATCCTGGTCTCTGCGTTGGTGAATGTTTTGAACGCTACCACTCACTAGTCAGGTATTAGTGTAGGGTACAGCATTTCACAGGCTAGGATACACTTTCACAGGGTCTCAAGAATGCCATCGCATTTTGAGACCCGACCGTTAGTTAAAATTATAGTTATAGTACAAAAAAAAAAAAAAAAACCCCAAAAAATATAAAATAAAAAAACAAAAATAGTTGTCGTTTTATTGTTCTCTCTCTCTCTCTCTCTCTCTCTCTCTCTCTCTCTATTGTTGCTCTTTTTTACTCTATTCTATTCTGCAATGTTTTATTATGTTTTATCATGCTTGCTTTTCAGGTATGTAATTTTGGTTACTGTGTTTTATTGTTAACCATTTTTTTGTTTTCAGGTGCGCCATTCACTTGCAGCGCGGATTTATTTATCTTGACAGCAACAGCGTTTGCTCCCACGATACATAAAGCCACGACTCCAAAGCTGTAGGAGGTGATTTCACCACCACAGTTAAAAAAAAAGAGCATATATGCCGAAGCATGGGGGCAGCAGAGGGCGGAGGAGCGATTTTGCTCCTAATGCCACGTACATACGGTCGAAAAAAGTCCGACCATGTGTACGTGGCATAACTTTTTTGCGGGAGGATGCCCCCATGCTTCGGCATATATATATTTTAGGCACCGGTTGCGTTAACAAAATGTTTTATTTTTTACTATGTTTTTTTTTTGCTATTTGCTTTGCAGGTATGGTATGGTAAGGTCTTACTGTTATACTGTAATGTTACTTTGTTTTAATGTTAACCATTATTTGCTTAGCAGGTACGCCATTCAGTTGCAGCGTGGATTTATTTATCTTGACAGCAACAGCGTTTGCTCCCACAATACATAAAGCCACGACTCCAACGCTGTAGGAGGTGATTTCACCACCACAGTTAAAAAAAAGAGCATATATGCCGAAGCATGGGGGCAGCAGAGGGCGGAGGAGCGATTTTGCTCCTAATGCCACGTACATATGGTCGAAAAAAGTCCGACCATGTGTACGTGGCATAACTTTTTTGCGGGAGGATGCCCCCATGCTTCGGCATATATAAATGGTGCATGTATGCCCATCATTAGAAGTGGGTGGATGAAGAGGAAAGATCTAGGGTCTAATAGACCCTTTTTTTCAAAGAAAGAGTACCTGTCACTGCCTATTTCTATCATAGGGGATATTTACATTCCCTGCGATAACAATAAAAATGACTAAGAAAAAAAAAATGGAAGGAACAGTTTAAAAATAAAATAAAAAAGCTCAATAAAAAGAAAAACTAAAAAAAAAATAAAAAAAGCACCCCTACCCCCCCTTCTCTTGCGCAAAGGCGAACACAAGCGTGGTCTGGCGTCATATGTAAACAGCAATTGCACCATGCATGTGAGGTATCACCGCGAAGTCCAGATCGAGGGCAGTAATTTTAGCAGTAGACCTCCTCCGTGAATCTAATGTGGTAACCTGAAAGGCTTTTAAAGGCTTTTAAAAATGTATGTAGTTTGTCGCCACTGCGTGTTTGTGCGCAATTTTCCGTTTCAATAGTTTTTATTGAGTTTTTCAAACAGAGAGAAATACAGGAAACATGAATACAGTAAATAGCATCAGTAAACAAGAACCATAAATTTGATACCCTTCATAGTCAAAGTGGTGAAACCAGGACCTCTAGGTCGAGTCCAAAAGATTGCACTCAAGATGGGCGAGCCGACCAAGAGGGGCCACCCCCTCCACCCAGCACCCCCAATGGGAACTAGCTGTGCCGGGCAGAGGAGAATTGTCCCCCCCAGGCGGGTCGGGCCATAAGGTATTTGTCAACAGATTTAAGGAATATTCAAAAAAAAAAAGGGGGCAATTTAAGTACACAACCCAAGTACGTTGCCTAGTCAGAAGTGTCTAGAGTAATTATAAAAGAGAAAACGCCAGTCTATCGAGACACGTAAAATAGTAAAGGCTAACTGGTTGTCAAGTTAGTAAATCAATACGTTAAAGAATCAGTCAGAACAACATGAGGAAATAGTCCAACACTAGAGATGTAACATTCGATGAATGTAACAGCTCTAAAACATATTAGTAAAACATTACCTGTATTACAGGTTTCCGGGGGTAGAAAAAGAGAAAAGAAAAGACAAGGGGAGAGAAAAAAGGGGTGAGAAAAGAGGAGAGAGAGCAAGCGTTCGAAAGTGCGAAACTCCTTCACCGACGGCACCCGACATAAGGCTAGTCAGTGGTTGGTAATGATATGTATCTGATCCAGGGATCCCAGATAGCATCATGTTTAGCGGTGGAGTCAAGAAGAATGCTAACTGTCTTCTCCTGGGCCATTATCCAGGAAATTTTTCTCTTAACCAGGAGGAGAGAAACAGTTGGTGTTTTCCAAGCCCGAGCTATCGTGAGTTTAGTTCCAAGGAGCATGAACATAATGAGCCTTTGGGTCAGACGAGGAGTGTTTGGACAAGGAAAATTCAATAGGGCAATGTGAGGAGATTTATGGATCGGTAAATCCGTAATTTTCCTAATAATGTTAAATATTCTATTCCAGAGAGATCTAATCTTAGGACAGTCCCACCAGACATGTAGCATAGACCCCACATGTCCGCAGTTACGGAAACACAAAGGAGAAGCAGTCGGGTAAATTTTGGAGAGTTTCAGGGGGACCATGTACCACCTCATGAGGACTTTCAGGTTAGCTTCAATCAGTGTAATGTTTAAAATCCCCTTTGAGGCTGCCGTAGAGGCTCTATGCCATTCTGCAACGCTCCAAGTATGCTGTAAATCATTTTCCCAGTCTCTCATGTAGAGTGTTTTGGTATTGGCTTGAGCAAGTGATTGGTAAATTACTGAAATCCCGCCCTTCTGCTCCTCAATCTGACCACACCACCTTTCATAATCCGTGACCGCAAGAGAGTGCAAGTTGGGAAGTCGAAGGGACTGGATAAAGTGAGCAATTTGTCTGTAACGGAATTGTTCCGTGTTGGGCATGTTAAGTTTGCCAACACAATGAGCCCTAGAAAGGGGGCCCGTGGTGTTAGCGAAGTGTCCTATCCTATACATCCCCTTATCCAACCACCACTGGAAAGCTGTTATGTCCATTCCCGGAGGAAATAGAGGATTTCTGAATAAGTGGGATAGCGGGCGCCAATGGGATACTAACTGAGGATTGGATTTGAGAGAGTCCCACAATGTAAGTGAGTGGGATAGTGTAGGAACCATGACGGCAGGTCTAGATCTGGCTGAGGACCAGAGAATATAATCCAGGGTATACTGAGGAATGGTTTGTCGTTCCATATGCACCCAATCTGGAAGAGCATATTTGGAGTAGATAGTGGATAGTTGTGAGAGTTGAGCCGCCTGGTAATACCAGAGTAGGTTGGGAACCCCAACACCCCCTTGAGTACGGTGCCTATGAAGGGTACCCTTAGCTAACCTATGTCCCTTTGATCCCCAAATGAATTGTATAATTTTAGATTGGAATTTTCGTAGGTGGTCTTTTAGAATGGGTATGGGCAGTGATCTAAACAAATAGAGAATGCGGGGAAGTAGGGTCATTTTTACTGAATTTATCCTGCCCAGCCATGATAGCCCCAGTGTATTCCATTGTTTTAAATCTGCTGCAAGTTTATGATAGAGTGGAGGAAAGTTTGCCTTATAAAGATTGTCTATAGAGGCCGTGAGGTTGATACCCAGGTAAGGGAGTAAAGATTCACCCCAACCAAATTTAAAATTATCCTTGAGCTGAGATACTAGGGGATCCGGTAAATTGACGTTCAGAGCCAAAGACTTAGAGAAATTAACCGTAAGACCGGAAACTTTGCCAAAGTCATCGAGAACCCTACATAAATTTGGTAGGGAAACAAGTGGGGATGTGATAAAGAGTAATACATCATCTGCGAAAAGAGCACACTTGTGGGTTTGCTGGCCACAGCGTACTCCATGTATATCGGGAATATCCCGAATGGCGATAGCAAGAGTCTCGATGACCATGGCAAAGATCAATGGAGATAGAGGGCAGCCCTGCCTAGTGCCATTAAAGATCTGAAAAGGCTGGGAATAATGACCCTGTAATTTGATTTGTGCAAACGGTGAAGAATACAGGGCCCCAATCAAATTCATAAACGAGTTACCAAAACCCCATCTTTGTAGAATGGGAAATAAGAAGGACCAAGAGACAGAGTCAAAGGCCTTCATTAAATCCAATGAAAGAATAAAACCCTGTTGTGGAGGACCGTTATCCCAGCCAGATTTCAGGAGCGAAATCACATCTATGGCTCTTCTGATCTGGTCCGGACCCTGTCTTCCAGGGATAAATCCCACTTGGTCCTTGTGTACATATAAGCTAATAAAGGAAGAGATTCTGTTTGCGAGGATTTTCGTTAAGATTTTAAGATCATTATTGATTAAAGATATGGGGCGATAGTTTGCAGTACAACTGGTGTCCTTGCCAGGTTTGGGTAAAACCGTGATAAAGGCTGAATTTAGAGAAGTGTCCAGAGGCGAGCCTGTTCGGAGTTGGTTAAAGAATCTCGCCAGGAATGGGGATAGTAGTGGGGAAAAATGTTTATAGTATGGGGTTGAAAAGCCATCCGGCCCTGGGGCAGAGTTATTTTTAAGATTATGGATAACTTGTGAAATCTCATCCGATGTGATAGGATCCTCAAGGCTGTCCCTATGATGTGTTTGGAGTTTGGGGATCTGCAGAGAGTTGAGGTAGGAGTCTATAAAGTTAGATGGAGGATCCGTCGTACTTTTACTGTATAGCGAACGGTAGAAATCATGGAAGGCTTCCATGATCTTCTGGGGGTTTTGTGTAAGGTAACCATTTTGAAGACGTATCTTCGGCAAAGTGCGTGCCCTAATCATAGGAGTAATTCTGCGTGAGAGCATGGTCCCCAACTTGTCCTTTTGGTGATAAAACCTCCCACCATCCCACCTGAGGCTTTTTTCAGCTATGGCTGTGAGAGCTAAGTTAAGTGCTGTACGTGCAGTTTCAAGGTTAGCCTTAGAGCTAGAGGAGGGGTTGCGTTTATGTTGTTTGCTTAGACAAGCAAATTCATTTTCTAGGCGTCCTATTTCTAGTTTACGAGCCTTGTGTATCCTAGATGAAAGTTGGATAAGTTTACCACGGATAAAGGTTTTGTGGGCAGCCCACAGTGTTGTGGCCGAGATATTATCAATATCATTAAGCAGGAAATATTCACGAATATCTTTTTCAAGCTCACTAACATGTGCGGGATTACTAAGAATAGAGGCATTCAGTCTCCAATGAAACTCACGTTGGTGAGTCGGTGGTTTGTGTAAAGTCAGAATAAGGATAGAGTGGTCCGACCAGACAGAGTCCCTGATAATAACTTTTCTTAGCATCGGAGCGTGTTTTTGTAGAATAAAGAAATGGTCAATTCTAGCATATGTGTTATGGGGGTTGGAGTAATGTGTATAGTCCCGGGATCCAGGGTTAGATTCCCTCCAGGCATCAATCAAGCCCTGATGGAACAACTGTCTGGCTATGTCCAGGCTCTGTCTAGTGGGACGCACGCCATCCCTACCCGGGGGTCGAGACTTGTCTTTACCTGCATCAAATGCAATGTTGGAGTCACCTCCATAGAGAACCGTGCCCTCCAATCTTGGGGCCAGAGTGCTGAAAAGAGATCGAAAAAATTTGGATTGGCCTCGATTAGGCGCGTAGTATGAGATCAGGGAGTATAGTTGGTTATCAATGAGACCTTTCACCAGAATAAACCTACCCTCAGGGTCCTTGTGTTCTGAAACAAGTGAGAATTGGGTGTTCCGGGAAAAAAATATTCCTACCCCTTTGGTTTTAGTGTCAGAGTTAGCAAGATAGAATGTAGGGAACTTGGAGTGAATAAAGGAGGGGACATAGGATTTCGGGAAATGAGTTTCCTGAAGGAATAAAACGTCAATCTTGCGGTCATGGTAGTATTGAAATATTTTACGACGTTTGACAGGGGAGTTAATTCCCTGAACGTTGTGTGAGGCAAAGCGCACGTCTTGTGTAGTAGTGGTGTGGTCAGCCATAGAGCAGTATCGGGTGCGATGCCAGAAGGTCCCAATCACCTACCTGACCATGGGGAGGCGGTCCATGAAAATCATCCATCCGAGAGGCCGAGAACACAAATATCCGGAAGCCGTCAGTGAAGGAGATCGCACTTGCCACTGAAAGAAATGAAAGGTTAGAAAAGGGCGAAAAAGAGAAAAGGAGGATAGAGGAAAAGAAAACACAAAGAGAGATCCAAGAATATGGTGAGATGATGTTCACCATATTCTGTGGTAAAAATACGGTATCCCCCACCAGTGGGGGAAATCCCAACCAGAAGCAGGAGAAAATTCCGGCTTCCAGGGTAGGATGAGGTGCATGGCTACCGCTCCAAACACGGAGCCCTCTGTAATAATGGTACAACAAATACAAGCATGAAATGTAGGTACACCCCCCCCTCCAAATATAAGCTATTGACACATCAGATAATAAACATTAAAATAAAGGAGAGGCGAGTAAGGGGGTCAGTCGAGGTGGGGTCAGTCACGGTGACACTAAAACCAAAAAAAAATAAATAAAAAAAAATTTAAAAAATAAAAATAAATAATTGTTACGCCAAGGAACCTAGTAGACTGATTTCAGTGAAGAGGAAAGTCTGAGTTACCTCAATAAAAAAAAAAAAAAAAAAAAAAAAAGGGGGAAATAAATTATATAAAAAAAAATAAAAAATTCATAAAAAGTATTAAAAAATAATAAATACAAATAAAAAAGGGGATTATTGTAAAAAATCCTGGTAGGCAATAAAGCCTAAGGGGCCAGCCGTGCCCCAGATCCCCGTAAGGGGTAATGAAAGTGGAAAAGAGTATGAGAGTTTAGATCAGGTATTAGCAGACTCCTTGCTCTTCTTGAATTTCGGCTTTTGCCACGCCGGGGTGAGAGGGCTCGGAGGAGGAGGTCGTTTGGTCATGTTGGAGGATGAGGATTGCATCGGTGAAGTTGGTTCAGTAGGCAAGAGTCCCATTTTCTTCAGTAAGAGTTCCCCTTCCGCCAATGTAGAGAATCTGTATGGTTTGCCATTAAATTCAAATTTCAGGCTCAGTGGGAAGAGCCACCAATATTTGATGTTTTTCTGTTGTAGAACTGTGAGGAGAGGTTTGAGTGCCCGCCGTCTTTGTATAGTATAGGGGGAGATGTCAGCGTATACTTGCACGGAATGTCCCAAAAGTTGTATTTGTGGAATTGAGCGAGCTTTCCTCATGACTTCTTCCTTTGTATTGTAGAAGTGGGGTTTCACCACTATGTCACGTGGTAGACCATCCGATCGCTGGGGCCCCAGAGCTCTATGGGCCCGGTCAAGTTCCAAATTTTGGGTACTAATGTCAGGAATCAAGTTTTTGATCAAAGTATGTACTGCTCCCGTGATGTCAGTAATATTCTCAGGAAGACCTCTGATCCGGAAGTTTAGCCTTCTGGACCTATTTTCGAGGTCATCAATTTTGGCAACGGCTTCCTCAAGCTGACCGTGAAGTTCCTGATAACGATCGGTGTTTTGATTGACGCGATCAATTGTGGCATCTAATTTATCTTCAATATGCTCAATGCGTGAGCCTAGCATGTGAAGATCTGCTTTAATATCAGAGGTGATGTCTGAGGTAATCTTGGCTGCTGTTTGAGCAAGTCCCCTGTCAAACATTTCAGCAAATCTTGTAAACAGCATAGAGATGTCTTGGGGATGTGAGGTGAATAGGCTTGGGCCATGTTGCTGCAGTGCAGTCTCCTGTGAGGGTGGGATGGTGTGGGGCATATGCATCTCCTCCAGGGTTTGTTGTATGAGGGAGGCAGTGGATGCTGGGGATTGTGGTCCCACAAATGTGGGGAGAGTTTGTGTTTCTCCACATACCTCAGCAAGAAGCTCAGCCCGCCAGGGAGAGGAAACTGCAGGGCCTGTGTAATCCTGAGGCGGCCGCTCCGCCGCCATTTTAGATATATCAGCGGTTTCTCACAGGAATGTAACCCGCCTGTGGGTGGCCGATCTGCTGGCGAAAAGTGACCCCAAATGTGCCCGAAGGCTTAGCAAGCAGTCCGGTCCTGATTACGGACCAAAGGGGAGAGTGTACCCGCTGTGGAGGGCGCCGGTGTTACGGAGCGGGACGGAGCTCTGTGTCTAAGCGTCCATTCCACAGAGCGCCGCGCATGCGCCCTTGTGCGCAATTTTAAAGCATGTCGTGTTTGGTATCCATGTACTCGGCCTAAGATCATATTTTTTATTTCATCAAAAATTTAAGCAATATAGTGTGTTTTAGTGCATTAAAATAAAAAAAGTGTATTTTTTCCACAAAAAATGCGTTTGAAAAATCGCTGCGCAAATACTGTGTGGAAAAAAAAAATGCAACACCCACCATTTTAATCTGTAGGGCCTTTGCTTTAACAATATATATAGTGTTTGGGGGTTCAACGTAATTTTCTTGAAAAAAAAAATATGTTTTCATGTAAACAAAAAGTGTCAGAAAGGGCTTTATCTTCAAGTGGTTAGAAGAGTGGGTGACGTGTGACATAGGCTTCTAAATGTTGTGCATAAAATGCCAGGACAGTTCAAACCCCCCCCCCCCCCAAATGACCCCATTTTGGAAAGTAGACACCCCAAGCTATTTGCTGAGAGCAATGTTGAGCCCATTAAATATTTTTTTTTTTTTGGTCCCAAGAGATTGAATAATGAAAAAAAAAAAAATAATATTTTTTTTTACAAAAAGTTGTCACTAAATGATATATTGCTCAAACATGCCATGGGCATATGTGGAAATACACCCCAAAATACATTCTGTTGCTTCTCCTGAGTACGGGGATACCACATGTGTGGGACTTTTTGGGAGCCTAGCCGCGTACGGGACCCCAAAATCCAAGCACCGCCTTCAGGCTTTCTAAGGGTGTAATTTTTTTATTTCACTCCTCACTGCCAATCACAGTTTCGGAGGCCATGAAATGCCCAGATGGCACAAACCACCCCCAAATGACCCCATTTTGGAAAGTAGACACCCCAAGCTATTTGCTGAGAGGTATGGTGAGTATTTTGCAGATCTCGCTTTTTGTCACAAAGTTTTGAAAATTGAAAAAAGAAAAAAATATATTTTTTTTCTTTACTTTCTTCATTTTAAAAAACACATGAGAGCTGTAAAATACTCACCATGCCTCTCAACAAATAGCTTGGGGTGTCTACTTTCCAAAATGGGGTCATTTGGGGGGGGGGGGGGTTTGTGCTATTTTGGCATTTTATGGCCTTCGAAACTGTGATAGGTAGTGAGGAGTGAAATCAAAAATTTGCACCCTTAGAAATGCTGAAGGCGGTGCTTGGGTTTCGGGGCCCCGTACGCGGCTAGGCTCCCAAAAAGTCCCACACATGTGGTATCCCCATACTCAGGAGAAGCAGCAAAATGTATTTTGGGGTGCAATTCCACATATAACCATGGCATGTGTGAGCAATATATCATTTAGTGACAACTTTTTGAATACATTTTTTTTATTAATTTTTTTTTGTCTTTATTCAATCACTTGGGACTAAAAAAAAAAATATTCAACGGGCTCAACATGCCTCTCAGCAAATAGCTTGGGGTGTCTACTTTCCAAAATGGGGTAATTTGGGGGGGTTTTGTGCCATCTTGGCATTTTATGGTCTTCAAAACTGTGATAGGTAGTGATAGGTAGTGAGGAGTGAAATCAAAAATTTATGCCCTTAGAAATCCTGAAAGCGGTGCTTGGTTTTCGGGGTGCCGTATGCGGATAGGCTCCCAAAAAGTCCCACACATGTGGTATCCCCGTACTCAGGAGAAGCAGCAGAATGTATTTTGGGGTGTAATTCCACATATGCCCATGGCATGTGTGGGCAATATATCATTTAGTGACAACTTTGGGCAAAAAATAAAAAGTTTGTAATATTCCCGCAACTTGTGGCAAAATATAAAATATTCCATGTACTCAACATGCCTCTCAGCAAAAAGCTGGGGGTGTCTACTTTCCAAAATGGGGTCATTTGGGGTTTTTTTGTGCTATTTTGGCATTTTATGGCCTTCGAAACTGTGATAGGTAGTGAGGAGTGAAATCAAAAATTTGCACCCTTAGAAATGCTGAAGGCGGTGCTTGAGTTTCGGGGCCCCGTACGCGGCTAGGCTCCCAAAAAGTCCCACACATGTGGTATCCCCGTACTCAGGAGAAGCAGCAAAATGTATTTTGGGGTGCAACTCCACATATAACCATGGCATGTGTGAGCAATATATCATTTAGTGACAACTTTTTGAATACATTTTTTTTTTTTTTTGTCTTTTATCAATCACTTGGGACTAAAAAAAAAATATTCAATGGGCTCAACATGCCTCTCAGTAAATAGCTTGGGGTGTCTACTTTCCAAAATGGGGTCATTTGGGGGGGGGGGGTTTGTGCCATCTTGGCATTTTATGGCCTTCGAAACTGTGATAGGTAGTGAGGAGTGAAATCAAAAATTTGCACCCTTAGAAACCCTGAAGGCGTTGATTGGGTTTCGGGGCCCCATGCGCGGCTAGGCTCCCAAAAAGTCCCACACATGTGGTATCCCCATACTCGGGAGAAGCAGCAAAATGTATTTTGGGGTGCATCTCCACATATAACCATGGCATGTGTGAGCAATATATCATTTAGTGACAACTTTATGAAAACATTTTTTTTTTTTGTCTTTATTCAATCACTTGGGACTAAAAAAAAAAATATTCAATGGGCTCAACATGCCTCTCAGCAAATAGCTTGGGGTGTCTACTTTCCAAAATGGGGTCATTTGGGGGGGTTTTGTACTTCCCTGCCATTTTAGCACCTCAAGAAATGAGATAGGCAGTCATAAATTAAAAGCGGTGTAAATGCCAGAAAATGTACTCTAGTTTGTAGACGCTATAACTTTTGCGCAAACCAATAAATATACGCTTATTGGCATTTTTTTTACTAAAGACATGTGGCTGAATACATTTTGGCCCAAATGTTTGACTAAAATTGAGTTTATTGGATTTTTCTTATAACAAAAAGTAGAAAATATCTTTTTTTTTCAAAATTTGCGGTCTTTTTCCGTTTATAGCGCAAAAAATAAAAATCACAGAGGCAATCAAATACCATCAAAAGAAAGCTCTATTTGTGGGAAGAAAAGGACGCAAATTTCGTTTGGTTACAACATTGCATGACGGCGCAATTACCAGTTAAAGCAGTGCAGTGCAAAATTGAAAAAAGACCTCTGGTCCTTTGGCTGCCAAATGGTCCGGGGCTGAAGTGGTTAAACAGGGGCTGAAAAATTGTGCCTTAGGCATTGGTGCTGGTGCCACAACACTGAAACCCCTCACAGATACTGTACTTGGAGCACAGCAGTCACACGTGTTGCGAAGCATTTTTTTTTTTAAATGTAAGTACACGCCCCTGTTATACAGGGGCTGAAAAATTGTGCCTTAGGCACTGGTGTGGTGGCATGGATCATTGAGGAGGAGGAAGAGGATAGTCAGTGAACATAAGAGGACAGTCACTCAGCATCAGCATAGGCAGTCTTGAAGGGATGTGACATTATAAATTATTCCGTTATATCCGCTTCAGGTGCCTGGTAGCTGGTGGTGATCCAAGACTGATTCATTTTGATGAAGGTCAGTCGATCAACCGAGTCGGTAGACAGGCGCACCCTATGATCGGTGACAAATCTGGAGGCAGGACAGGCCAGTAGCTCAATTGCATACTGTGCAAGCTCTGGCCAGTGATCCATCCTCAGGACCCAGTAAGCCAGAGGATTTTCGGTGGGAAAGGTGTCCAAGTCTGACCTTGCCCCTAGGTATTCCTGCACCATGTATATCAGACGCTGGCGATGGTTGCTGGAACCGATCATACCTTGGGGCTGCGGACTAAAAAATTGTCTGAACGCATCGGTCAGACGTCCACCTTCCCCACCGCTCCTTCTGCTACTGACCGAAGCCTCAGCAACTCGTCGTCCAGGACCAGGAGTTTGTAACCTCCCAGTTTCTGGGAACGCGTTGCACAGACCTTTCTGCAAGGCCTCCCTGAGATGTCTCATCCTCTGCTCCCTCTGCGACGGCAAGATAAGGTCCGCAACCTTACCCTTGTACCGTGGATCAAGGAGAGTGGCCAGCCAGTAATGGTCCCTCTCCTTGATCCGAAGAACACGAGGATCCTTCCGCAGGCTTTTCAGGATCAGGGAGGCCATGCAGCGTAGGTTAGCTGAGGCATTCGGTCCGGAGTCTTCTGGGTCACTGAGGATGACATGATCGCCAGCCTCCTCCCAGCCACGTACAAGTCCACTGGTTTGTTGGGACTGTACATCATCCCTAAAAGACTGCTGCTGCTGATGCTGAGTGCCAGGCTCCACCTCCATGCTCACACAATCCTCCTCCTCCTCCTCCTCCTCATCCTCCTTCCTGTGTGATGGGTGGGACAGAAGGAACACTGTCCGGATAAAGGGGGCCTTGAGAGGCAAGGAAGTCCTCCTCTTCCTGCCTCTGTTCTGCCTCAAGTGCCCTGTCCATTATCCCACGCAGCGTATGCTCCAACAGGTGGACAAGAGGTACAGTGTCACTGATGCATGCACTGTCACTGCTCACCATCCTCGTGGCCTCCTCAAATGGTGACAGGACAGTGCATGCATCCCTGATCATGCTCCACTGACGTGGGGAAAAAAAAAACAAGCTCCCCTGACCCTGTCCTGGTGCCGTAGTCGCAAAGGTACTCATTGATGGCCCTCTGCTGCGTGTGCAGTCGCTGCAGCATGGCCAACGTTGAGTTCCACCTGGTGGGCATGTCACATATTAGGCGGTTCTTGGGCAGGTTCAGCTCCTTTTGCAGCTCAGTCAGCCGAGCACTGGCATTATAAGATCGGCGGAAATGCACACAGACTTTCCTGGCCTGCCTCAGGACATCCTGTAAGCCTGGGAACCTGCCCAAGAACCGCTGCACCACCAGGTTGAGAACGTGAGCTATACAGGGCACATGGGTGAGCTGCCCCTGTCGCAGGGCGGAGAGGAGGTTGGTGCCATTGTCAGAAACGACCATTCCTGGCTTAAGCTGGCGTGGCGTCAACCACCTCTCGGCCTGCCCCTGCAGAGCTGCCAGAACCTCTGGCCCAGTGTGGCTCCTGTCCCCCAAACACACCAGCGCAAGCACGGCATGGCATCTTTTTGCCTGCGTACTTGCGTAGCCCCTTGTACGCCTACGGAGCACCGCTGGTTCCAAGGACAGAGCACTGGAGGAAGAAGAAGAGGAGGGGTGGAGGAGAGAGGTGTGTCACAACCAGTAGCAGTAGTAGAATTTTGGAGGCGTGGTGGCGGAACAACCTCCAACACTACTGCACCTTGTCCTGCATCCCTCCCAGCTGCCAATAGAGTGACCCAATGGGCCGTGAAAGAAAGGTAACGTCCCTGTCCATGCCTGCTGGACCATGAGTCAGCGGTAATATGCACCTTACCGCTGACCGCCCTGTCCAGCGAGGCATGGACATTGCCTTCCACATGCCGGTAGAGAGACGGAATCGCCTTCCGTGAGAAAAAGTGGCGTTTGGGAACCTGCCACTGAGGAATCGCACATTGAACAAACTCACGGAAGGGGGCCGAGTCTACCAACTGAAAAGGCAGCAGTTGAAGTGCTAGCAATGTAGCCAAGCTAGCATTCAACCGCTGGGCATGTGGATGGCTGGGAGTGTACTTCTTTCGACGGTCCAGCAGCTGGGGCAGGGAAATTTGCCTGCTACAATCGGACGTCAGTGTACTGCAAGTACTTGGTTGTGACACACCTAATTCTACACCTTCAGTCCTCTCAGAGCAGCTTTCAGAGAGGAGTGAAGATGTAGTGGGGATGGAGATCCCAGCTGATGAGGAGCAAGGAGAGGTCCGCTTAGTTCTTTGGTGTGGGTCTTTTTTATGTGTGCTTGCCAACGAGCTGCAGGGCAGGTCGACATATGTCTGCTCATGCTTGTGGTGCCCAAGCGGCTGATGTTTTGGCCACGCGAGATACGCTTGAGACAAATATTGCAAATAGCAGTGGTGCGATCTGATGCACTCGTCTCAAAAAAGGCCCACACCAAAGAACTTTTCTGATAACGTGCAGAGGCAGTGCCCTGCACAGGCGGAGCTCTGCGGTGTTGTACAGTTGCTGTGCTGGCCTCTAGCTGGCCTCCAGGGGGCATCCTGCCTCGTTGGACATGTGACGCCGCATCCTCCTCCTCCTCGTCCTCCTCCTCATCCTCTCTCCCTTCAGGCACCCACGTGGAGTCAGTGACCTCATCATCCCCTCCCTCTTCACCACTAGAGCAAACCTGGCAGTAAGCTGCAGCTGGTGGAACAGTACTGCCAGATTGCTGTCCTTCAGCATCCCCTCTCTCTGCGCGCACACTACTCACTTCCTCAAGCTGGGTATCATCATCCGAGCCTTCGAATCGTTGGGCATCCTCCTGGAGCATGTACCCAACACTGTGCTCAAAGAGTTCGGGGGACTCCTCAGGAGGACATGGTGGGTCTAGGGAAGGGGTGGCTGATGATGCCATTGAGTACGCGTTGGCAGCTGCTCTGCCAGTACCCTGAGCCTGGGTGAGAGAGGATGAGGAGGATGAGGAGGGCTTGGTCATCCATTCTACCAAGCCTTCAGCATGATGCGGCTCCACATGTCCAGCTGCCAAAAACAAAGACGCGCGTGTCCCATGGACACGTGCTGATGACGATGCACGACCACGTCCACGGCCACGGCCACGTCCACTAGAAACAGAGCCTGCCTGCCCTGTGTTCTTGCCTCTGCACGCTCTGCCTCCCCTTGGCGGTCTTCCAGCCATTGTAGTCAGTAGTCCTGTGGGTGCTGCTGAGAAGAAAATATAGGAGCTCTGTGTGATGCCACTAACACACTAGAAGTCCTATGGGTGCTTCTGCAAAGAAAATATAGGAGCTCTGTGTGATGCCACTAACACACTAGAAGTCCTATGGGTGCTTCTGCAAAGAAAATATAGGAGCTCTGTGTGATGCCACTAACACACTAGAAGTCCTGTGGGTGCTGCTGAGAAGAAAATATAGGAGCTCTGTGTGATGCCACTAACACACAATTGAAGTCCTATGGGTGCTTCTGGGAAGAAAATATAGGAGCTCTGTGTGATGCCACTAACACACTAGAAGTCCTATGGGTGCTTCTGGGAAGAAAATATGGGATCTCTGTGTGATGCCACTAACACACTAGAAGTCCTATGGGTGCGTCTGGGAAGAAAATATAGGAGCTCTGTGTGATGCCACTAACACACAATTGAAGTCCTATGGGTGCTTCTGGGAAGAAAATATAGGAGCTCTGTGTGATGCCACTAACACAGTACAAGTCCTATGGGTGCTTCTGGGAAGAAAATATAGGAGCTCTGTGTGATGCCACTAACACACTAGAAGTCCTATGGGCGCTTCTGCAAAGAAAATATAGGAGCTCTGTGTGATGCCACTAACACACTAGAAGTCCTATGGGTGCTGCTGAGAAGAAAATATAGGAGCTCTGTGTGATGCCACTAACACACTAGAAGTCCTATGGGTGCTTCTGCAAAGAAAATATAGGAGCTCTGTGTGATGCCACTAACACAGTAGAAGTCCTATGGGTGCTTCTGGGAAGAAAATATAGGAACTCTGTGTGATGCCACTAACACAGTACAAGTCCTATGGGTGCTTCTGGAAAGAAAATATAGGAACTCTGTGTGATGCCACTAACACACTAGAAGTCCTGTGGGTGCTTCTGGGAAGACAATATAGGAACTCTGTGTAATGCCACTAACACAGTACAAGTCCTATGGGTGCTTCTGAGAAGAAAATATAGGAGCTCTGTTTGCTGCCACTAACACACTAGAAGTCCTATGGGTGCTTTTGGGGTGCAATGCTGTGCTAACAGCACTGCGGTTGGTACTACTGAAATACTGTACTAACAGTAAAACACGCACCAGACTAATCCCCAGCAGCAGCTAAAAACACACTAACCAGCAGCAGCAAGGGACGATCAATGACAGGTAGCAATGGTTTAGCAAATAAATAGCCAATGGTTTAGCAAAGTAGAGCAAATCTTTCTATATGAATGAATCTAGCAAAGACACAGAATCAGCCTGATCTCTCCTAAAGCCGGAACTCATGTGACCGGCGCCGACGGCGTGGCGGCCTTTTAAATGGTGGGGCGTGTACTAAAGCCCCTGAGCTGTAATTGGCTACAGGCGTCCTGCCTGTAGCCAATTATGGCTCTCCGAGTTTCCGGCGCTGTGATTGGCCAATCATGCGGGGTCACAGTGCATGCTTGGCCAATCATCAGCCAGCAATGCACTGCGCCGGCCGCGCCGGCTGCGCCGGCCGCAATGCATTGCGGGGCCGCTCGCATCACATTCGTGTGATGCGAGCGGCCAAAATAGTTCTGGGCTCGCCGAGCGAGCGAACGCCCGGTGCTCGATGCGAACGTGGGTTCGCATCGAGCACCGGGCCCATCCCTATTTGTAACCCATTAGAGACCCCCCTCTCTCTACTCTCACCTAGGTGATATTCCTTGTAGCCGTTACCTCTGCAAGGCAACGTATCAATATGTTTTACTGCACTTCTTCCCTTTCTTCTGGCTCTTGTTTCGGGGGGGGGGGGTCTTTTCAGGTATTGTCACGCCCCCTGGTAGTGGTGAGTCTGATTAGCAGAGAAGGGCCTCCCTTGCGGCTCCCGCTCGCCGGTCCCCTGATGATGGGACAGTAGGACCAGGAGTCAGGAGGGGCACAGGTGCCTGGCAGGAATGGTCAGACCGGTGCAAGAGCTTCCTGGATAAGCTCAGCGGATGAGGTATGTAGGTAGCTGCTGGTAAGCAGGTTCTGTAGACAGACTGGAACAACAGGTAAGCTGGATCTGTGTGCAGGCTGGAACAACAGGCAGACTTGGATCTGTATGCAGACTGGAACAACAGGTAAGCTGGATCTGTGTGCAGGCTGGAACAACAGGCAGACTTGGATCTGTATGCAGACTGGAACAACAGGTAAGCTGGATCTGTGTGCAGGCTGGAACAACAGGCAGACTTGGATCTGTATGCAGACTGGAACAACAGGTAAGCTGGATCTGTGTGCAGGCTGGAACAACAGGCAGACGTGGATCTGTATGCAGACTGGTACAACAGGTAAGCTGGCTCTGGGATGGTCAGACGGGCCGGGTCAGATATCAGGCTGGCAGCACGGTACAGGTGGAGAAGACAAGAGGATGGTCACAGACAAGCCAAGGTCGATACACAGGGACAGAGCGGATGGTCAGGGATAGCCGGGTCAGATACAGGTAAACAGACTTCAGATCAGGTTTCAAACACAGAACGTTGTAGAGCAGACAGCGGGGACCGTCAGTAACAGAAGGGTTTAAATAGCCTCATTGGCGCCAATGGAGGCGCGCACCCGTCCGCGCACGCTCGCCCCGGTCTGCGGGCGCGCGCGTGCACGCGCGCGCTCGCGCATGTGCAATGGCAGCCGAGAACGGGAACCAGGGATGCTGAGGCGCCGATTACTGGCAGGATCATCAGGTCGCCGGCCACGGATGGAGCCTTCATGACATTGCCCCCCCCTAAGGGGCAGCCTCCGGATGCCCCTCGGGGCAAATTTCTCAGGATGGGCTCTCTTAAAAGACCGGACTAGACTCTTAGTGTGGATGTTCTCCTCGGGCACCCAGGAGTTTTCCTCGGGGCTGTACCCCTTCCACTTGATTAGGAACTGGTTTTGGTCCTGCCTTCTTCTGACATTAAGGATGGCTTCCACCTCGAACTCTTCTTCCCCGTCCACCATGACTGGATCAGGAGGGATGGCCCTCCGGTTGGGGAAAGGGTTACTAACCGAGGGTTTCAGCAAGGACACATGGAACACCGGGTGAATCTTCAGAGAATCCGGAAGTTCCAATTCATAAGCCACTTCGTTGATTCTCCTCTTGACCGGGAAGGGGCCCAAGAACTTGGGGCCCAGTTTTCGTGAAGGGCAAGCCAATTTTAGGTTGGAGGTGGATAGCCATACGGTTTCGCCCGGAACAAGCACCAGTTCCCCCCGTCTCTTCTTGTCAAATACAGTTTTGTTGTACTCCTGGGTCCTGGTCATGGTTTCTTGGAGAAGTTGGTTGTTGGTGGAAAAGAACTGGATTCGTTCTTGGACTGCTGGCACAGTGCAGTCAGGAAGCGAGTTAGGCAGGAATGCCGGGTGGTACCCATAGTTCGCGAAAAAGGGGGTCTGTTTGGTGGCGGAGTGGGTGGCGTTGTTATACGCGAACTCGGCCAGGGGCAGAAGGGAGATCCAGTCATCTTGGGCAAAGGAGGAGAAGCAGCGCAGGTACTGCTCTAGGGTCTGATTGGTCCGCTCCGTCTGCCCATTAGACTGGGGATGGTAGGCAGAGGAGAGAGAGAGTTCGATATCCAAGGACTGGCACAGGGACCTCCAGAATCGAGAGGTGAATTGCACCCCTCGGTCCGAGACGATGTTAGCCGGGACCCCATGAAGGCGGACAATTTCTCTGATAAAGACCCGTGCCGTCTCTGGAGCTGAGGGGGTGCCCTTCATAGGGATGAAGTGAGCCATCTTGGATAGGCGATCGACAATCACAAAGATCGTCGTGTGGCCTTCTGCTGGGGGTAACTCCACAATAAAATCTAAGGAGATCATCCTCCAGGGACGATCTGGGACAGACAGGGGTTTAAGGAGACCCCAGGCCCTGGTTTTGGGATTCTTGTTCCGGGTGCAGGTAGGGCAGGTGTCCACGAATTTTTTACAGTCGGCCCGTAGTTGAGGCCACCAGAAGGTACGCTGTACCAAATCGGTGGTCTTAGCGACACCGAAGTGACCAGCCAAAGCGTGGTCATGGCACAGCTCCATAGTTGTTACCCGGAGTTGTTCTGGGGTGTAGATCCTGTCCCCGTACCAGAATAGGCCATCCTTCTCCTGTAGCTGGGTTTCAGAAGTGGGCCTTTGCCCTGCCGAGGCACGTTTGAATTTGGACAGTAAGTCCTCTTGAAGAAGGAGGAAGTTCCCAGGGGCCAGAATAGTGTCAGGGGGGTCTTCTTCCTGGTGCTTGTGGTACATCCTGGACAGGGCGTCTGGTTTGACATTCTTGGATCCGGGCCGATATGTCACATGAAAGGTAAAACGAGAAAAGAAAAGTGCCCATCTGGCTTGTCTGGGTTTCAATCTTTTAGCTGACTTTAAGTATTCCAGATTCTTGTGGTCGGTGAATATTAAAATGGGATGAGAGGCCCCCTCCAGGAGGTATTGCCATTCTTCCAGGGCAGCCTTGATCGCCAGTAGTTCCCAGTCGCCCACATCATAGTTCCTCTCGGCCGATGACAGCTTGCGGGAGAAGAAGGCGACCGGGTGCAGCAGGGACTTGTCCCCCTGCCTCTGGGATAGGATAGCACCCACCGCGATCTCGGAGGCATCAACCTCCAGGGTAAAGGGTAGAGAAGAGTCCGGGTGCCTGAGGATGGGTGCCGAGGTAAACAGAGTCTTAAGGGCATCAAAGGCCTCCTGGGCCTCGTAAGACCACCGGAACCGGGTCCCTTGCTTGGTCAGTTGGGTGATGGGTGCCACAATGGCGGAAAACCCCCTGATAAACTTACGGTAAAAATTGGCAAAGCCAATAAACCGTTGGATGCCCTTTTTGTCTGCCGGAGTGGGCCATTTCAAGATGGCGGAGATCTTCTGGGGGTCCATCTTGATGCCTGTACTTGAAATGATTAGCCCAAGGAAGGGAATACTCTCCTGTTCAAACTGGCATTTCTCTGCCTTGGCATACAGACCGTGGTTACGGAGCCGTCCCAGGACCTCCTTGACGTGTCTGCGGTGGGTCTCTAAAGAGGGGGAGAAGATCAGGATATCGTCCAGATATACCACGGCAAACAAGTCCAGGAAGTCCCGAAGTACATCGTTAATGAAGTATTGAAAAGTTGCGGGGGCATTGCACAGGCCGAAGGGCGTCACGAGATACTCGTAATGCCCATAACGTGTCCGAAAGGCCATCTTCCACTCATCCCCATCTTTAATCCGAACCAGATTATAGGCCCCCCGAAGGTCAAGCTTCGTGAAGATGGTGGCCGTGCCAAGCCTCTGGAAAAGTTCAGGGACCAATGGGAGAGGATAACGGTTCTTAACCGTTATGTTGTTCAACTCTCTATAGTCCACACAGGGCCGAAGGGTGTGGTCTTTTTTCTCCACGAAAAATATGCCCGCACCCGCAGGAGAGGTAGATGGGCGGATGAAGCCTTTTCGGAGGTTTTCCTCAATGTATTCCTTCAACTTGCCTTGCTCCACTTCTGTCAGGGGGGAAGACCCTTCCAAAGGGGATCTCCGCTCCAGGGAAAAGTTTGATTGGGCAGTCATAAGCCCTATGAGGTGGGAGCACCTCTGCTGCCTGTTTACTGAAGACATCTAGATAGTCGTGGTAGGCCTGGGGAATAGCCCGACGGAGGTCCACTTCAGAGTCCACACTTAACAGAGTAGCCAGCTGGGAGGAATTAGAAGGTCTGCAAGACATCTGACAATACAGAGAGGAGAAGGAGACCATCCCAGTGGCCCAGTCGATAACTGGGTTGTGGGCCTTCAGCCACGGCATGCCCAGGATTATAGGGGATAATGGAGAGGAGATAATGTCCATACAAAGAAGTTCCTGGTGGTTGTCCGAGATGGTCATGGGCAGTGGGGTGGTCTCCTGCGTAACCGGGCCTGAACGGATGGAGGAGCCATCCGCCAAGTAAACTGACAGTCCCTGGGCTTTGGACTGGAGGGGAATCCGGTGTTGGGCAGCAAAAGAAGAGTCCATGAAACAGCTGCATGCCCCGGAGTCAATAATGGCGGGTACCTGGAGGATTCTTCCCGGAAGCTGCAACGAGACAGAGAGGGCAAGGTGAGAGGAGACCAGGATTGAGGAGTCCATAGAGCTAGCAGGCATGAGAGGGCACTTACGAGCCTTGGCCGGACAGTTACTTACGTAGTGCCCGGGCTCACCGCAGTAGAGGCACAAGTTGTTGACCCGACGACGTTGACGTTCCTCAGAAGTTAGAGAGGGCCTCAAGAGCCCCAACTGCATGGGCTCTGAGGAATCAGGGAGAGGTGCAGACCGATGGGCCGAGCCAGTCTGCAGGTGACTTGGGGCCTTGGGGAGCATCCAGGTAGGACGAGAGAAACCGGATGCACGTTCCGTCCTGCGTTCCCTTAGTCGTTGGTCAATCTGAATGACCAGGTTGATCAGAGTGTCCAGGGTCTGGGGTACCCCAACTCTTGCCAGCTCATCCTTTAGTGCTTCAGAAAGTCCTAGACGGAACTGGTGACGCAGAGCCGCGTCGTTCCACTGGGTATCCGCACCCCAGCGCATAAGTCCGCGACATAGTCTTCCACGGGCCTTCGCCCCTGCTGGAGGGCGCGCAGAGTGGTCTCTGCGGTGGCAGAGAGTTGGGGGTCTTCATAAAGTTGAGCCATGGTGTCAAAGAATGAATTAAGACCGGCCAATGCGGGGTCCTTCTGCTCTAGGAGGCGGTGGGCCCAGGTCCGCGGGTCTCCGGAGAGTAAGGAGATCACGAAGCCCACCTTGGTGGCTTCCAGGGAAAAAGTACGTGGCTGTAGTGCAAAGAACAGTTCACAGGAGTTACGGAAGTCCCGAAAAAGGTTGCGGGCACCCGAGAATCTCTCAGGGATTGGTACCCGGGGCTCTGGAGGGAGCATTACCACCGACGGTCCTGGACTTCCCCCGGATGGGGCTGTTGGTGGTAGGGCCAGCACCCGTTCTTCCAACTGGGTGTATCCCTGCTGGAGATCCTTTACCGCCTCGGTCAGTCCCGCCAGGTGTTGGCACAGTCCTTCCATAGGAGAGGCCCCCTGCTCAGACTCAGACATGGCTGTCTGCTACTGTCACGCCCCCTGGTAGTGGTGAGTCTGATTAGCAGAGAAGGGCCTCCCTTGCGGCTCCCGCTCGCCGGTCCCCTGATGATGGGACAGTAGGACCAGGAGTCAGGAGGGGCACAGGTGCCTGGCAGGAATGGTCAGACCGGTGCAAGAGCTTCCTGGATAAGCTCAGCGGATGAGGTGTGTAGGTAGCTGCTGGTAAGCAGGTTCTGTAGACAGACTGGAACAACAGGTAAGCTGGATCTGTGTGCAGGCTGGAACAACAGGCAGACTTGGATCTGTATGCAGACTGGAACAACAGGTAAGCTGGATCTGTGTGCAGGCTGGAACAACAGGCAGATGTGGATCTGTATGCAGACTGGTACAACAGGTAAGCTGGCTCTGGGATGGTCAGACGGGCCGGGTCAGATATCAGGCTGGCAGCACGGTACAGGTGGAGAAGACAAGAGGATGGTCACAGACAAGCCAAGGTCGATACACAGGGACAGAGCGGATGGTCAGGGATAGCCGGGTCAGATACAGGTAAACAGACTTCAGATCAGGTTTCAAACACAGAACGTTGTAGAGCAGACAGCGGGGACCGGCAGTAACAGAAGGGTTTAAATAGCCTCATTGGCGCCAATGGAGGCGCGCACCCGTCCGCGCACGCTCGCCCCCGTCTGCGGGCACGCGCGTGCACGCGCGCGCTCGCGCATGCGCAATGGCAGCCGAGAACGGGAACCAGGGATGCTGAGGCGCCGATTACTGGCAGGATCATCAGGTCGCCGGCCACGGATGGAGCCTTCATGACAGGTATATTGATGATTATTTGGTGATGATAGGACCTCTCTTTTATGCTGAACTGATTTTTTGCAGCAGATCTTCTCTATAGAAAATCTGCTTTTGTTTCATGTGTAACTGACAGCATTTGTCTATGTGGATCCGAGTTACCCTGATGATTTTCTATATACAACACGTGCTTTATGACCAACTTATTCATTGAAGAGGTCAGACTTATAAGGTGAGTGGATGATGGATTGGGGGGTTCATGAAGAGATCGTTTAGGAGCTTGAAGCTCGTTTGAAGAACACAAAGGAGCTTCTTCCGTGTCACTAAGGAGGGGGTTTATTGCACTTAGTATTGGAGGGGACTTCACATGTTGCACATGATTTAAGGGAATTTTATCATATTAAACATTTTTGGGCACTTTTATTGTGGGATGAGCTTTTTTATGTTAAATCATTGGATATCTATGTATTCATCTTACACTGTTTGGCACTTTAATATTTGCATATTTAATATATTTTATGTAAGAGCAGTTAAAACTAGAAAAGCTACAATTTCTGGGGAAATTGTGTGACGTGTTCTTGCCTCCACCTACTGGAGTGGGCGGAATAACTGGGTGGAGTGGCTTGAGTAACTGTGAAAAGTGTTCAAAAGCTTAATATTTTAAAAAGAATAAATAGTAGTAAAAAAAGTCCCATCATTAGCTGAAAGAGCTGAACATTTTTTTTTTATGATTTTCTTTTTCAAAAATGAATTTTCTATTTCAAAAATGAATTTTCTTTTTCAAAAATGAATTTTCTCTTTCAAAAATGAATTTTCTTTTTCAAAAATGATTTATTTTTTTTTTTCAAAAAATGATTTATTTATTTTTTTCAAAAATTATTTATTTATTTTTTTCAAAAATTATTTTTTTTTCCAAAAATAATAATTTTTTTCCAAAAATAATAATTTTTTTCCAAAAATAATAATTTTTTTCCAAAAATTATTTTTTTTTTTCAAAAATTATTTTTTTTTAAAAATTATTTTTTTCAAAAACTCTTCTTTTTTAAATAATAATTCCCCTCAGCCGAGTACGAATATTCGGAAAAATTCTGAAAAATTTGTAAATTCTAAATTTATGATATTTCCGAACTAACTAATTTGTCTAAATTTGTTAAAAAAACTAATTTGGAACGAAACAAATTATCTACTAATCTACTATACATGTGCACTGCCGGAAAATTTGTTCATTTTCGTTTCATTTGTTTTATGTTTTTTCTGATTTTCGAAAAATTAGTAAATTCAAAAATTCATAAATTCGAAAATTCGGAATTTGTAAATTTGAAAATTCGCAGTCGCAAATTTGAAAATAATTTGGAATTAGCAAATTAGAAAAATTTGACAATTAGGACATTCAGAAATTTGGTAATTAGAAAATCTGAAAATAAGAAAGAAAAATTTGAAAATGAGAAAGAACGAAAATCCAAAAATCCAAAAATTCTAAGTACTAACTAATTATAACTAACTATTAAATTGTAGGTATTGGAATTTAATTTCAAATTTGGCTGTTAGTGAACGTAATGAATAAGAATTTATAAGAAGTTACAAATTATCCGAAATAAAGAATAATAATACGTTTTATTATTATTATTGTTATTTATTATTATTCATTTGTTAGTTCCATTCATTTAGATATGGCATTCGTTATTATGTATAATTTGTAGCTTCAGAAATACCAATACCTATAATTTAATAGTTAGTAATAGTTAAGTTATTATTAGTAAGTTATTATTTCAAATTTTCTAATTTTCTTTTTTTTTTATTTTCCGATTTTCATTCTTATTTTTGGATTTCCGAATTTTAGAATTTCCAATTTTCATATTGTCGAATTTTCTGAGTTTCAGAATATCCGGAAACATTTTGAAATTCAAACATTTTGAAATTCAGATATTTCCAAATTAATGAATTTGTTTAAATTTGTTAAAAAAAAATAATTTGAAACTAAACAAACTGCACAAACATGTCTAACTGTCACTGTCCACTGCTCTATTCACACCATCCACTGCCCCCCCCCCCAAAGCATTGTAAAAAAATAGAAAAATTGGCAACAAATAATAAAAAAACGTAAGCAATATGAAAAAATAAAATAACATTCACAGGTCCTAATATGACAGGTTTTCAGGTGCGGGTAAGTGCCCCTGAATTCACACTGTTTGTATTTGGGGCCATACATGTGCATCCCCACACCTGCCAATTTAGGACCTGTGGCTGTGTTCATACAGTTGCTGTGTCCCACTAGCTGTCTGCATACAGCTCTACCCACATCACAGCAGGCCACAGCACCCATGTGAATGAGTCCCAATACCTCATTTACATACAGAGCTTTATTTATTACTCAATACTGTTTTATCTTTAACCACTTCAATACCGGAGGGCACTTTGCCCCCTTCCTGCCCAGGCCAATTTTCAGCTTTCAGCGCTGTCGCACTTTGAATGACAATTGCGCAGTCATGCTACACTGTACCCAACAATTTTTTTATAAATTTGTTCCCACAAATAGAGCTTTCTTTTGGTGGTATTTGATCACCTCTGGGATTTTTATTTTCTGCTAAACAAATAAAAAAGACCAACATTTTTTTTTGTTTCTGTTCCAAAACCTTGTAAATAAGTACAGCTTCTCCTTCACTGATAAGGCAGCACTAATGAGGTGGCACTGATGGGTACTGATGATGGGCACTGAAAGGCGGCACTGATAGGTGGCACTAATATGCATCACTGATGGGCACACATAGGTGGCACTGATGGGCACACATAGGGGCACTGATGGGTGGCACTGATGGGCACTGATGGGGGGCACTGGTGGGTGGCACTGATGGGCGGCACTGATGGACGGCACTGATGGGCGGCACTGATGGACGGCACTGATGTACACTGTTGGATGGTACTGATGGGCATCACTGATTGGCAGTCATTAGTGTTTGGCACTGATTGGCATTAATTATGGGCATTGATTGGCATCCCTTATGGCCATGGGTGGCATACCTGGTGGTCACAAGTGGTGGGCATCCTTGGTGCGTCCCTGGTGGTCCAGTGTGGGCATCCTCTGGGGGGGGGGCTGCACTGATAATCAATCAGCACAGACCACCCCTGTCAGAGGTCGGTCGGTCAATCGGCTCTGTCAGACTGTGATCAGCCGTGATTGGACACGGCTGATCATGTGATAAAGACTCTCCGTCAGAGGATTTGCAGCGTGTCAGACAGCCAAGCCGCACCACCGATCGCCACGATGCGGTGCCCCCCCCCCCATGGGCGTGCGCTATGACATCATATGACATCCGATCAGGATAACAGAACCACTTTGCCACCGTCGTTTTTGCTATATGGCGGGCGGCAAGTGGTTAAAGAGTTAGCAGGAATGTTGTACGTTGTGTTGTGTTTGTGTCCACTAATAATGATTTTATTGTATTTTTATAAATAAGAAAATTCGGAAATTTGAAAATCCGAAAATAAGAAAGGAAGATTTGAAAATTAGAAAGAATGAAAATCCAAAAATCCAAAAATTTGAAATAATAACTAACTAACTAATAATAACTAACTATTAAATTATAGGTGAAGGGAAGGGGGATCCCCGCTCCAGGTGGAAATGTGGATATAGAACTCTCCTCGGAACTGGAACACCAGGTGCCGGCTAAGCATATAGCAACATGAAGCAAAAAGGAAGTTCTGGACAGCCGCACTCCGGAATATACCCTTTAATTGTAAAAAAGTCCAACACATACAAGCCACAGCAAAAAATGGGACAAACAACTGACGCGTTTCATGTGTAACAGTGCTTAGTCATAGCTACCCTACCACCAAAAACAGTGCAATATATATACTAAAATGTTTCAAATATGTGACTCCATGTGTGGTTAATTAAGTCTAATTACTCAATTAGATCTTCAATTGAAAGTAATCCTTAACTAACAAACGTGTTCAATGTGTGTGATTTGGGGGAATACACATGGATATGTGAATTCAGTGCAAAGATAGAAGCAAATGCTTTTATAATGTTTTAAATTAAATTTGATTAAATATACATATAACTATACATATATTGCACTGTTTTTGGTGGTAGGGCAGCTATGACTAAGCACTGTTAGGTGTGAAACGCATCAGTGGTTTGTCCCATTTTTCGCTGTGGCTTGTATCTGTTGCCACTTTTTACTAATAAAGTCTATTTTTCCGAGTGCGGCTGTACAGAACTTTATTTTTACTTCATGTTATTAAATTATAGGCATTGGAATTTCCTTTCAAATTTGTCTGTTAGTGAAGGTAATGAATACAAATTTATCTGAAGTTACGAATTATCCGAAATAAAGAATAATACGTTTTTATTATTATTATTATTATTATTATTATTATTATTATTATTATTGTTTTTTATTATTAATAATTTGTTACATTCCATTAATTTAGATACGGCATTCGTTATTATGTATAATTCATAACTTTAGGTAAATTTATATTCGTTATGTTCATTAACCGCTTCCCGACCGCCCACTGCATATACACATATCAGCAGAATGGCATGGGCAGGCAAAACCACGTACCTGTACGTGGCCCTTTAAATGCCTGCCCGTGGGCTCGGGAGCGCGCCGTCAGCGGCGTGACCCCGGCCGCGGGACCAGCGGACCCGATCGCCACTGGTGTCCCGCGATCGGGTTATGGAGCTGAAGAACGGGGAGAGGTCTGTGTAAACAAACCTCTCCCCGCGCTTCCTACTCTGCCTGTCATTGATTGGCTGTTCCCGGTCATCGGGAAAGCCGATCAATGATGTCAGACATCAGCCCCGCCCCCTAATGTAAAAAAAACACACACACGTCAGAGCCCATAACCCCTCCCCTCCCCCTAGTGGTTAACTCTTTCACTACAACTGTCCTTTATACAGGAATCAATGCATTTAAATAGCATTGATTGCTGTATAAATGACAATGGTCCCAAAAATGTGTCAAAAATGTCCGATGTGTCCGCCATAATGTCGCAGTCACAATAAAAATCACTGATCGCCGCCAGTACTAGTAAAAAAAAAATATTAATAAAAATGCTATAAAACTATCCCCTATTTTGTAAACGCTATAACTTTTGCGCAAACCAATCAATAATTGCTAATTATGATTTTTTTTACCAAAAATATGTAGAAGAATACGTATCGGCCTAAACTGAGGAAAAAAAATGTTTTTTATATATTTTTTGGGGATATTTATTATAGCAAAAAGCAAAAAATATTGCATTTTTTTCAAAATTGTCGCTCTATTTTTGTTTATAGCGCAAAAAATAAAAACCGGAGGGGCGATCAAATACCACCAAAAGAAAGCTCTATTTGTGGGAAAAAAAGGACGCCAATTTTGTTTTGGAGCCACATCGCACGACCGCGCAATTGTCAGTTAAAGCGACGCAGTGCCGAATCGCAAAAAGGGGCCTGGTCCTTTGGCTGCCAATTGGTCCGGGGCTGAAGTGGTTAACAACCTAATTTGAAGGGATATACCAATACCTATAATTTAATAGTTAGTAATAGTTACGGTATTTTTAGTTAGTTATTATTGCAGGTTTTTGAATTTTCTTTTTTTTTTTTAATTTTTGGATTTTCATTCTTATTTTTGGATTTCCAAATTTTCTGATTTTTAGATTTTCTAATTTCTAATTTTCAAATTTTCAAATTTCTGAACTTTCCAATTTCCAAAATTTCTAATTTTCGGATTTTTGAATTTGGAATTTCCAAAATTTTGAATTTTTTGAATTTACAAATATTCAAATTTTCTAATTTCCAAATATTTGGAAAACTTTGGAAACTCGAATATTTCTGAATTAACAAATTTGTTCAAATGTGTTAAAAACTAATTTGGATCTAAATGAAATGCACATGCCTAACTGTCACCGTCCACTGCTCTATTGACACCATCCACTCCCCCCCCCCCAAAAAAAAAAAAAGCATTGTAAAAAAAAAAATAGAAAAAAAATTGAAAAAGTTACAACAAATAATCAAAACATTTAAGCAATATAAAAAAATAAAATAACATTCACAGGTCATAATATGACAGGTTTTCAGGTGCGGGTAAATGCCCCTGAATTCACACTGTTTGTATTTGGGGCCATACATGTGCATCCCCACGCATGTCAAATTAGGACCTGCGGCTGTGTTCATACAGTTGCTGTGTCCTCCTAGCTGTCTGCATACAGCTCTACCCACATCACGGCAGGCCACAGCACCCATGTGAGTGATCCCCAATACCTCATTTACTTAGCTTTATTTATTACTCAACACTGTTTTATCTTTAAAGATTTAGCAGGCATTTTGTAAGTTGTGTTGTGTTTGTGTCCACTAATAATGATTTTATTGTATTTTTTTGTGAAAAGGAAATGATAACACAGGAAATAGTAAAAAAACACACACAAAAAATGCAATATGAGTTTAAAAAATGTGCATAAAATTTTAGGTAAATATAAATGCTTTCAAATGAGTTTTTACCTGCATTTTATATCCTCACAAATGTGAACCAGCCCTTACATCCAGGCAACAAATGAATGTTTAGACCCCATTTCACAGTTGTCTACAGAGCTTAGTAGTAAAGCTGAAAGTTACACACAGAGAGTCAGAAAGGAAACATCTTCTGCTGTCTTTGCTCTTTAGTATACTCATAATGATTTTGGAAGCTGTAGTTATGATTTAAATTGCCAAAGCTTTTTTGAATTAAATAGGAAAGGGTTAAAACAAATATCAAGTTATAATTTGCTGTCTGTGACCTTCTGAGGTGAATTCTTTGGGGATGCAAAAAGACATGTTAAAATATTTTTCACCAAAAAAATGTCAAATGTATAAACAAACGCACGACACTTTTTCACAAGTTCTAAAATGCCCCTCACGGGCGCCGCCTACTCTCTCCAGCAACCACCCTCTATGACTAATGGATAGATTCATGCATCGCATGAATCTATTCATGGCCGCCCTACCACCCCCTATTAAGGCGTCCGGACCCTTTTAGGGGCGGGGTGTTTTTTGATTAGAGCCATAGACTCTAATAGACTTCAAAAAGGTGGACTACTAAGCTCACAGTCCACCCAGGTGTGTTAGAAAGGCAAATGAATATTTACTTTTCTAACACTGAATCGCCTCTCCGCCAATTAGGTAGCGTGGGTCTAACACCCATTACCTGATTGGCTGAAGGTACAGGTGCTCCGATTGGACACCTAGCAGAATGAAAAAACAGAGGATTTGAATCATGGAGGACACAGGAGCTGTCCCACAGTTTCCTGCCATCACCCGCTGCCTGACCCGCCACTAAAATGGGGTAAGTGCCGGGCAGAAATTGGGAAGGCGGGGGTCACAGTGGCAGAATATGATAGGCACAAGTGGCTGCATTTGATGGGGCACAAGTGGCTGCATTTGATAGGCACACGTGGCAGCATATGATGGGCACAAGTGGCTGCATTTGATGGGCACAAGTGGCTACATATGATGGGCATAAGTGGCTGCATTTGATGGGGCACAAGTGGTGGCATATGATGGGCACAAGTGGCTGCATATGATGGGCACAAGTGGCTGCATATCATAGGCACAAGTGGCTGCATTTAACGGGGCACAAGTGGCTGCATTTGATGGGCACAAGTGGCTGCATTTGATGGGGCACAAGTGGTGACATATGATGGGCACATAATGAGTGATGATTTTGCGCTAATATGCACCAGAATAATGTGAATAACTATAATATGAAAATAAATAAATAGATATGTATAAAGTGCACCAAGTGCTAAATTACATAATCATAAATAATAACTAATATAAATTCATATATATACACACACTATGCCCTTTAAAATAAATAAATAGAAACATAGAAATGAATATAAAATGCTAGGTGTGCACCAAGTGCTACAAATAGTGATGATGAACAATTATTATCGACGTTATATAAATATATTAAATGATAAAATTGTAACTATAAGTGAATATTGGCTGGGATTGGCCGGACAGACGATACCGGAAGTGCTGTGAGACAGGCGGCATATTGCCATTTCTTTGCTGTTAAACGTTTTTTTGAATGTGAGGATTTTGTTTTTCACTATTAAAATGCAATATTAAGACTTGCTTCACGATTGGGTCCCCCTTTGTCTTGCTTAATCCCCATCTGTGGCGAGTTATCTTTGTGGGATCGTGGACGCCATTTATATAGGAAGCTGGAGAGATATCACCCTTAGAAGCAAGTAGTGAGGGGAGACACTACGGAAGGAGGTCAAGTGGATCCATCTTTGAGAAGCAGGAACCTTTGAAGCCAGTTGAGAGAGATAGTGGGAGGGGAGGAGACCCCTTTGTGCTGTTTGGATGCCCGTGTATTTCTATCTACAGGTGAGAGGCTAGAGAGCACATTTTAGGATAAGGTCCCCACCACCCAACATCCCTCACTTTGGAGATAGAGGATCCGGAATATTTCAGCCACCCCCTCTACATCTAGAGACGGTTCCTGAGTGTATGAGCCACCTGGACTATACTATTTTTATATATCATTCCCTACCACCATATGGACTCCATGTGTAATTAATGTATGGACTCATCCCTAATATAGAGTAGTCCGCACCCATCTCTCACCCACCCATTGGATATATATTAGGATCACTGTGTTTTTATTGGTATATTTCCATTTATAGTCCAGTTGTTTTAGACAACTGGCATATTATGCACCTCATACTATTCACTTATAGTTACAATTTTATCATTTAATATATTTATATAATGTCGATATTAATTGTTCATCATCACTATTTGTAGCACTTGGTGCACACCTAGCGTTTTATATTAATTTCTATATTTCTATTTATTTATTTTAAAGGGCATAGTGTGTGTATATATATATGAATTTATATTAGTTATTATTTATGATTATGTAATTTAGCACTTGGTGCACTTTATACATATCTATTTATTTATTTTCATATTATAGTTATTCACATTATTCTGGTGCATATTAGTGCAAAATCATCACTCATTATATGTCATTTGTGGGATTGTGTTTACCCTTGGATTTTGCTGCTTTTTTAGGTATTTTACCACATACAGCGTTTGAGCTGGTACCTTATTTATCTTTATTTTTACAATATTTACGTATTTATTCTCTTTGTGCACATTATCTAGTTCGCTAATAGCGCGAAGGTCACCCACACTACAATATGATGGGCACAAGTGGCTGCATATGATGGGCACAAATGGCTGCATTTAATGGGGCACAATTGGCAGCATATGATGGGCACAATGGCTTTTTTTTGTATTTTTCAGTTTGTTTGTGCCCCCCTAAAACTTTTGAGCACCAGCCGCCACTGTGTAGATGCATCATCAATAATGCCATCCAGCAATATAGATCCATGTCAATCATGATGAACGATGGCCACCGGCCAGCACAAAAAAACTCCAAAAAACGCTGCCCACCAAACCAGACCGATCCCACCTATTTCTAACTCCAAATGACAGCTCTGCTTAACATCTAACATTTAGTCTAGGTTCACATCTATGCGGCTGTGCTTGATGCGTTTTTCAGGTGCGTATTTCAGTGCATTTTGCATTTTTAAACCTGCATTTTTTATGCATTTTTGCATGCCGTTTTCATGCAGTTTGCCTTTTATGTTTTTTTCTCTTTAAACGCACTGTTTTAACATTGTATATAGCTGGTTGCTAAGCAGGGGGCCAGGAAGCCGGCTGCCATGTCCTTAATAACTGATGAGTTATCAGCTGTCAGTGGGCTTCCCTGCTGAAAGATGAACGTGAGCAAAAAATGCTGGCAAAAAAAAAATTCCGAACAAAAACGACACAGGGGTTCCCCCCCAGGTCCACACCAGGCCCTTTGGGTTTAGTATGGATTCGGAGGGGACCCCCCCACGCCAAAACTTTTTTTTTGGAGGCCCCCCCCCAAAATCCATACCAGACCCTTATCCGAGCATGCTGCACGGTAGGTCAGGAAAGGGAGGAGACGAGCGAGCGCCCCCTCCTGAACCATACCTGGCCGCATGCCCTCAACATGAGGGGGTGGGTGCTGTGGGGCAGGCTCTGCACCCCCCCACCCCAAAGCACCTTGCCACCATATTGATGAGGACAAGGGCCTCTTCCCGACAAACCTGGCCGGTGGTTGTCAGAGTCTGCGGGTGGGGGGCTTATCAGAATCCGGAAGCCCCCATTATTAAGGGGGCCCCAGATCCCCCCTATGTGAATGGGTAACGGGTACGTCGTACCCCTACCCATTCACACAAAAAAGCAGTGAAATGTAATAAAAACACAAGAGCAGATATTTTGACAATTTCTTTATTAATAGCCCTGCAGACTTCTTCTCGAGTCAACTCTTCCCACCGTCTTCTCCTCGAGACGTCTCTTACAGTTTCTGTCTCTTCCCGCTGCTGTCTATGTTATCGGATGGCCACACCCCATAGCTATATAAGAGTTGGCAGAGAGCGGGCAACAACAAAACAGAGGAAGACAGCAGCAGAACAAAATAAGCTTTTTTTTGCGGGTAACCGGTGTAAGGAAATGTAGAGTTACTCTTTAAAATTATTGTAAGGAAATGTAGAGTTACTCTTTAAAATTATAACAGTGCATGAGTTTTTCTGCATAAGATGTTTTTTTTTTTTATTTCAACCTAGCTTGTGCAGAAGTGCTGAGACAAGTGTGAAACAGGATAAGCCTTTTTAGCTATAGCATTTCAGGAACATATATTGCTTGCTAAAAACATTGGCCAATGTGTGGCCAATGTGATAAGGTTAGAAATATTTTTAGAATTGTAACAAAGTGACGAATTGTGATGATGAGTCTGTCTCTGGGCAGAAATACTATGAATATTTTGCAAGATCAGTATTAATTGTATAACATAATGCTTGAATGTAATTGGTTGTTCATGGGACATTTCCCACAACGCCTTTTTTGGTTATTGCATATATTCTGTGAAGCCGGAATAAACCCTTGTATTCTTGATCATCCACACACTGTGTATGGTGTCTATGATTACCCGACCCGTCAGAGAGTTTTTCCATTGACCACCAGAGTCCTGCTCGAGCACAGGAAAGAGGGGCTGAAATAAGGAATCCTTAAAGAAATGGTACCAGAAGTGGGGTTAAGCTCGCTCAAAAAGGGACCTCGCTAGGTTGACCAGGATCCCAGGTATTGATATAAAAGGAGGTTGAAAACCTTGTTTTCAACCAGAAGGACTGGTCATTGGAAACCTCTAAATCATTTAATGTCAGGACCTTGTCCTAAGTGTTTTTTGGCAGGACGCTGCCCAGAGTGTTTAACAGGCCTGTTATTTGTGTATGAGGGATCAGCAACCTATTTGCTTGCTAGTGTTCCTGGAGGTTATTATCACAAAGTGGGAAAGGGTTAGACATTGTTTCGTTTTTTTTCGTTCGTTCGTCCTCGTACATATGAATGAATCATTCGAATCAAACGAATCCGAATAACGAATCGTTCGAATCGTACGAATCCGATTAACGAATCGTTCGAATCAAACGAATCGGAAAAACAACGAAAAACCAAATTAGAAACAATGAATGTACGAATGAAGAAAATCCTAAAAACGAAAAAAGGAACAACGAAAATGACCGAAAAAATTCGTACATTCGTAACTTTTTTTTTGTTGAATTGGTAATTTTCCGTGTCCCTTACAATGGTGCACGTTAAGTGCTTCGAATAGATTGAACGAAAAAAATTCATACATTCGTAACTTTTTTTTCGATTCGTAACTTTTTTTTTCGATTCGTAACTTTTTTTTTGTTGTTGAATTGGTAATTTTCCGTGTCCCTTACAATGGCGCTGCTTAACGTGCTTCGAATAGATTGAACGAAAAAATTTGTACATTCGATTTGTAACTTTTTTGATTCGTAAATTATTAAAATGTAATAATAGCACACATTGCATAAAATGATGAATTATGCTCCGATTACGAATCTACGAATGTTACGAATGTACGAATAAATATGAATGCGTCCGAATTTCGAATAAACGAAAATTAAACTATCGAAAAAACAAATCAACGAAAAAATAACTCTTACGAATGTACGAATCGTTACGAATAAGAACACCGACGACTTACGAATGTACGAATCGTTACAAATCAATGGAAACTAAAAAAATAAATTTTGTTGTGCACATGTCTAGAAAGGGTCCTTGGTTCTGCGAAGGAGAACCGCGGTTACAGACGTTAAGGTTTAATATACATATTACTTTTAAATTTCAAGAAGGTTTAACTGTTAAAGGTGTCAGAAGTACTATTGAATTTAGAACTGGTGAAAGATTTGTGGTTTGTCCCAAGTCATTGACTGTATGTTCTGCAGCTGATGTGTATAAATAGAGTTATAATATAAGATAAATTATAAGAATTATAAACATGGGAAATCTGCCGGAAAAGGGAGGTTCGGAAGGTAAGCCAGATAAGCCCACTCCCTTAGATTTTGTGTCTGGAAACTATGGAAAACATTATACTGAGCCCTTCTGGAAAAACATACTAACTAGAGCACATGCTTTACAAATTGCGGGATTAATTGAATGTGGACCATGTTCTGCAGAGGAATGGGAGGAGGTCACTAAAATATGTGGGCGACATAAACAGTATAATTATCCACCGTTTCCTTATGATAAAGAATATATGACTGAATGCTATAAAATATGGTCTAAAGCATTGAAGTAACCTCTAGCAACCAATCAATGAGCAGTAATAATGTGCAGTAACCTCTAGTAACCAGTTAGTGAGTGGTAAGGATGTCCAGTAACCTCTAACAACCAATCAGTGAGCAGTATTGATGTACAGTAATCTCTAGCAACCAATCAACAAGCAGGAGTCACGTGCTGTAACCTCTAGCAAATAATAAATGAGTCATAATGTGTGCTGTAACCTCTAGCAGCCAGTCAGTGAGCAGTAATAATACACTGTAACCTCTGACAACCAATCACAATCACTGCCTGATCTGATTCAGTAATCTGCTATTTTTTTATGTCTCACAGCAGGTGGAGAATGTAATTGAATGGGGGGGGGGGCAAGAAAATGTTTACCCAGGGTCTAATCAATATTAAAGACTGCTCTGAGGATGCCTTAGTACTCCCATGCCTACAGCCTCATAGCTGTTATGGATTAGAGATGAACTGAACACACCTGGATCAGGTTCAAAGTAGGTTTGTGGAAGCTGAACCTTAGAAATCAGTAATGGTCATTTCTAAGATAATAGGCGAGGGAGTGCCAAACAAATAGCGTGGGATCTGGGCACTGTCCTGAAGGACATCAAAGCAAAAACAAATATAAAAAAAAAATGGGGGCGATGGTTTTAATAATTCTTAAAGTGAAAATTTAAAAATACAAAACTCCTTTAACCGGTTCTCGACCGGCGCACAACGATGTACGCCGGCAGAATGGCACGGACAGGCATAAGGGCGTATATATAAGTCCCTTTTTAAATCCCGCCATGCCATCGGGAGCACGCCGGCGGGACCCCCGTGAGGCCGGTCGCAGGTCCCGCGGACTCGATCGCCGCGGGGACACCCACGATCGTCTCACGGAAGGCTGAATGGGGAGATGCGGAAATAAACAGCATCTCCCTGTTCTGCCTAGCAACTAGTGACGCCGATCTCTGCTCCCTGTGATTGGAGCAGAGATCACCATTCACTAGCTGACAGCCACGCCCCCCCACAGTAAGAAACACACCCCTAGGCATACTTAACCCCTACACTGCCCCCTAGTGGTTAACCCCTTCACTGCCAGTGTCATTTATACAGGAATCAATGCATTTAAATAGCATTGATTGCTGTATAAATGACAATGGTCCCAAAAATGTGTCAAAAATGTCCGATGTGTCCGCCATAATGTCACAGTCACAATAAAAATCGCTGATCGCCGCCATTACTAATAAAAAAAAATATATTAATAAAAATGCTATGAAACTATCCCCTATCTTGTAAACGCTATAACTTCTGCGCAAACCAATCAATAATCGCTTATTGCAATTTTTTTTACCAAAAATATGTAGAAGAATACGTATCGGCCTAAACTGAGGAAAAAATATGTTTTTTTATATATTTTTGGGGGATATTTATTATAGCAAAAAATAAAAAAGAATGCGTTTTTTTCAAAATTGTCGCACTTTTTTGTTTATAGCGCAAAAAATAAAAACCGCAGGGGTGATCAAATACCACCAAAAGAAAGCTCTATTTGTGGGAAAAAAAGGACGTCAATTTTGTTCGGGATCCATGTCGCACTACCGCGCAATTGTCAGTTGAAGCGTGCAGAACTGCAGAATCGCAAAAAGGGGCCTGGTCCTTTGGCTTCAAATTGGTCCGGTCTGAAAGTGGTTAAAGGGTAATTCTATTTCCGTGGGGAAAAAATATTACAAATAAAAAAAGTGATGTAAGGTATACAGTTGTAGACATGTGCAGAACGAAAAAAAATGTTTTGTTTAGTTTTGATTCGCTATTTATATAAATTTTTTTAGTTAAATTTGTTTCATTCGTTTAATTTGTTTTTGGGATTTGTTTTGTTTATTCCTTTTCAAATCGTTTCAAAAAGTTTTTGAATCAATTGCGAATTGTTTTCGAATTTGAAAAGTTTTTGAATTTGAATAGTTTTCCAATTTCCAAAAAGAATAAAATAGAATAGAAAAAAAAGGAATATAATTTTTCTATTCTATTCCTTTCTAATGTATTTTATTCTCTTTGGAAATTGGAAAACTTTTCAAATTCAAAAAGTTTCAAATTTGAAAACGATTCAAATTCAAAAAGTTTTCAAATTTGAATTCAAAAGGTATTCGAAAAGTATTCAAAAACTATTCGAATTCGGACGGAATTTGAATTTGAATAGTTTTTGAATACTTTTCGAATACCTTTCAAATTCAAATAGTTTGAAAATTTGAAAACTTTTTGAACTTTAATAATTTTCCAATTTCCAGGGAGAATAAAATAGAATAGAAAATAAAGGAATAAAATAGAAAAAAAAATATTTTGTTACATAATTTCGTTATTTCAGATTTTGTTTAAGTTCGGTACTATTCTAAAATTCGGACACATCCAAATCTCTGAATAACAAATGCCTATACAGTTGTGACACAAGTCATATCGGAATTGAAAGTTATTAAAAATGACCTTTTCAATCTGCAGCGCTGTAATTTTCTGTAACATGCAATGCAATATGGCTACCTGGAGGCATTCTATACACAGATGGTGTACAGAATGCCCCCCCCCCCCCCCACAGATATGTCATTTCCTACTTGTGTGATTGGCTCGCTGATTTTGCTAGAAGTCTACACTAAAATTCAAGATTTTTGCCATCCCCTGCAACAAAAATTGAATTTTTGGTGAGATGCACTCAAAGGGAAGTTACATCTAAAGGAAAACAAATCCTGCCACTTTCCTCAATAGTGCCCTGCAGGAGCGGCAGCTGACTGATAACTACAAATCACTCCCATATAGATTCACTCTGAACATGGATGAGAATAGGTAGGAATCTGCAAAAAGTTTGCCAAAATCCTTGCAATGTACATAGATCACCCGGGGGAATATTTTTTTTCTCAAAAAAAGTGGAGTTACTCTTGAAGTTATATGTTTAGGGGATTCCTTAGTCTGCAAATGCAATATCTGTACATTGTATACAACCGACTGCAGGAAAACTGTAATTTGCTAAGAAATTAAATACTTTTTTTTAAATTGCAAGTAAATGGCAGTTCTTATCTGCTTCCTTCTGTTCCTTCTGTTTAAGAATAAATTGGGGATTCCCTTCATCTTTACTAGACCCTTATACTAGATGAGGGTCTGCTATAGATGTTAATGAGGGACCCACACAAACAAATGGGGTCTTTCCAAAAAAAATAGATATCATAAGCTCATCTTTAATAATGATATGGTATAGCTGCTAAGAGAGATCCCATGCAAAAAAAAAAAGAATTTAAAAAAAATAACTAATTCACAGAAAATGTGCAAAGTAAATAATTCCTTTATTAAAGTTTGTTTAGTTCTTTATTAAGAAAAATAACAAAAACACATAATGTCATACAATGTAAATTGCCAATCACATTGATTTAGATCAAATGTCAATAGCAATGAACAATGCTTGAAAGAATAGTTTGGCCACTGCCAAGATCTACTCCCAACAACTGCTCACCATGAATGGAAGGATTGGTATTGGGGATTGTATTTTATCTTTAGGGTCTTTCATCATTATTGACATGGATCTAAATCCCTGATTAACAATGGACTTATGGTGAGTGATGCTTACTTACATTCATCTGTGGAGGCAAATTTTACGGGGACCCCTCGTATTTTCTTATAGGCCCCTCACAGACCCTCACCTTTACATGGGGACAAGGTATGAATGAATGAATGATTTGTATAGCGCTACAATGCAAACTGAATCGCCTCAAGGTACATTGCCAGAGGGGTCTCCAAGGCATATATGGTTCAGGAGGGGCCATACACATCCTTCTATTCACAGCTGTAAAGCTAAGCATTGCAGTCATGACATGTGTACACCCTCAGCCACTGCCTCTGCAGTAAATGGGGTGGGGGGTAGTGGTTGAGAGGTGGTAAAACCAAGGCTGCATGATAGGGTTTTACGATCTCCCAACCTCATGTGTGAATGAGCTCTTATGGGGAAGCCAGTCACAGTTTTCTGGTAACCACCACAATAGCCAAAGTGTTCCCGGTGTCCAGTATGTAGAACCAGTGTTTCTGATTTGCCTGTTTATTAACCACATTTATGTCTGTTGGCTGGACCAATCCTTATGATGACCATGGGGCTGATTTACCAAGATGAATGCGCTGCGCCAGTTCATACCACAATTGGTGCGCCAGATAAATTATTACTTGAGCGTATGAACCGGCGCACACATAAGCACAACACATAATATACCGGCGCACCACGAATAGCGCACGTCGTTATCATTAACAGTCCATTCACACACGGGCAACGCGACTTCCAGCGCGACTTACAATGCGACTTGGGGCGACTTTACAACGCGACTTCCAGCGCAACTTACAACAGGACTTGGGGCGACTTACAACACGACTTTAAGTCGCCCCCCAGGCCAGGTGACTTTAATTTATTAAAAAAACGGCATGGGTTCCCCTCCAAGAGCATACCAGGCCCTTCAGGTCTGGTATGGATATTAAGGGGAACCCCGTGCCAAAAAGAAAAAAGATGGCGTGGGGGTCCCCCTCAAAATCCATACCAGGCCCTTTAGGTCTGGCATGGATTTTAAGGGGAACCCTGCGCCCAAAAAAAAACGGCATGGGGTCCCCCTCAAAATCCATACCAGACCCCCGAGCACGCATCCTGACAGGCCGGAGGAAAAGAGGGGGGGAAGAGAGAGCGCCCCCCCCTCCTGAACCGTACCAGGCCACATGCCCTCAACATTGGGAGGATGCTTTGGGGTCCCCCCCAAAGCACCTTGTCCCCATGTTGATGAGGACAAGGGCCTCATCTCCACAACCCTGGCCGTTGATTGTGAGGGTCTGCGGGCAGGGGGGTTATCAGCATCTGGAAGCCCCCTTTAATAAGGGGACCCCCAGATCCCGGCCTCCTCCCTGTGTGAAATGGTAAGGGGGTACAAAAGTACCCCTTCCATTTCACCAAAAAAGGTGACAAAAGAGTTAAAAATGACAGGAGACGGTCTTTGACAAGTCCTTTATTAAAGTCTTCTTTCTTCTGGTCTTCTTCCTTCTTCCTTTCTTCATCCTTCGGTTTCTTCATCTTCTTCCTCCATCTTCTTCTTCCTCCGATCCGCTTCTTCTTGCTCTGGTGTTCTCGTCCGGCATCTTCCTCCACGGCGTCTTTTCTTCATTATCGGGCCGCTACGCGCAATGGGAGGCTCCCGCTGTGTGACGCTTCTCTTCTTCTTCATGCTTTGTGTATACGAAAACGGCCTTTGAGCGGCAGTGTGCGCCGCAACTCATGGCTCAAATGCTTGGTAAATCAGCCCCCATGTCTCTGCCTCCACCTGAACTGACCCACCTGCTTGTATAACTGACTACATTCCTGCAAGGCACCAGTCCCAGCTATCCCCTGTGGACAACTGCACTCCTGGAACCACAGAAACTCTTTTGTTCTTCCGATATTCAGCCTCCTGTAGATCCTGGCCAGTGAACATGGCATTCCTGAGGGCAGCCACATACCAGAAGGGTCGGCTCGCTTGGCCTAAAGATACAGGAACTGCTATAGGTGATGATACACCAAGCTATATTCCCTGACCACTCATATAGAGGCGATCATTACAGTACATTGGTTTTGATATAATTAATTGATTTGTGTGATACACGCGATACAATGTCTGGTACATAATCAGTCCAGACAGTAAAAACGCCTAACACATGTGGTATCCCCATTATTGGGAGGAGTAGCTGAATGGATTTGGGGTTTTAATTCTATGTATTAATATGCTGTGAGAAATATCTTATTATTGACAACATTTTCTTTTTGCATGTTCTAAAAACTTGTGGCAAAAAATGACATTTTCAAAAGCCTCATTATGCCTTTCATAAAATACCTTGGGGTGTTTGCATTCCAAAATTGGGTGTTTCCATGGTTCTGGTGCTCCAAAGTCTCCAAAAATGTGATGGGTAGTCAGGAAATTAAATTGAATGCCTGAAGGTGCTCCTTGGATTTTGGACCTCTCTATAAATCTAGATTGAGAAAAAGTCTCACACATGAGGTATCTCCATACTCAGGAGACATCGTATAATGTGTTTTGGGCTGTAAATGTAAGTTGTTACTTGTTAAAATGACAACATTATGAAAAAAATATGTATGTTTTGCCAAAAAAATGACAACTCTACTTTCCAAAAAAGGGTCATTTGGGATATTTGTACTCTCCTGGCATTTTAGGGCCTCAAGAAATGTCAGTACAACAGGATTGATCAATTATCACATATATACAGGTACTCATCACTTAACGCCCAGGTACTGTTCCAATGACCAGGTCATTAAACATATTGGTTGTTAAACGAGGAACCATAAGTAATCAATGTTTTAAGAATTCTTAACTACTGTACTGTACTGTATTGTGGAAAAAAAGTCTAAACACAAAACTCTAGCTCAATAACATTTTAATTAGCATTAGAGTTGAGAAGGCACCTGGATGTTCGGGTTCGACGGGTTCAACCGAACTTCGGAAAAAAGTTTGAGTTCGGGACCATTTGGATGGTGGGGCAGGCGCCGTTCATCTTAGGAGATTTTGTGAATCTCATTGTCCTCCGTACTGCGCAAACGCTGCGCCTGTGCAGTAAGTGGCAGGACACTATCCGATGGCTGGACAGTTTTTATCAGAACACCAGTATACATGTCTATTCTGCACAAGGTACAGACAAGTCCTGTGGGATCCATGCCTGGTTCATTTTAATGAACGTGAGCTTGTCCACATTGGCTCTGGACAGGCGGCTGTGCTTGTCTGTGATAACGCCCCCTGCCGTGCTAAATACACGTTCAGATAATACACTGGCTGCAGGGGAGGCCAGCACCTCCAAGGCGTAAAGGGCAAGCTCAGGCCATGTGCCCAATTTGGTGACCCAGAAGTTGAAGGGGGCAGACCCTTCATTCAGTACGTGTAGGCATGTGCACACATACTGCTCCACCATGTTGGTGAAATGCTGCCTCCTGCTAAGACGTTCCATCTCAGCTGGTGGTGCTGGTTGTTGTGGCATGCTGACAAAGCTTTTCCACATTTCGGACACGCTAACCCTGCCTTCTGAGTTGCTGGCGGTGCCCCGGCTGCGTTGGTGACCTCCACCTTCTCCTCTGCCTTTGCCTTGTGCTTCCACCATACCCCCCGCTGTCAAGTGGGAATGCCACCAGCAGTGTGTCTACCAGCGTTTGCTTGTACTCGCGCTCCTTACGATCACGCTCCAGTGAGGTAATATAGGATGGTGCATTGTCCTTGTAACAGGAATCCAGCAGGGTGGCCACCCAGTAATCAGCACCAGTTAAAATGTGGGCAACTCGGCGGTTGTTGTGGAGACACTGCAGCATGTAAATGCTCATGTGGGCCAGGCTGCCCAGAGGCAAGGAAAAGCTGTCCTCTGTAGGAGGTGTATCATCTGTGTCCTCTGTACCCCCCCCCAGCCACGCACCAGTGATGGCCATGAGCTGGTCTGGGTGCCACCCTGCTGTGAACATGGTTCCTCCTCCTCCATCTCCTCCTCCTCATCCTCCACCTCGTCATCCTCCAGAACTGTGCCCTTGCTGCCGGCCAATTGTGTACCTGGCGTTTGTTGGTGCAGTAACCCACCCTCGTAGCCACTTGTGAATGACTGCCCTGAAAGCCTTGGAAATTATCCTGGTTCCTCCTCCTCCTCCTGTGCCACATCCTCTTCCATCATCACCCGAAGCGTTTTTTCAAGGAGGCATAGAACTGGGATAGTAACGCTGAGAACGGGTTCATCAGCACTGGCCATGTTGGTGGAATACTCGAAACAGCGCAACAAGACACACAGGTCTCGCATGGAGGCCCAGTTATTGGTGGTGAAGTGGTGCTATTCCACAGAGCGACTCACGTGTGCATGCTGCAGCTGAAGCTCCACTATCGCCTGCTGCTGCTCGCATAGTCTGGCCAACATGTGCAAGGTGGAGTTCCACCTTGTGGGCACGTCACATATGAGGTGGTGAGCGGGAAGCCCGAAGTTACGCTGCAGCGCTGACAGGCGAGCAGCAGCAGGGTGAGAACACTGAAAGTGCGCACAGACGGCCTGCACTTTCTGCAGCAGCTCTGGCATATCGGGGTCATTTTTAAGGAATCTCTGGACCACCAAATTCAGCACATGCGCCAGGCAAGGGATGTGCGTCAAACCGGCTAGGCCCAGAGCTGCTACGAGATTTTGCCCATTATCGCACACCACCAGGCCAGGCTTGAGGCTCACTGCCACCAACCACTTATCGGTCTGTTGTTCCATGTCCCCCAACAACTCCTGCATGGTGTGGGGTTTTTCCCCCAAACAGGAAAGTTTTAAAACTGCCTGCTGTCCTTTACCCCTGGCTGTGCTGAAGTTGGTGGTGAAGGTGTTTTGATGACCAGATGAGGAGGCGGTAGAGGATGAGGAAGCGGAGTAGGAGGAGTTAACAACAGGAGGCAAACTGAAGCGCCCTGCAATCCTCGGTGGTGGTAGGACATGCACTAAACTGCTATCCGCCTCAGGCCCAGCCACCACTGCATTTACCCAGTGTGCTGTTAGGGAGATATAACGTCCCTGAACGTGCTTACTGGTCCACGCATCCATAGTTAGGTGGACCTTGCCACAGATGGCGTTGTGCGCACTGCACCTGATTTTGTCCCCCACTTGGTTGTGCAGGGAAGGGATGGCTGGAAAAGTAGTGGCGGCTGGGCACGACGTACTGTGGGACAGCCAATGCAATCAGGCTTTTAAAACTCTGCGTCTCCACCAGACAGAATGACAGCATTTCAAAGGCGAGGAATTTTGAAATGCTGGCATTCAGGGCCAGGGATCGCGGGTGGCTAGGGGGGTACTTCCTCTTCCGCTCCAGTGTTTGGGAAATAGAGAGCTGAACGCTTCCATGGGACATTGTGGAGATGGTTGGTGACCCAGGTGGTAGTGTTGCTGGCAGATCCTCTGTTTGTGGGTTGGCAGGTGTCACTGTCACTACAGAGGTGGATGAAGAGGCCGAGACTGCAGCAGAAGAGGAAGCAGGAGGAGCCAGAGACCTTTCTTGGTTTTTGAGGTGTCTACTCCACTGCATCTCGTGCTTTGCACTTAGATGCCTGGTCATGCAGGTTGTGCTCAGGTTGAGAACGTTTATGCCTCGCTTCAGGCTCTGATTGCACAGCGTGCAAACCACTTGTGTCTTGTCATCAGCACATTGTCTGAAGAACTGCCACGCTAGGGAACTCCTTGGACCTGGCTTTGGTATGCTCGGTCCCTTGCTGTGTTGGGCAGTAGCAGACATACTGTCTAGGGGACGGACGCTCCGCTTTTGCACCCTGCTCCCTCTTCTACTGTGCTGGTGGCTCTGTGCGACCACCGCCTCTTCCTCCGAACTACACTGGTCACCTGCATGACGTTGATTCCATGTGGGGTCAAGGACCTCATCGTCCTCCACATCATCTTCCACCCAGTCTTCCCCCCTGCCCTACTTGTCGGTCTGCACAATGACGCAAACAGCAGCAGTTGGCACCTGTGTTTCGTCATCATCCGAGACGTGCTGCGATGGTCCTCCCATGTACTAATCATGAAACATAAGTGGTTGGGCATTGGTGCACACAATCTCTTCCACTTCTGGGGCAGGGCTAGGTGGATGGCCCTGGGAAACCCTGCTAACAGAGTCATCAAAAAGCAGAAGAGACTGCTGCATGATTTGTGGCTCAGACTGCTTGGCTGATTTGCAAGGGGTTGAGGTGAAAGACTGATGGACTGTTGGCTGTAGGTGCCAACTCTGGATTTTTATCAGGAGACTGGGTGGGAGACAATTAGACATGTGCAATTCGTTTCGTTTTTTTTTTTTCGTTTTTCATTTTTTTTCGTTATTTTCGTTCGTTTTCGTACGAATGAACAAATCATTCAAATCGTACGAATCTGAATAACGAATCGTAAGGAATCATTTGAATCTAACGAATCCGAAAAACAACAAAAATCCTAAAAAAACTAATTAGAAACAATGAATGTACTAATGAAGAAAATCCGAAAAACTAAAACAAACGAAAAAATTCGTACATTCGTAACTTTTTTTTTGTTGAATTGGTAATTTTCTGTGTCCCTTACAATGGTGCTGCTAAACTCGCTTCAAATGGATTGAACAAAAAAATTCGTACATTTGTAACTTTTTTTTCGATTCGTAACTTTTTTTTTCGATTCGTAACTTTTTTTTTTTTCTATTTGTAATTTTCCGTGTCTCTATTGAACAAAAAAATTTGTACATTCGGAACTTTTTTTTTCGATTCGTAACTTTTTTTTTTCGATTCGTAACTTTTTTTTCGATTCGTAACTTATTTTTTTTTTTTTTTTTTTTTTCGATTTGTAATTTTCCGTGTCTCTATTGAACAAAAAAATTCGTACATTCGTAACTTTTTTTTTCGATTCGTAACTTTTTTTTTTCGATTCGTAACTTTTTTTTTCGATTCGTAAATTATTAAAATGTAATAATAGCATACACATTACATAAAATTATGAATTATGCTCCGATTACGAATAAATACGAATGCGTCCGAAAATTAAACTAACTAACTAAAATTAAACTAACGAAAAAACGAATCAACGAAAAAATCGTTACGAATACGAACACCGACGACTTATGAATGTAAGAATCGTTACGAATCAACAGAAAAGAAAAAAAAACGAAACGAATAAAAAAACGATTTTTTTTCGGAAATGAAAAAAACTAAACGAAAATAAACACATTTTTTTGTTGTGCACATGTCTACAGACAATGTGAAGGAACCAGAGGCACTGCCAGCAACCCAATCTACTATTACCTGTACTTGTCCTGGCCTCAACATTCGTACAGCCACATTAGGCGCGACCAAATACCGCTGCAGGCTCTGTCGCCTACTCACACCTGAGGAAGGTGTTTCACTTGTGCGTGTAGCTTGTACAGATGGACCACATCCTCTCCCTGCAACAGGAGCTCCACCAGCAGCACCACGACTGGGGCCACGTCCCTTCTTTGACGCTCTCCTCATATTTTCCAAATTTAGGATTTTGCCCTAAATGGGTGTTTTTGCAATAGCAGAATACACCCAGAGTATGTAAACGGTGTATCTCAAAACCTGCAAAAAGGCAGAAAATGCTATTCCAAAAAAATGTTTTTGCCCTAAAAATGTTTTATTTGAATAGCACAATAGAAGAAAAATATATAAATTCAATGTCACATGCAGATATGCAGAAAACACTGCTAAATGTTTTTTTTTTGCCCTAAATGGGTTTTTTGGAAGAGCAGAATACACCCACAGTATGTACAGGGTGTATCTCACAGTAACATATGCAGTGCTGGTGCACTGAGCTTGCAGAGTGTATATTTTCTCTGGCACTGGGCTCATGGCAATGTAAAAAGACTGTGCACTGCAACCCAACCAGGTAAATCTATGTAGATCGCTGACTTATTAGAATAGATTTCTGAATCTGAACTCCTAGATAATTCTCTCTCCCTCAAAGCAGCCACAGGAACCTTGCCCTACACTGTCTATCTTTTCTCTCAGTGCAGTGTAAAAATCTTGTGCACTGTACCCACACAACTAAATCTATGTAGATCGCTGACTAATTAGAATAGATTTCATGAATCTGGACTGACTTCTATCATGTAATTCTCTCCCTCACAACAGCAGCCAGGAACCTTTCCCTACACTGTGTAAAGCAGAGTGAGATGCTGTGCTGTGTGCCTCTAGCTTATATAGAGGCTGGGTCACATGCTGCACTGGCCAATCACAGCCATGCCATTAGTAAGCATGGCTGTGATGGCTTCTAAGGGCACACCAGTTAAACGAATGTTGATTGGCTGTCCTGCAGCTTTTAAAAATGCGCCATTACACCGCCGAACACTGGACCTGAACCCGAACATTCAGTCAATTGTTCGGGTTCGGGTCCGGGACCCAAAAACCCAAAAGTCCGGTACGGACCTGAACTTTACAGTTCGGGTTCGCTCAACCCTAATTAGCATAAGTACAGAACACAAACAACAATTCTGTACTGTACTATACAATACAATGATGTATAGCACGTTGTTTGGGTGGGAAGAGCTGGTCGTAAGTCTGAGTGGTCATTAAACAGTTAAGTCATTAAACGAGGACTATCTGTATACCATAGTTTGTAGACTCTATAACTTTCAAAACACTAGATAATATACACTGAATTAGGTTATTTTTTTACCAAAGAAATGTAGCAGAATATATTTTGGCCTACATTTAAGAAGAAATAGTATTTAATTGCAAAATTTTAAAACCGAAACAAAAAAAAAATTTTTTATTTAAATTTTGTTTCAAATTGGGCCATTAAGAGGAACATTCAGAAACATTGGTCCATCTTAATACAGGATCCTGGCTTAGGTGGGGTACTCCCGGCTAATCCCAAAGTGTTTTTTAGGTGGGCAAATAACATCAAAAGTATTGTTGCCTATAGCCACTTAAAAGATGAACCTATGAGAATGAAAGATATTCCCAAATTACTAAATATGACAGGTTCCTTCGAATGTAAGTTTGTTCTTCCGATCCATGCTGCTGTTATCATTGAATCGCTGGAGGAAGCCAGTATAAGGATAAAGAGCGCCATGGTGAACTCATGTGATTTGCCAGCCTCTTAAGGATGGAGGTCGAGGTTAAGCCTCCAGAATGCTCTGATTGGTCACAGCGTCCCATGCTATCTGATAGTTCACCTGAGTTCCCCGTGGCACTCTGTATCCTTATACCGGCTTTCTCCAGCGATTTGGTGATAACAACAGCGTAGATCAGGAAAATGATGAAAGCGGACTTCACAGACTGACATGCCTACTGCTCTGACATGTGTGAGTGGATTGATTTAAACATTTAATTTATTAAAAACTACCACACCAGTGGCTGGTGCCTGGGTCGTAGGCAGAGGGAAACCCAGGCACATCAATCTAGGCAGATCCCAGACTGTCCGGGTCAAAACTAGACAGGTGGCAACCCTAGATGCAACACATGCATTACTCAAGGAAGTTATAGCAATATAAATTGTTATTGTTATGTGATCTGTCACACCTGGGTTTCACCCAGGTGTGACAGATCACATAACAATATGACAGATCACATAACAATATGCCATTGGTGACAGCATTTTGTCGATGGTACTGTTTATTGTGGCAGTATGGGAGGGAAGTGGCTACTCGGGTTTACACTTAATTCCAATTATATTTTTAAATCAATGTCACTAACAGTATACAGTATGGGTCTGCAGTGGGAACAGATGTTTTTATTTCCATATCTTAGTTTTAATCAATTTTATTATTATAATGTAGAACAATTTTTTATTGTTTATGTGATATATGGAGTCTAAATTTATTTAAATGTTCCAAATTAAATGATTGGGGAGGCGTGGCTTGTTAAAGGAGGCCACACTTCTGAAACACATTGTCGTGGCAACCGCTACATATGTTTCCTCCTGTCTCCCAATCCCCGTGTTGTGGACTCTCAATTACTAAGTGCGAGTGCACCGGGTGCATGTGCAGTAGCGGCAGCATGTCGAGGATTGGCTTCTGTAGCTTCCAGGGACTTTGTCTGTCATCTGGCTTCATTGGAGGTAGCTACCATCTGGACCCTAACCACTTGCTGGCCGGCTCCTGTACCTATACGTCGGCACTTTAAAGATGGATATCTCGGTAACGGCAGCAGCGGTTCTGTTAACGACAATAGTGGTCTCTGCGGCGGATTCGCCACAAGATCACTGTTATTGGGGGAGAGGGGCCACCGCTGCTTACCAGAGCCGTTGGCAGTGGCGGAGGTGATCAGGACCTGGCTGGGTATGGAGACAAGTGAGGGGAAGATGGCCCCCACCCGTCTCCATACCATAGTAGGATGGAAAACATCACTTCCGCCTATACGTCTTAAAGGCACATTTTTTTTGTTGTAATTTTTTCAAATGTCAATTTTTTTTTGACCCCAGATCTCATATTTAAGAGGTCCTCTCATGCTTTTTTCTATTACAAGGGATGTTTACATTCCTTGTAATAGGAATACAAGTGACCCAATTTTATTTATTTTTTTAAACAGTGTAAAAATAAATGAATTCAAGTAAAATAAATAAGAAAAAAAATAATATTTTTTAAAGCGCCCTGTCCCGACGAGCTCGCCCACAGAAGAGAAAGCATATGTGAGTGACGCTTGCATATGAAAACGGTGGTCAAACCACACATGTGAGGTAACACCGCAATCGTTAGAGGAAAAGCAATAATTATAGCCCTAGACCTCTTCTGTATCTCAAAACATGCAACCTGTAGAATTTTTTAAATGTCGCCTATGGAGATTTTTAAGGGTAAAAGTATGACGCCATTCCACGAGCGGGCGCAATTTTGAAGCGTTTACTCAGCCTAACATTATCTTTCACAATATAAAAAAAAATTGGGCTAACTTTACTGTTGTCTTATTTTTTTATTCAAAAAAGTGATTTTTTTTTCCAAAAAAAAGTGCGCTTGTAAGATGGCTGCACAAATACTGTGTGACAAAAAGTATTGCAATGACCGCCATTTTATTCTCTAGAGTTTTAGAAACAAAAAGTAGAATGTTTGGGGGTTCTAAGTAATTTTCTAGAAAAAAAAACTTGTTTCTAACTTGTAAACACTGAGTCTGAAAAAGAGGCTTGGTCTTTAAGTGGCTAGAGTGGCCATGGAGGAGAGATGGCACTTATTGTGACATGTCTTACTTCTATGGAACCTTCTGAGTGCATTGATTATGTGTTTTATCCACTTTCTAATAAACTGGATTACACTAGGGGGGGTTGCGGGTTTTTATAGATCCTTTGTATATTCCCACTGGGTGCAATAGGGAGCAGCAGCGTCACTTTTGTTGTATAATATTATTGTGAGTGACTTAAATCTACAAGCCATGGGGCTTCATGAAGATTTGTGCAAAGGGTAGTTCTTTCTTGTTTTGTATGTGAACTTAATTTTTTTTTACAGTTTTACTATTTTTTTTTTATTTACATATTTTATTTTATATTTTTTTTACATATAATCACAGTGACACTGTACTACTTTGGGGGGGGATCAGGGCTGTAGCCATTGAGAAATACTGTGAGAGTTGTGATTGGTCACAGCTATCATATGGTACAAGGCTGCCGTGAATGGTCTTGTGACTGATCACAGGAATGTCAGTAGTAAACAATGATGCAGGAAATTATGCAGTTTACTACGGTGCATGTGATTGTTAATTGGCCAATCAGAGATAACATAGTACCAGGGCTGCCCACAACATCCTGGTGCAGCGATTTGTGTTCTGCTGTGTCCGGTAAACACAGTGGGCACAGATCGTGCTTTTGTGTGTTTTCAGAGAGCACGCACAGGCGGTGGATGTGGGGGGACATTCAGGTATGTGGTGGTGCTGCTCCCATTTGGCCCATTTAAATAAACAGCCAGACAGGAGCAGCTCTGGTGTGGGTGGATGTACCCGAATGTACCCTCACATACACCACCTGTGCACACTCCCTGGGAATGCTCAGCAGTGCGATCTGTACCCGCTGTGTCCACTGGACACCTTCAGAACACAGATCGCTGTACCAGGACACTGTGGGCGGCCCTGGTACAATGTAATTTCCTGCATCATTGTTTACTACTGAAACCTTGTGAGAGGTTAAACTCTTGTGCACTGCATTCAAACTATACTTTTAGGGCCCCTTCATTAATTACTTAAGCCCAGGTTCACACTGGGCTGCGGGAATGAAACCGTGTGAGTTCAGCTGAACTTGCACAATTTCACTCCTGACAGTTAGTCCCGATTGATTACAGAGACATCTGTGCAGGTTTCTGCACAGATGTCAATGTAAATTGCGGCCCAAAATCCCAAAAAGTAGTACTGAAACAAATTTTAAAAATCGGTGCACCGATTAGGACGATGCAATTGCTGGCAAATGCCGCAGATTTGACATGCGATTTGACATGTCAAATCACACGTCAAAACGCACCAGTGTGAACCAGGGCTTAGTAACACAACAACTTACACACTTCCCCATGTATTCCCAATCACACAGCAACTCACTCAGCACTTACCACCAGACAAGGTCCGGAGAGAGTTTGGTCTCCCGGAGACCCTCAGAGAGGGAAAGGTGGAAGACAGAGAGGAAGCTCTAACAGTGACTTACCTGCCGGCTGTAGGTATCTGTGTTCCCCCTGTTGTCTGTATAAGTGTAATTTTCAAAAGTGTCCTCTTGTCTCTCCTGGCTGCTCGTTAGCCAAGTACTGATAAGGAAATTGTCAGGTGGTGTAAGGTTATGTGATGTCACAGAGTACAGACTTCACAAGGAATCTCATTTCTGTACTATTTTACGCATTGTAGGCATACCTTGAGTTAATGAATTATCATAACTAGGGATGAGCCCGGTGTTCGATTCGAACCCATGTTCGAATCGAACATCGACGTTCGTCCGTTCGACAAAACCAGAACTTTATGGGCCGTTTGCATCAAATTCATGTGATACGAACGGCCCACAATGCACTGCGTCAGTCGCAGTGCATTGCTGGCTGATGATTGGCCAAGCATGTACTGTGACCCCCGCATGCTTGGCCAATCACAGCGCCGGCAGCGAGGAGAGCCATAATTGGCCACGGGCAGTATGCCTGTGGTCAATTATAGCTCAGGGGGTTTAGTACACGCCCCACACTATATAAGGCCACCAGCGCGGCAGTATGCCTGTGGTCAATTATAGCTCAGGGGGTTTAGTACACGCCCCACACTATATAAGGCCACCAGCGCGGCGGCCTAGTGTAGTGTGTTCCGGCATGCAGGGAGAGAGATAGATAGGCAGGGACGGTGTGTTATTGACTCAGGCATCTGCAGGAGTTAAGCCCCATAGACACGGTCGGATTTTCGCATGGATTCTGTCCGATCGGACAATGTTGTCGAAAAATCCGACCGTGTGTATGCACCATCGGACAGTGTACGTCGGATTGTCCGACGGACAAAGTCCTATCTCCTGCTGGATAGATTTTTGGACAACAAGGTCTGATCACACCAAATCCGATCGTGTGTATGGTAGTCCGACCGGACAAAGTGCCACGCATGCTCAGATCACATTAGAAGACCAAAGCTATTGGCTACTAGCCTCTACGTAGTCCCGTCGTAGGCAACAAACGTCACCACGTTCAGAATGATCGGATTTTCCGACAACTTTGTCTGACCGTGTGTACGCAAAACCAACATCGGACAAAGTACGACGGACATGATCCGACGGACCTGGTCCTCGGATAATCCGACCGTGTGTATGGGGCTTTAGTGTGTGTTCTGTGCCTCCAGCACAGCACAGTATACACCTGTATCTACCCTTATTTGCTGGGTATATAGGGTTTTAGGTATAGGGTTTTATTTTGGGTGCAGGGTTCCCCTTAATATCCATACAAGACCCAAAGGGGCTGGTAATGGGCTGGGGTGGGGGGGTGATGGGGTAGCCATGCCATTTTTCTCAAAGATTTTCTTCTATATTGCCAGGACAAGACATGACATTAAAGCCGCAAGCAGTTTTAAATGGCTTTTTTTCCTTTACAAATGTCATTTTTTGAAGGGACAGTTCTAAACACGGGAAACACATGTCACTTCACAGGCATACTTTAGACACCCCCCAGGTCCCATATTTAAAGGAATATTTCAATTTTTTTTCACTTTATGCATCATCAAAATGACTGCTTCCGAAAAAATTTCAGTTTTTAAAACTTCTTTTTGCATTGATACATGTCCCCTGGGGCAGGGCCCGGGTCCCCAAACACTTTTTAGGACAATAACATGCATATTGGCCAATAATTAGCACTTTAGATTTCGAACGTTCGTGTCCATTGTAACTAATAGGGTTCTAACATTCGTGCGATCTTTCGGTCCGTTCGCAGGTTCTGGTGCGAACCGAACCGGGTGGTGTTCGGCTCATCCCTAATCATAACATGGAGATGGTGATTTCCAGAATAGGTAATACACGACATGACAAAGTTCACATTGATATGATAACAATTTCCGCTGACAAACATAACATGATATTACAAAGTTCTAACAGATTACATCCTTTTCTGACAAGACATGAAATGACATGTAGTAAAGTAAAAGATACAATAAATTATAATATAATTTTAATAAATTTTTTCTCAATATCTCAATAGTGACATTTAGTAATGGTTTACATCTACTTTAACCACTTCAGCCCCGGACCAATTGTCAGCCAAAGGACCAGGCCCCTTTTTGCGATTCGGCACTGCGTCGCTTTAACTGACAATTACGCGGTCGTGCGACGTGGCTCCAAAACAAAATTGGCGTCCTTTTTTTTCCCACAAATAGAGCTTTCTTTTGGTGGTATTTTATCGCCCCTGCGGTTTTTATTTTTTGCGCTATAAACAAAAATAGAGCGACAATTTTGAAAACAATGCAATATTTTTTTGCTTTTTGCTATAATAAATATCCCCCAAAAATATATAAAAACATATTTTTTTTCCTCAGTTTAGGCCGATACATATTCTTCTACATATTTTTGGTAAAAAAAATCGCAATTAGCGATTATTGATTGGTTTGCGCAAAAGTTATAGCGTTTACAAAATAGGGGATAGTTTTATAGCATTTTTATTAATATTTTTTTTTTTTACTAGTAATGGCGGCGATTTTTATTGTGACTGCGACATTATGGCAGACACATTGGACATTTTGGACACTTTTTTGGGACCATTGTCATTTATACAGCAATCAATGCTATTTAAATGCATTGGTTCCTGTATAAATGACAGTTGTAGTGAAGGGGTTAACCACTAGGGGGAGGGGAGGGGTTATGGGCTGTGACGTGTGTGTTTTTTTTTACATTAGGCGGTGGGGCTGACGTCTGACATCATTGATCGGCTTTCCCGATGACCGGGAACAGCCGATCAATGACAGTCAGTGTAGGAAGCGCGGGGAGAGGTTTGTTTACACAAACCTCTCCCCGTTCTTCAGCTCCGTAGCCCAGCGGCGATCGGGTCGGCGGCGCGCGCGCGACCCACAGGCAGGCACATGCACGATCACGTACAGGTACGTGATTTTGCCTGCCCGTGCCATTTAATAAAATATTACATTGTTATCAGCTTATAAAACAACATGTTTAATATTTATTTTCCAGGAAGGTGGTGAGCGAGATCTTCCCTCTCATGAAGAGTGATGGGTGTCTCTGGTATCTGACACTTTAGCATGATTTGGATACTTTTTCCCTCTGGTTACAGTGGTTCCTCCTTACTAAGTGACTTCATTGTTCTGTAGTAATTTAATGGCTGCTGGGAGGAACCACTACACCCAGCAGGAAGACAAGGTTTCCAACAAACCCAAATTGTTTGGTACCAGCGATGTCCAGAGCAAAAGTTCAACTCACTGTCCACCAGAGAGGTAAGTATTACATGTTAAAATTGAACAGTGTTCATTCTCAATACACTAGCAAAATACAAAAATTACCAATATTAGAGATAATGCTATAATTACTGGTAACCCAGTGTTGCTTCATACATATTATCGGATAACTGATTTTGTATTCAGGTCAGGTCTGAACAGAATTATGTAACATTTTGGGAAAAATATACAGCCAAGAAGTCCAGAACTTGATGCTATTATAGCAAAAACCTCCACAGCCACCATGTATTTCCCTCTGGTGCTCAGATAGGCCGGGATCATGGCAATCCAGACACTGCAGAACACCAGCATGCTGAAGGTGATGTACTTGGCCTCATTAAAACTGTCCGGTAATGTCCTGGCTAAAAAAGCAATAATGAAGCTCACAGCTGCCAGAAGCCCCATATATCCCAGGACAGAGTAGAAGCCGATAACTGAACCCTCATTACACTGAATGATGATCTTCCCCTGATAAGAGTGAGTGTCCCGATCCTGGAAGGGGGCAGAAATAGACAACCAAGTGACACAGATTATGACTTGAACCATTGAGAAGACACAGATGATAGAATTGGGCAGTTTGGTCCCCATCCATTTCCTCCAGGGACTCCCAGGTTTGGTGGCTTTAAAAGCAATACACACCATGATACTTTTGGCAAGTAGAGAAGAGACGGCAACTGAGAAGATGACACCAAAAGAGGTCACACGCAGCATGCAGGTCACATCTACTGGATGGCCGAGGAACAAGAAGACACAGAGGAAGCTCAGCATGATGGAGACCAGGAGAAGATAGCTCAGGTTCCGGTTATTAGCTTTAACAATGGGGGTGTCCTGATAATGTATAAATATCCTCAATATTAAACCAGTCAGAAGACAACAGAGGATGGAGACAGCTGAAAATACTGCAGCAATGGTATCATCAGTGTAAGAGAGAAATTCCACCACTCTTGGAAAACAACGATCCTGCTTCTCATTTGGCCATTCATCATCGGGACATTTTATGCAGTTTTCACTGTCTGCAGGAAGAACAATACAAACACAATGAGCATCGGGGTCAGAGCTTCTGAGAAAATGAATTGCCTTGTGTTGTCTCACAGCTTTAAATGGGATTTCCATCAGAACACTGTGGGAGAGTAAACGGGATTATCTTAAATAATAAATGTAATATACTGTACATATACCCTTTTTCCCTGAAAATAAAACCTAGCGTGAGTGTCGGTGATGGCTGCAATATAAGCCCTAACCCCCAAATAAGCCCTAGTTAAAGTCCTTGTAGGTCTTATTTTCAGGGTAGGGCATATTTTCAGGGAAACAGGGTAGGGCTTATTTGGAGGGTAGGGCTTATATTGCAGCCATCACGACAATCACGCTAGGTCTTATTTTCGGGGAAACAGGGTAATACCAATATGAATATAATATAATATTAATATAAAGTATAATGTAATAAATGACCTGATTGCTGTGGCTATCAGTTGCGATGACCGTCAGCCACCTGCGATTGCGGGCACTAGAGACAGAACGGGGATCTGTATGTGTAAACACACAAATCCTGGTTCTGTCAAGAGAGGAGAGACAGATCGTGTGTTCCCATTAGTTAGGAACAGCAATATTTCTCCTCCTCTAGTCACTCCTATCCCCCCACAGTTTGAACACACACTGAGGGAACACACTTAACCCCTTGATCACCCCCTAGTGTTAACCCCTTCCCTGCCAGTGGCATTTACACAGTAATCAATGGCTATTTTTAGCTCTGATCGCTGTATAAATGTCAATAGTCCCAAAAAAGTATCAAAAGTGTCCGATCTGTCCACTGCAATGTCGCAGTCCCAATAAAAATATCGCTGTTCGCCACCATTACTAGTAAAAAAAAAAAATGGTAAAAATGCCATAAATCTATCCCCTATTTTGCATACCCGATAACTTTTTCAATATACGCTTATTGTGATTATTTTTTTTTTAACAAAAATATGTAGAATAATATATATTGACCAAAACTGAGGAAGAAATTTGTTTTATTTTTATTTTTTGTGGGATACTTTTTTTGTTTATAGTGCAACAAATAAAAACAGCAGAGGTGATTAAATACCACCAAAAGAAAGCTCTATTTTTTTTTTAAATAAAGGATGTCAATTTTGTTAGGGTACAACGTCACATGACCGCGCAATTGTCAGTTAAATCGACGCAGTGCCGAATCACAACAATTGGCCTGGTCAGGAAGGGGGGAAAGTGGGTAAATAGATTAATTGCATTTAAGATATAGAAATAGATAGATAGATAGATAGATAGATAGATAGATAGATAGATAGATAGATAGATAGATAGATAGATAGATAGATAGATAGATAGATAGATAATATCACATAGTTTAACTCTTATGTAGTGATTGTCCATTGGCAAGTGGAGAAAAAAAAAGTCTGTTGGTGTCATAAGGACACGATAATTATAAAAAAAAAAGCATGCACAATAAATTTGCTATAAGTAGAAAAATAATATTGGGGTGTTCCAATTTAAATTGTCTGAAAACTCTGAAAATGAACATCTCTTATTTGCTATCCTTTGGTCTGTTGGTAAGGTTGAATAAAGACACCAGTCCATCCTGTTCAACCTGTGTTAGTGAGTGTGTGTAAGTCACTACCATTTCCCATATCCCTATACTGTATAGTGTGATTGCCAAGATGCCCAGCTTAAGCTTTTTTGAAAATGTCAACACTCATGCCGCATACAAACGACCGGACTTTTCCCGGCAGACTAGGTCCAATGGAATTAGCCTGTTGGACAATCCGATCGTGTGTGGGTTAATCAGATTGTTTTTCATTAAAAAATAAGACGGACCTAGAAATAGAACATGATTCAAATCTATCCGACGGACTCAATTTCGATGATCCCAAATCGGCAACACCATTCGTCTGAATGCTGGTCCGACGGGCCAAATACGACGCAAGGGAAGCTATTGGCTACTGGCTATTGAACTTCCTTTTTTAGTCCTGTTTATGTCATTACATCAAAATGAACAGACTTTCGAACGGACTTAGTCCATTCATGTGTGGCCAAGTCCGTTTCTTTCGTCAGAACTCCACTGAAAGTCCGTCGGGAAGACAGTTGGACCTAGTCTGCCGGAAAGTCCGGTTGTGTGTACGCGGCATCACACATCCTTACAGCTCTGGCAGTAAAGGAACACTTATGCAGATTAAGGTTGAACTGTTTCTTGTCCAACCTTATTGAGTGGCCTTGTGTCTTTCTAAGTGACCTGGGACCGAATCGTTTTCTCCCAATGATAGAATCACTATTTAGATAACTCTTCTCCTGGGAGAAAAACTTTAATGTTTGGAATTGTTTCTCATGATTTAGGTGCTCTAGTCCCCTTATTATCTTTGTTTCCCTTCTTTGGACTCTCTCCAGTTTAAGCACATCCTTCCTAGGACTGGCGGCCATAACTGGACAGAATATTCAAGATGCAGCCGAACCAATATTTTTGTAAACTGGTAGAGTTGTAGTTTCATCTCTTGAGTAAATACCCTTCTTAAAGTGGAGTTCCACCCTAAAGTGGAACTTCCCCTCATCTG
>CM053026.1:21535303-21568241 GCA_028564925.1 Lithobates sylvaticus
GAACCTGAGCTATCTTCTCCTGGTCTCCATCATGCTGAGCTTCCTCTGTGTCTTCTTGTTCCTCGGCCATCCAGTAGATGTGACCTGCATGCTGCGTGTGACCTCTTTTGGTGTCATCTTCTCAGTTGCCGTCTCTTCTCTACTTGCCAAAAGTATCATGGTGTGTATTGCTTTTAAAGCCACCAAACCTGGGAGTCCCTGGAGGAAATGGATGGGAACCAAACTGCCCAATTCTATCATCTGTGTCTTCTCACTGGTCCAAGTCATAATCTGTGTCACTTGGTTATCCATTTTTCCTCCCTTCCAGGATCAGGACACTCACTCTTATCAGGGGAAGATCATCATTCAGTGTAATGAGGGTTCAGTTATCGGCTTCTACTCTGTCCTGGGATATATGGGGCTTCTGGCAGCTGTGAGTTTCATTATCGCTTTTTTAGCCAGGACATTACCGGACAGTTTTAATGAGGCCAAGTACATCACCTTCAGCATGCTGGTGTTCTGCAGTGTCTGGATTGCCATGATCCCGGCCTATCTGAGCACCAGAGGGAAATACATGGTGGCTGTGGAGGTTTTTGCTATAATAGCATCAAGTTCTGGACTTCTTGGTTGTATATTTTTCCCAAAATGTTACATAATTCTGTTCATACCTGACCTGAATACAAAATCAGTTATCCGATAATATGTATGGAGCAACACTGGGTTACCAGTAGTTATAGCATTATCTCTAATATCGGTAATTTTTGTATTTTGCAAGTGTATTGAGAATGAACATTGTTAAATTTTAACATGTAATACTTACCTCTCTGACAGTGAATGGAACTTTTGCTCTGGATATCGCTGGTACCAAACAATTTGGGTTTGTTGGAAACCTTGTCCCCTGCTGGGTGCAGTGGTTCCTCCCACCAGCCGTTCCATTACTACAGAACAATGAAGTCACTTAGTAAGGAGGAACCACAGTGACCAGAGAGGGAAAAAGTATTGAAAAATCATCCTAAAGTGTCAGATACCAGAGACACCCATCACTCTTCATGAGAGGGAAGATCTCCCTCACCACCTTCCCGGAAAATAATTATTAAACATGTTGTTTTATAAGCTGATAACAATTTAATTTTTTAGTGTCTGGGTCACTTTATTATATTATATGTAGATTTATCCTTAAAATTAGCATGAGATCACAGCAGCCGTAGTGCTTTATCTGTGATAAGGAAGATATAAGGAGTGCTGCTGATCAAGTGTACAGGGGAGATTAATGTGGGGCTTGTAGGGATTGGCAGACCTGTTAAAGTAGATGTAAACCATTACTAAATGTCACCACTGAGATATTGAGAAAAAATGTATTAAAATTATATTATAATTTATTGTATCTTTTACTTTACTACATGACATTTCATGTCTTGTCAGAAAAGGATGTAATCTGTTAGAACTTTGTAATATCATGTCATGTTTGTCAGCGGAAATTGTTATCATATCAATGTGAACTTTGTCATGTCGTGTATTACCTATTCTGGAAATCACCATCTCCATGTTATGATTAGGGATGAGCCGAACACCACCCGGTTCGGTTCGCACCAGAACCTGCGAACGGACCGAAAGATCGCACGAATGTTAGAACCCTATTAGTTACAATGGACGCGAACGTTCGAAATCTAAAGTGCTAATTATAATGGCCAATATGCATGTTATTGTCCTAAAAAGTGTTTGGGGACCCGGGTCCTGCCCCAGGGGACATGTATCAATGCAAAAATAAGTTTTAAAAACTGACATTTTTTCTGGAGCAGTCATTTTGATGATGCATAAAGTGAAAAAAAAGGGAAATATTCCTTTAAATATGGTACCTGGGGGATGTCTAAAGTATGCCTGTGAAGTGGCATGTGTTTCCCGTGTTTAGAACTGTCCCTGCAAAAAATGACATTTGTAAAGGAAAAAAAGCCATTTAAAACTGCTTGCGGCTTTAATGTCATGTCTTGTCCTGGCAATATGGAAGAAAATGTTTGAGAAAAATGGCATGGCTACCCCATCACCCCCCCACCCCAGCCCATTACCAGCCCCTTTGGGTCTTGTATGGATATTAAGGGGAATCCTGCACCCAAAATAAAACCCTATACCTAAAACCCTATATACCCAGCAAATAAGGGTAGATACAGGTGTATACTGTGCTGTGCTGGAGGCACAGAACACACACTAACTCCTGCAGATGCCTGAGTCAATAACACACCATCCCTGCCTATCTATCTCTCTCCCTGCATGCCGGAACACACTACACTAGGCTGCCACGCTGGTGGCCTTATATAGTGTGGGGCGTGTACTAAACCCCCTGAGCTATAATTGACCACAGGCATACTGCCTGTGGCCAATTATGGCTCTCCTCGCTGCCGGCGCTGTGATTGGCCAAGCATGCGGGGTCACAGTACATGCTTGGCCAATCATCAGCCAGCAATGCACTGCGACTGACGCAGTGCATTGTGGGCCATTCGTATCATATGAATTTGATGCGAACGGCCCACAAAGTTCTGGTTTCGACGAATGGACAAATCGGCCGATGTTCGATTCGAACATGGGTTTGAATCGAACAACGGGCTCATCCCTAGTTATGATAATTCATTAACTCAAGGTATGCCTACAATGCGTAAAATAGTACAGAAATGAGATTCCTTGTGAAGTCTGTACTCTGTGACAGCACATAACCTTACATCACCTGACAATTTCCTTATCAGTACTTGTCGAGCGAGCAGCCAGGAGAGACAAGAGGACACCTTTGAAAATGACAATTATACAGACAACAGGGGGAACACAGATACCTACAGCCGGCATGTAAGTCACTGTTAGAGCTTCCTCTCTGTCTTCCACCTTTCCCTCTCTGAGGGTCTCCGGGAGACCAAACTCTCTCCGGACCTTGTCTGGTGGTAAGTGCTGAGTGAGTTGCTGTGTGATTGGGAATACATGGGGAAGAGTGTAAGTTGTTGTGTTACTAAGCCCTGGTTCACACTGGTGCATTTGGACATGTCAAATCGCATGTCAAATCTGCGGCATTTGCCAGCAATTGCACCGTCCTAATCGGTATGACGCTGCACCGATTTTTAAAATTTGTTTCAGTACTACTTTTTGGGATTTTGGGCAGCAATTTACATTGACATCTGTGCAGAAACCTGCACAGATGTCTCTGTAATCAATCGGGACTAACTGTCAGGAGTGAAATTGTGCAAGTTCAGCTGAACTCACACGGCTTCATTCCCGCAGCCCAGTGTGAACCTGGGCTTAAGTAATTAATGAAGGGGCCCTAAAAGTATAGTTTGAATGCAGTGCACAAGAGTTTAACCTCTCACAAGGTTTCAGTAGTAAACAATGATGCAGGAAATTACATTGTACCAGGGCCGCCCACAGTGTCCTGGTACAGCGATCTGTGTTCTGAAGGTGTCCAGTGGACACAGCGGGTACGGATCGCACTGCTGAGCATTCCCAGGGAGTGTGCACAGGTGGTGTATGTGAGGGTACATTCGGGTACGTCCACCCACACCAGAGCTGCTCCTGTCTGGCTGTTTATTTAAATGGGCCAAATGGGAGCAGCACCACCACATACCTGAATGTCCCCCCACATCCACCGCCTGTGCGTGCTCTCTGGAAACACACAAAAGCACGATCTGTGCCCACTGTGTTACCGGACACAGCAGAACACAAATCGCTGCACCAGGATGTTGTGGGCAGCCCTGGTACTATGTTATCTCTGATTGGCCAATTAACAATCACATGCACCGTAGTAAACTGCATAATTTCCTGCATCATTGTTTACTACTGACATCCCTGTGATCAGTCACAAGACCATTCACGGCAGCTTTGTACCATATGATAGCTGTGACCAATCACAACTCTCACAGTATTTCTCAATGGCTGCAGGAATGAGCCCTGATCCCCCCCCCCCCCCCAAAGTAGTACATTGTCACTGTGATTATATGTAAAAAAATTATAAAATAAAATATGTAAATAAAAAAAAAATAGTAAAACTGTAAAAAAAAATTAAGTTCACATACAAAACAAGAAAGAACTACCCTTTGCACAAAACTTCATGAAGCCCCATGGCTTGTAGATTTAAGTCACTCACAATAATATTATACAACAAAAGTGACGCTGCTGCTCCCTATTGCACCCAGTGGGAATATACAAAGGATCTATAAAAACCCGCAACCCGCCCTAGTGTAATCCAGTTTATTAGAAAGTGGATAAAACACATAATCAATGCACTCAGAAGGTTCCATAGAAGTAAGACATGTCACAATAAGTGCCATCTCTCCTCCATGGCCACTCTAGCCACTTAAAGACCAAGCCTCTTTTTCAGACTTTTTTTCTAGAAAATTACTTAGAACCCCCAAACATTCTACTTTTTGTTTCTAAAACTCTAGAGAATAAAATGGCGGTCATTGCAATACTTTTTGTCACACCGTATTTGTGCAGCCATCTTACAAGCGCACTTTTTTTTTGGAAAAAAAATCACTTTTTTGAATAAAAAAATAAGACAACAGTAAAGTTAGCCCAATTTTTTTTTATATTGTGAAAGATAATGTTAGGCTGAGTAAACGCTTCAAAATTGCGCCCGCTCGTGGAATGGCGTCATACTTTTACCCTTAAAAATCTCCATAGGCGACATTTAAAAAATTCTACAGGTTGCATGTTTTGAGATACAGAAGAGGTCTAGGGCTATAATTATTGCTTTCCCTCTAACGATTGCGTCGTTACCTCACATGTGTGGTTTGACCACCGTTTTCATATGCAAGCGTCATTCACATATGCTTTCTCTTCTGTGCGTGAGCTCGTTGGGACAGGGCGCTTAAAAAATATATATTTTTTTCTTATTTATTTTACTTGAATTCATTTATTTTTACACTGTTTAAAAAAAAAAAAAAAAATGGGTCACTGTTATTCCTATTACAAGGAATGTAAATATCCCTTGTAATAGAAAAAAGCATGATAGGACCTCTTAAATATGAGATCTGGGGTCAAAAAGTCCTCACATCTCATAGTTGGACCTTATTGCAATAAAAGAAAAAAAAAAATGTCATTTGAAAAAATTACAACAAAAAAAATGTGCCTTTAAGACGTATAGGCGGAAGTGATGTTTTCCATCCTACTATGGTATGGAGACGGGTGGGGGCCATCTTTCCCTCACTCGTCTCCATACCCAGCCAGGTCCTGATCACCTCCGCCACTGCCAACGACTCTGGTAAGCAGCGGTGGCCCCTCTCCCGCCACCAATAACAGTGATCTGGTGGCGAATCCGCCGCAGAGACCACTATTGTCGTTAACAGAACCGCTGCTGCCGTTACCGAGATATCCATCTTTAAAGTGCCGACGTATAGGTACAGGAGCTGGCCAGCTAGTGGTTAGGGTCCAGATGGTAGCTACCTCCAATGAAGCCAGATGACAAACAAAGTCCCTGGAAGCTACAGAAGCCAATCCTCGACATGCTGCCGCTACTGCACATGCACCCGGTGCACTCGCACTTAGTAATCGAGAGTCCACAACACGGGGATTGGGAGACAGGAGGAAACACATGTAGCGGTTGCCACGACAATGTGTTTCAGAGGTGTGACCAAGTCACGCCTCCCCAATCATTGAATATGGAACATTTAAATACATTTAGACTCCATATATCACATAAACAATAAAAATTGTTCTACATTATAATAATAAAATTGATTAAAACTAAGATATGAAAATAAAAACATCTGTTCCCACTGCAGACCCATACTGTATACTGTTAGTGACATTGATTTAAAAATATAATTAGAATTAAGTCTAAACTCGAGTAGCCACCTCCCTCCCATACTGCCACAATAAACAGTACCATCGACAAAATGCTGTCACCGATGGCACAAATATAAGAGGGGAAATCACTCAGGTGTGACAGATCACATAACAATAACAATTTATATTGCTATAACTTCCTCGAGTAATGCATGTGTTGCATCTAGGGTTGCCACCAGTCCAGTTTTGACCCGGACAGTCTGGGTTTAGAATGATGTGCCTATGTTTCCCTCTGCCTACTACCCAGACACCAGCCGCTGGTGTGGTAGTTTTTAATAAATTAAATGTTTAAATCAATCCACTCACACATGTCAGAGCAGTAGGCATGTCAGTCTGTGAAGTCCGCTTTCATCATTCTCCTGATCCACGCTGCTGTTATCACCAAATCGCTGGAGAAAACCGGTATAAGGATACAGAGTGCCGCGGGGAACTCAGGTGAACTATCAGATAGCATGGGACGCTGTGACCAATCAGAGCATTCTGGAGGCTTAACCACACCTCCATCCTTAAGAGGCTGGCAAATCTCATGAGTTCCCCATGGCGCTCTGTATCCTTATACTGGCTTCCTCCAGCGATTCAATGATAACAGCAGCATGGATCGGAAGAACAAACTTACATTTGAAGGAACCTGTCATATTTAGTAATTTGGGAATATCTTTCATTCTCATAGGTTCATCTTTTAAGTGTCTATAGGCAACAATACTTTTGATGTTATTTGCCCACCTTAAAAACACTTTGGGATTAGCCGGGAGTACCCCACCTAAGCCAGGATCCTGTATTAAGATGGACCAATGTTTCTGAATGTTCCTCTTAATTGCCCAATTTGAAAAAAAATGTAAATAAAAAAAGTTTTTTTTTGTTTGTTTTAAAATTTTGCAATTAAATACTATTTCTTCTTAAATGTAGGCCAAAATATATTCTGCTACATTTCTTTGGTAAAAAAATAACCTAATTCAGTGTATATTATCTAGGGTTTTGAAAGTTATAGAGTCTACAAACTATGGTATACAGATAGTCCTCGTTTAACGACTTACCTGTTTAATGACCACTCAGACTTACGACCAGCTCTTCCCACCCAAACAACGTGCTATACATCATTGTATTGTATAGTACAGTACAGAATTGTTGTTTGTGTTCTGTACTTATGCTAATTAGGGTTGAGCAAACCTGAACTGTAAAGTTCAGGTCCGTACCGGACTTTTGGGTTTTTGGGACCCAAACCCGAACAATTGACTGAATGTTCGGGTTCGGGTCCGGTGTTCGGCGGTGTAATGGCGCATTTTTAAAAGCTGCAGGGCAGCCAATTAACATTCGTTTAACTGGTGTGCCCTTAGAAGCCATCACAGCCATGCTTACTAATGGCACGGCTGTGATTGGCCAGTGCAGCATGTGACCTAGCCCTTTATATAAGTTAGAGGCACACAGCACAGCACATCACTCTGCTTTACACAGTGTAGGGAAATGATCCTGGCTGCTGTTGTGAGGGAGAGAATTACATGATAGAAGTCAGTCCAGATTCATGAAATCTATTCTAATTAGTCAGCGATCTACATAGATTTAGTTGTGTGGGTACAGTGCACAAGATTTTTACACTGCACTGAGAGAAAAGATAGACAGTGTAGGGCAAGGTTCCTGTGGTTGCTTTGAGGGAGAGATAATTATCTAGGAGTTCAGATTCAGAAATCTATTCTAATAAGTCAGCGATCTACATAGATTTACCTGGTTGGGTTGCAGTGCACAGTCTTTTTACATTGCCATGAGCCCAGTGCCAGAGAAAATATACAATCTGCAAGCTCAGTGCACCAGCACTGCATATGTTACTGTGAGATACACCCTGTACATACTGTGGGTGTATTCTGCTCTTCCAAAAACACCCATTTAGGGCAAAAAAAAACATTTAGCAGTGTTTTCTGCATATCTGCAGGTGACATTCAATTTATATATTTTTCTTCTATTGTGCTATTAAAATAAATTTTTTTTAGGGCAAAAACATTTTTTTTAAATAGCATTTTCTGCATTTTTGCAGGTTTTGAGATACACCGTTTACATACTCTGGGTGTATTCTGCTATTGCAAAAACACACATTTAGTGCAAAAAAATTTAATTTTGCAGTGTTTACTGCATATCTGCAGGTGTGACATATTCAATTTATATATTTTTCTTCTATTGTGCTATTCAAATAAAAATACATTTAGGCCAAAAACATTTTTTTTGAATAGCATTTTTGCAGGTTTTGAGATACACCGTTTACATACTCTGGGTGTATTCTGCTATTGCAAAAACACCCATTTAGGGCAAGATCCTAAATTTGGAAAATATGAGGAGAACGTCAAAGAAGGGACAGTCGTGGTGCTGCTGGTGGAGCTCCTGTTGCAGGGGAGGACGTGGTCGATCTGTACAAGCTACACGCACAAGTGAAACACCTTCCTCAGGTGCGAGTAGGCGACAGAGCCTGTAGCGGTATTTGGTCACGCCTAATGACGCTGTACGAATGTTGAGGCCAGGACAAGTACAGGTAATAGTAGATTGGGTCGCTGACAGTGCCTTTGGTTCCTTCACATTGTCTCCCATCCAATCTCCTGATGAAAATCCAGAGTTGGCACCTACAGCCAACAGTCCATCAGTCTTTCACCTCACCCCCTTGCAAATCAGCCAAGCAGTCTGGGCCCCAAATCATGCAGCAGTCTCTTCTGCTTTTTGATGACTCTGTTAGCAGGGTTTCCCCAGGACCATCCACCTAGCCCTGCCCCAGAAGTGGAAGAGATTGTGTGCACCGATGCTCAACCACTTATGTTTCATGATGAGTACATGGGATGACCATCGCAGCACGTCTCGGATGATGACGAAACACAGGTGCCAACTGCTGCTGTTTTTGCAATTGTGCAGACCAACAAGTAGGGCGGGGGGGGGGAGACTGGGTGGAAGATGATGTGGAGGACGATGAGGTCCTTGACCCCACATGGAATCAACGTCATGCAGGTGACTAGTGTAGTTCGGAGGAAGAGGCGGTGGTCGCACAGAGCCACCAGCACAGCAGAAGAGGGAGCAGGGTGCAAAAGCGGAGCGTCCGTCCCCTAGACAGTACGTCTGCTACTGCCCAACACAGCAAGGGACCGAGCACACCAAAGCTAGGTCCAAGGAGTTCCCTAGCGTGGCAGTTCTTCAGACAATGTACTGATGACAAGACACAAGTGGTTTGCACGCTGTGGAATCAGAGCCTGAAGCAAGGCATAAACGTTCTCAACCTGAGCACAACCTGAATGACCAGGCATCTAAGTACAAAGCATGAGCTGCAGTGGAGTAGACACCTCAAAAACCAAAAAAGGTCTCTGGCTCCTGCTGCTTCCTCTTCTTCTGCAGTCTCGGCCTCTTCATCCACCTCTGTAGTGACAGTGGCACCTGCCAACCCACAAACAGAGGATCTGCCAGCAACACTACCACCTGGGTCACCAACCATCTCCACAATGTCCCATGGAAGCGTTCAGCTCTCTATTTCCCAAACACTGGAGCGGAAGAGGAAGTACCCCCCTAGCCACCCGCGATCCCTGGCCCTGAATGCCAGCATTTCAAAATTCCTGGCCTTTGAAATGCTGTCATTCCGTCTGGTGGAGACGCAGAGTTTTAAAGTACGTCGTGCCCAGCCACCACTACTTTTTCAGCCATCCCCCTCCCTGCACAACCAAGTGGGGGACAAAATCAGGTGTGCACTGCACAACGCCATCTGTGGCAAGGTCCACCTAACTACGGATGCGTGGACCAGTAAGCACGGTCAGGGACATTATATCTCCCTAACAGCACACTTGGTAAATTCAGTGGCAGCTGGGCCTGAGCCGGATAGCAGTTTGGTGCATGTCCTTCGACCACCGAGGATTGCAGGGCGCTTCAGTTTGCCTCCTGTTGCTAACTCCTCCTACTCCGCTTCCTCATCCTCTACCTCCTCCTCATCTGGACATCATAACACCTTCACCACCAACTTCAGCACAGCCAGGGGTAAAGGAAAGCAGGCGGTTTTAAAACTTTCCTGTTTGGGGGAAAAATCCCACACCCTGCAGGAGTTGTTGGGGGACATGGAACAACAGACCGATGAGTGGTTGGTGGCAGTGAGCCTCAAGTCCGGCCTGGTGGTGTGCGATAATGGGCAAAATCTCGTAGCAGCTCTGGGCCTAGCCGGTTTGACGCACATCCCTTGCCTGGCGCATGTGCTGAACTTGGTGGTCCAGAGCTTCCTTAAAAATTACCCCAATATGCCAGAGCTGCTGCAGAAAGTGTGGGCCGTCTGTGCACACTTTCAGTGTTCTCTCCCTGCTGCTGCTCACCTGTCAGCGCTGCAGCGTAACTTCGGCCTTCCCGCTCACCACCTCATATGTGACGTGCCCACAAGGTTGAACTCCACCTTGCACATGCTGGCCAGACTGTGTGAGCAGCAGCAGGTGATAGTGGAGTTTCAGCTGCAGCACGCACGCGTGAGTCGCTCTGCGGAATAGCACCACTTCACCACCAATAACTGGGCCTCCATGCGATACCTGTGTGTCTTGTTGCGCTGTTTCGAGTACTCCACCAACATGGCCAGTGCCCATGATGCCGTTCTCAGCGTTACTATCCCAGTTCTATGCCTCCTTGAAAAAACGCTTTGGGTGATGATGGAAGAGGATGTGGCACAGGAGGAAGAGGAGGAACCAGGATAATTTCCAAGGCTTTCAGGGCAGTCATTCACAAGTGGCTACGAGGGTGGGTTACTGCACCAACAAACGCCAGGTACACAATTATCCGGCAGCAAGGGCACAGTTCTGGAGGATGATGAGGTGGAGGAGGAGGAGATGGAGGAGGAGGAACCATGTTCACAGCAGGGTGGCACCCAGACCAGGTCATGGCCATCACTGGAGCGTGGCTGGGGGGATACAGAGGACACAGACGATACACTTCCCACAGAGGACAGTTTTTCGTTGCCTCTGGGCAGCCTGGCCCACATGAGCATTTCCATGCTGCAATGTCTCCACAACGACCGCCGAGTTGCCCACATTTTAACTGGTGCTGATTACTGGGTGCCCACCCTGCTGGATCCCTGTTACAAGGACAATGCACCATCCTTAATGACCTCACTGGAGCGTGATCGTAAGAAGCGCGAGTACAAGCAAACGCTGGTAGACGCACTGCTGGTGGCATTCCCACTTGACAGTGGGGGGGTACGGTGGAAGCACAAGGCGAAGGCTGAAGAGGAGGTAGAGGTCGCCAACGCAGCCGGGGCACTGCCAGCACCTCAGAAGGCAGGGTTAGCATGGCCGAAATGTGGAAAAGCTTTGTCAGCATGCCACAACAACCAGCACCACCAGCTGAGATGGAACGTCTTAGCTGGAGGCAGCATTTCACCAACATGGTGGAGCAGTATGTGTGCACACGCCTACACGTACTGAATGACGGGACTGCCCCTTCAACTTCTGGGTCTCCAAATTGGGCACATGGCCTGAGCTTGCCCTTTACGCCTTGGAGGTGCTGGCCTGCCCTGCAGCCAGTGTATTATCTGAACGTGTATTTAGCACGGCAGGCGGCGTTCTCACAGACAAGCGCAGCTGCCTGTCCAGAGCCAATGTGGACAAGCTCACGTTCATTAAAATGAACCAGGCATGGATTCCACAGGACTTGTCCATACCTTGTGCAGAATAGACATGTATACTAGTGTTCTGACAAAAACTGTCAAGCCATCAGATAGTGTCCGGCCACTTACTGCGCAGGCGCAGCACTTGCGCAGTACGGAGGACAAGGAAATTCACAAAATATCCGAAGATGAACGGCGCCTGCGCTGTGAGTGCAGGTTCAAGCCCCACCATCCAAATGGACATACGGTAGCACATAGTAACAGGGCCGCTCGCCACGCTTCGGGCAAGGCCTCGGTTTGCTCGGCTTGAACCTCGGATGGTGTGGATTGAACCTGGACTCACCGTGCAGGCGCCGTTCGTCTTCAGAGATTTTAGAAATCCCCTTGTCCTACGTACTGAGAAAGCGCAGTACAGGGCTGATACTATCCGACGGGGGACAGAATTCGACACATCCCCAGCCTTACTCAGCCATTGTTGTATTTTTGAACCAGTGTTGGCTACCTCGTCCTCCTCCACCGCCGCTTCCACCTACACAGCCACATCCACCGCCACCTCAACCTCCTACTCCATATGGACCTCGTCCTCCTAGGTCAAGATTATAATTATTTTTTTTTTTATTTCAAAGTATTGTATTTTCCCACTAGCTTATCCATTAAATTGAATCATTTTTTTTTACAGAAAGGGCGTATTCTGGGGCATTTCCACCATATGTGTGGCATCGTGCCGTTGAGTTTCTGAGGTTCTTAATGACTTCCTGTACCTCTTCTGCTGAGAAGGGGGCCTCCAGCATATTATTTTTATTTAAAAAATTTTTTTATGTTATTTTAAGTTATTTCCCTATCCACATTTGTTTGCAGAGCACTTGCCATGCTCCTAACAACATTTTGTTGCCATTTGCAGCCCTCTAAAGTTCGGGTCCCCATTGACTTCAATGGGGTTTGGGTTTAGGACCAAGTTTGGGTCAAGTTCGGTCCCGAACTCAAACTTTTTTCCGAAGTTCGATCGAACCCCTCGAACCCGAACATCCAGGTGTCCGCTCAACTCTAATCTAGATAATAGGGGTAACCAGTGCGCTCAACCAAAAACTATTAAATCAAATAAGGAGAAAAATGGAAAAGGAAAGCAGCCAACATATAAGTGATCTCACACTTGTAAAGGTAAAATTGAATGAAGAGGGTATGTGGCGTTAGCGCCACATACCCTCTTCGCTCAACTCTAATGCTAATTAAAATGTTATTGAGCTAGAATTTTGTGTTTAGACTTTTTTTTCACAATACAGTACAGTTCAGTACAGTAGTTAAGAATGCTTAAAACATTGATTACTTATGGTTCCTCGTTTAACAACCAATATGTTTAATGACCTGGTCGTTGGAACAGTACCTGGGCATTAAGTGAGGAGTACCTGTATATATGTGATAATTGATCAATCCTGTTGCCCTAAAATGCCAGGAGAGTACAAATATCCCAAATTACCCTTTTTTGGAAAGTAGAGTTGTCATTTTTTTGGCAAAACATACATATTTTTTTCATAATGTTGTCATTTTAACAAGTAACAACTTACATTTACACCCCAAAACACATTATACGATGTCTCCTGAGTATGGAGATACCTTATGTGTGAGACTTTTTCTCAACCTAGATTTATAGAAAGGACCAAAATCCAAGGAGCACCTTCAGGCATTCAATCTAATTTCCTGACTACCCATCACATTTATGGAAACTTTGGAGCACCAGAACCATGGAAACACCCAATTTTGGAATGCAAACACCCCAAGGTATTTTATGAAAGGCATAATGAGGCTTTTGAAAATGTCATTTTTTGCAACAAGTTTTTAGAACATGCAGAAAGAAAATGTTGTCAATAATAAGATATTTCTCACAGCATATTAATACATAAAATTAAAACCCCAAATCCATTCAGCTACTCCTCTCAATAATGGGGATACCACATGTGTTAGGCTTTTTCACTGTCTGGACTGATTATGTACCAGACATTGTATCGCATGTATCACACAAATCAATTAATTATATCAAAACCAATGTACTGTAATGATCGCCTCTATATGAGTGGTCAGGAAATATAGCTTGGTGTATCATCACCTATAGCAGTTCCTGTATCTTTAAGCCAAGCGAGCCGAGCCTTCTGGTATGTGGCTGCCCTCAGGAATGCCATGTTCACTGGCCAGGATCTACAGGAGGCTGAATATCGGAAGAACAAAAGAGTTTCTGTGGTTCCAGGAGTGCAGTTGTCCACAGGGGATAGCTGGGACTGGTTCCTTGCAGGAATGTAGTCAGTTATACAAGCAGGTGTGTCAGTTCAGGTGGAGGCAGAGACATGGGGGCTGATTTACCAAGCATTTGCGCCATGAGTTGCGGCGCACACCGCCGCGCAACGGCCGTTTTTGTATTCACAAAGCACATGAAGAAGAAGAGAAGCGTCACACAGCGGGAGCCTCCCATTGCGCATAGCGGCCTGATAATGAAGGAAAGACACTGTGGAGGAAGATGCCGGATGAGAACACCGGAGCAAGAAGAAGCGGATTGGAGGAAGAAGAAGATGGAGGAAGAAGAAGATGGAGGAAGAAGATGAAAAAACCAAAAGGATGAAGAAAGGAAGAAGGAAGAAGACCAGAAGAAGACGACTTTAATAAAGGACTTGTCAAAGACCGTCTCCTGTCATTTTTAACTCTTTTGTCACCTTTTTTGGTGAAATGGTAGGGGTACATAGATCACCCAGGGGGGAATATTTTTTTTCTCAACAAAAGTGGAGTTACTCTTGAAGTTATATGTTTAGGGGATTCCTTAGTCTGCAAATGCAATATCTGTACATTGTATACAACCGACTGCAGGAAAAATGTCATTTGCTAAGAAATTAAATACTTTTTTAAATTGCAAGTAAATGGCAGTTCTTATCTGCTTCCTTCTGTTCCTTCTGTTTAAAAATAAATAAAAATAAATTTGAGATTCCCTTAATCTTTACTAGACCCTTATACTAGATGAGGGTCTGCTATAGATGTTAATGAGGGACCCACACAAACAAATTGATATCATAAGCTCATATTTAATAAGGATATGGTATAGCTGTTAAGAGAGATCCCATGCAAAAAAAAAAAAAAGAATTAAAAAAATAACTAATTCACAAAAAATGTGCAAAGTAAATAATTCCTTTATTAAAGTTTGTTTAGTTCTTTATTGAGAAAAATAACAAAAACACATAATGTCCTACAATGTAAATTGCCAATCACTTTGATTTAGATCAAATGTCAATAGCAATGAACAATGCTTACTGACCTGTTGAAAGAACAGTTTGGCCACTGCCAAGATCTACTCCCAACAACTGCTCACCATGAATTTAAGGATTGGTATTGGGGATTGTATTTTATCTTTACATTTTTTAAACTATTTGAATTTGAAAGGTATTCGAAAAGTATTCAAAAACTATTCAAATTCAAATTCCGTCCGAATTCGAATTTGAAAACTTTTTGAATTCGAATCGTTTTCAAATTTGAAACTTTTCGAATTTGAATATTTTTCCAATTTCCAAAGAGAATAAAATAGATTGGAAAGGAATAGAATAGAATAGAAAAATAATATTCCTTTTTTTTCTATTCTATTTTATTCTTTTTGGAAATTGGAAAACTATTCAAATTCGAAAACTATTCGCAATTGATTCAAAAACTTTTTGAAACGATTCGAAAACGAATAAACAAAACAAATCCCAAAAACAAATTAAACAAATGAAACAAATTTAACTAAATAAATTTATATAAATAGCCAATCGAAACTAAACTAAGAAAAACTTTTTTTTTCGGTCTGCACATGTCCACAACTGTATACATTACATCACTTTTTTTATTTGTAATTTTTTTCCCCACAGAAATAGAATTACCCTTTAAAGGGGTTTTGTATTTTTAAATTTTCACTTTAAGAATTATTAAAACCATTGCCCCCATTTTTTTTTATATTTGTTTTTGCTTTGAAGTCCTTCAGGACAGTGCCCAGATCCCACGCTATTTGTTTGGCACTCCCTCGCCTATTGAAATGGCCATTACTGATTTCTAAGGTTCAGCTTCCCTAAACCTACTTTGAACCTAATCCAGGTGTGTTCAGTTCATCTCTAATCCATAACAGCTATGAGGCTGTAGGCTTGGGAGTACTGAGGCATTCTCAGAGCCTTCTTTAATATTGATTGGACCCTGGGTAAACATTTTCTTGCCCCCCCCCCCATTCAATTTCATTCTCCACCTGCTGTGAGACATAAAAAAAATAGCAGATTACTGAATTAGATCAGGCAGTGATTGCGATTGGTTTCAGAGGTTACAGTGTATCATTACTGCTCACTGACTGGCTGCTAGAGGTTACAGCACACATTATGGCTCATTTATCATTTACTAGAGGTTACAGCACATGACTCCTGCTTGTTGATTGATTGCTAGAGATTACTGTACATCAATACTGCTCACTGATTGGTTGTTAGAGGTTACTGGACATCTCTACCACTCACTAACTAGTTACTAGAGGTTACTGCACATTATTACTGCTCATTGATTGGTTGCTAGAGGTTACTTCAATGCTTTAGACCATATTTTATAACATTCAGTCATATATTCTTTATCATAAGGAAACGGTGGATAATTATACTGTTTATGTCACCCACACATTTTAGTGACCTCCTCCCATTCCTCTGCAGAACATGGTCCACATTCAATTAATCCCGCAATTTGTAAAGCATGTGCTATAGTTAGTATGTTTTTCCAGAAGGGCTCAGTATAACGTTTTCCATAGTTTCCAGACACAAAATCTAAGGGAGTGGGCTGATCCGGCTTACCTTCCGAACCTCCCTTTCCGGCAGATTTCCCATGTTTATAATTCTTATAATTTATCTTATATTATAACTCTATTTATACACATCAGCTGCAGAACATACAGTCAATGACTTAGGACAAACCACAAATCTTTCACCAGTTCTAAATTCAATAGTACTTCTGACACCTTTAACAGTTAAACCTTCTTGAAATTTAAAAGTAATATGTATATTAAACCTTAACGTCTGTATCCGCGGTTCTCCTTCGCGGAACCAAGGACCCTTTCTAGACATGTGCACAACAAAAAAATTTGTTTATTTTCGTTTTGTTTTTTTTGTTTTGTTTTTTTTCGTTTCCGTTGATTTGTAACGATTCGTACATTCGTAAGTCGTCGGTGTTCGTATTCGTAACGATTCGTACATTCGTAAGAGTTATTTTTTCGTTGATTCGTTTTTTCGTTAGTTTAATTTTCGTTTATTCGTTTATTCGAAATTTGGACGCATTCATATTTATTCGTACATTCGTAACATTCATAGATTCGTAATCGGAGCATAATTCATCATTTTATGTAATGTGTACTATTATTACATTTTAATAATTTACGAATCGAAAAAAAAAAGTTACGAATCGAAAAAAAAAGGTACGAATCGAAAAAAAAAGTTACGAATGTACAAATTTTTTCGTTCAATCTATTCAAAGCACGTTAAGCAGCACCATTGTAAGGGACACTGAAAATTACCAATTCAACAACAAAAAAAAAGTTACGAATCGAAAAAAAAGTTACGAATCGAAAAAAAAAGGTTACGAATGTATGAATTTTTTCGTTCAATCTATTCGAAGCACGTTAAGCAGCACCATTGTAATGGATACGGAAAATTACCAATTCAACAAAAAAAAAGTTACAAATGTACGAATTTTTTCTGTCATTTTCGTTGTTCCTTTTTTCGTTTTTAGGATTTTCTTCATTTGTACATTCATTGTTTCTAATTTGGTTTTTCGTTGTTTTTCCGATTCGTTTGATTCGAACGATTCGTTAATCGGATTCGTACGATTCGAACGATTCGTTATTCGGATTCGTTTGATTCGAATGATTCATTCATATGTACGAGGACGAACGAACGAAAAAAACGAAAAACGAAAAAAAAACGAAACAATGTTTAACCCTTTCCCACTTTGTGATAATAACCTCCAGGAACACTAGCAAGCAAATAGGTTGCTGATCCCTCATACACAAATAACAGGCCTGTTAAACACTCTGGGCAGCGTCCTGCCAAAAAACACTTAGGACAAGGTCCTGACATTAAATGATTTAGAGGTTTCCAATGACCAGTCCTTCTGGTTGAAAACAAGGTTTTCAACCTCCTTTTATATCAATACCTGGGATCCTGGCCAACCTAGCGAGGTCCCTTTTTGAGCGAGCTTAACCCCACTTCTGGTACCATTTCTTTAAGGATTCCTTATTTCAGCCCCTCTTTCCTGTGCTCGAGCAGGACTCTGGTGGTCAATGGAAAAACTCTCTGATGGGTCGGGTAATCATAGACACCATACACAGTGTGTGGATGATCAAGAATACAAGGGTTTATTCCGGCTTCACAGAATATATGCAATAACCAAAAAAGGCGTTGTGGGAAATGTCCCATGAACAACCAATTACATTCAAGCATTATGTTATACAATTAATACTGATCTTGCAAAATATTCATAGTATTTCTGCCCAGAGACAGACTCATCATCACAATTCGTCACTTTGTTACAATTCTAAAAATATTTCTAACCTTATCACATTGGCCACACATTGGCCAATGTTTTTAGCAAGCAATATATGTTCCTGACATGCTATAGCTAAAAAGGCTTATCCTGTTTCACACTTGTCTCAGCACTTCTGCACAAGCTAGGTTGAGATAAAAAAAAAAACATCTTATGCAGAAAAACTCATGCACTGTTATAATTTTAAAGAGTAACTCTACATTTCCTTACAATAATTTTAAAGAGTAACTCTACATTTCCTTACAATAATTTTAAAGAGTAACTCTACATTTCCTTACACCGGTTACCCGCAAAAAAAAGCTTATTTTGTTCTGCTGCTGTCTTCCTCTGTTTTGTTTTTGCCCGCTCTCTGCCAACTCTTATATAGCTATGGGGTGTGGCCATCCGATAACATAGACAGCAGCGGGAAGAGACAGAAACTGTAAGAGACGTCTCGAGGAGAAGACGGCGGGAAGAGTTGACTCGAGAAGAAGTCTGCAGGGCTATTAATAAAGAAATTGTCAAAATATCTGCTCTTGTGTTTTTATTACATTTCACTGCTTTTTTGTGTGAATGGGTAGGGGTACGATGTACCCGTTACCCATTCACATAGGGGGGATCTGGGGCCCCCTTAATAATGGGGGCTTCCGGATTCTGATAAGCCCCTCACCCGCAGACTCTGACAACCACCGGCCAGGTTTGTCGGGAAGAGGCCCTTGTCCTCATCAATATGGTGGCAAGGTGCTTTGGGGTTGGGGGGTGCAGAGCCTGCCCCACAGCACCCACCCCCTCATGTTGAGGGCATGCGGCCAGGTATGGTTCAGGAGGGGGCGCTCGCTCGTCTCCTCCCTTTCCTGACCTACCGTGCAGCATGCTCGGATAAGGGTCTGGTATGGATTTTGGGGGGGGGCCTCCAAAAAAAAAGTTTTGGCGTGGGGGGTCCCCTCCGAATCCATACTAAACCCAAAGGGCCTGGTGTGGACCTGGGGGGGAACCCCTGTGTCGTTTTTCTTCGGAATTTTTTTTTTGCCAGCATTTTTTGCTCACGTTCATCTTTCAGCAGGGAAGCCCACTGACAGCTGATAACTCATCAGTTATTAAGGACATGGCAGCCGGCTTCCTGGCCCCCTGCTTAGCAACCAGCTATATACAATGTTAAAACAGTGCGTTTAAAGAGAAAAAAACATAAAAGGCAAACTGCATGAAAACGGCATGCAAAAATGCATAAAAAATGCAGGTTTAAAAATGCAAAATGCACTGAAATACGCACCTGAAAAACGCATCAAGCACAGCCGCATAGATGTGAACCTAGACTAAATGTTAGATGTTAAGCAGAGCTGTCATTTGGAGTTGGAAATAGGTGGGATCGGTCTGGTTTGGTGGGCAGCGTTTTTTGGAGTTTTTTTGTGCTGGCCGGTGGCCATCGTTCATCATGATTGACATGGATCTACATTGCTGGATGGCATTATTGATGATGCATCTACACAGTGGCGGCTGGTGCTCAAAAGTTTTAGGGGGGCACAAACAAACTGAAAAATACAAAAAAAAGCCATTGTGCCCATCATATGCAGCCACTTGTGCCCATCATATGCTGCCAATTGTGCCCCATTAAATGCAGCCATTTGTGCCCATCATATGCAGCCACTTGTGCCCATCATATTGTAGTGTGGGTGACCTTCGCGCTATTAGCGAACTAGATAATGTGCACAAAGAGAATAAATACGTAAATATTGTAAAAATAAAGATAAATAAGGTGCCAGCTCAAACGCTGTATGTGGTAAAATACCTAAAAAAGCAGCAAAATCCAAGGGTAAACACAATCCCACAAATGACATATAATGAGTGATGATTTTGCGCTAATATGCACCAGAATAATGTGAATAACTATAATATGAAAATAAATAAATAGATATGTATAAAGTGCACCAAGTGCTAAATTACATAATCATAAATAGGGTAGGGATGAGCCGAACACCCCCGGGTTCGGTTCGAACCGGAACCTTCGAACGGACCGAAAGTTCGCGCGAATTTTCGAACCCTATACGTTATAATGGACGCGAACGTTCGAAATCAAAAGTGCTAATTACAACGGCCAATATGCATGTTAATGTCATAAAACAGGTTTGGGGACCCGGGTCCTGCCCCAGGGGACATATATCAATGCAAAAAAAACTTTTAAAAACTAACGTTTTTTTCGGGAGCAGTCATTTTAATGATGCATAAAGTGAAAAAAAAAAGTGAAATTTTCCTTTAAATATGGTACCTGGGGGGTGTCTAAAGTATGCCTGTGAAGTGGCATGTGTTTCCCGTGTTTAGAACTGTCCTTGCACAAAATGACATTTGTAAAGGAAAAAAAGAAGCCATTTAAAAACACTTGCGGCTTTAATGGCATGTCTTGTCCTGGCCGCCATATGGCTGAAAATCCTTGAGAAAAATGGCATGGCTACCCCATCACCCCCCCCCCCCCACCCCAGCCCCTTTGGGTCTTGTATGGATATTAAGGGGGACCCCGCACCCAAAATAAAACCCTATACCTACAACCCTATATACTCTGAACAGCAGTATATAGGTGGTGCAAACAAGACACGGACTGTAGGTTTGTTCTTAAGTAGAATCTGAACAGGTACATTATGAAGTGTAGCTCCATCCCAAAAAAATCTATTTTTAAGCTTTTTGGAGAACATAGGGAGGGGTTATCACCCCTGTAACATTTCCTGTCTTTGCACATCTGTTCAGAACATGTCACCTCACTTTCCGTCCCAATGACAAATGTTTTTGGAAAAGTGGGGTTTTAATTGAAACAAGGATTGGTGATAAAGCATCAGTAGAGAGGAGATACCTTTTTCCCAAATTAAATCTAACAGGATAGAATTTCCCTTCCTAGGGGTAGATTTCCTCTCACTTCCTGTTTTCTCTTTCCGTTTGCAAGTAGGAGTCGTTTGTAAGTTGGATGTTTGAAAGTAGGGGCCTGGCGTATATACTCTGCAGAAATTTGCCCTATTAGATGTTGGTGTAGCCACAAGACTGGTGGGCACAGGAATGGGCCCTGCTGTGAGTTAATAGATCAAGATTTGTACTTGCATGCACCTGTTGAACCGGGCAGAAAAATTGGGCCTTTGGTGGTGGTGGTGGTGGACGGTGTTGCCACAAGACTGTAAGCTCTCACAGTTACTCTTGGTGGGCGCAGGAATGGGCCCTGCTGTGAGTTATTAGATCAAGATTTGTAATTGCATGCACCTGTTGAACAGGGCAGAAAAATTGGGCCTTTGGTGGTGGTGGTGGACGGTGTTGCCACAAGACTGTAAGCCCTCACAGTTACTCTTGGTGGGCGCAGGAATGTGCCCTGCTGTGAGTTATTAGATCAAGATTTGTAATTGCATGCACCTGTTGAACAGGGCAGAAAAATTGGGCCTTTGGCGGTGGTGGTGGACGGTGTTGCCACAAGACTGTAGGCCCTCATAGTTACTCTTGGTGGGCGCAGGAATGGGCCCTGCTGTGAACTATTAGATCAAGATTTGTAATTACAAGCCCCTGTTAAACAGGGGCTGAAAAATTGTGCCTTAGACACTGGTGCTGGTGCCACAACACTGCAACCCCTCACAGATACTGTACTCTTAGCACAGCAATGAGACCTGTTGCAAAGCATTGCCTAAAAATTGTAATTACACGCCCCAAACAGGGGCTGAAAAACTGTGCCTTAGGCACTGGTGCTGGTGCCACAACACTGCAACCCCTCACAGATACTGTACTTGGAGCACAGCAGTCACACGTGTTGCAAAGCATTTTTTTAACAAAATTTGTAATTACACGCCCCTGTTAAACAGGGGCTGAAAAATTGTGCCTTAGGCACTGGTGCTGGTGCCACAACACTGCAACCCCTCACAGATACTGTACTTGGAGCACAGCAGTCACACGTGTTGCGAAGCATTTTTTTAAAAAATTGTAAGTACACGCCCCTGTTATACAGGGGCTGAAAAATTGTGCCTTAGGCACTGGTGTGGTGGCATGGATCATTGAGGAGGAGGAAGAGGATAGTCAGTGAACATAAGAGGACAGTCACTCAGCATCAGCATAGGCAGTCTTGAAGGGATGTGACATTATAAATTATTCCGTTATATCCGCTTCAGGTGCCTGGTAGCTGGTGGTGATCCAAGACTGATTCATTTTGATGAAGGTCAGTCGATCAACCGAGTCGGTGGACAGGCGCACCCTATGATCGGTGACAAATCCTCCAGCAGCACTGAATGTGCGTTCGGAAAGAACGCTGGAGGCAGGACAGGCCAGTAGCTCAATTGCATACTGTGCAAGCTCTGGCCAGTGATCCATCCTCAGGACCCAGTAAGCCAGAGGATTTTCGGTGGGAAAGGTGTCCAAGTCTGACCTTGCCCCAAGGTATTCCTGCACCATGTATATCAGACGCTGGCGATGGTTGCTGGAACCGATCATACCTTGGGGCTGCGGACTAAAAAATTGTCTGAACGCATCGGTCAGACGTCCACCTTCCCCACCGCTCCTTCTGCTACTGACCGAAGCCTCAGCAACTCGTCGCCAGGACCAGGAGTTTGTAACCTCCCAGTTTCTGGGAACGCGTTGCACAGACCTTTCTGCAAGGCCTCCCTGAGATGTCTCATCCTCTGCTCCCTCTGCGACGGCAAGATAAGGTCCGCAACCTTACCCTTGTACCGTGGATCAAGGAGAGTGGCCAGCCAGTAATGGTCCCTCTCCTTTATCCGAAGAACATGAGGATCCTTCCGCAGGCTTTGCAGGATCAGGGAGGCCATGCAGCGTAGGTTAGCTGAGGCATTCGGTCCGGAGTCTTCTGGGTCACTGAGGATGACATGATCGCCAGCCACCTCCTCCCAGCCACGTACAAGTCCACTGGTTTGTTGGGACTGTACATCATCCCTAAAAGACTGCTGCTGCTGATGCTGAGTGCCAGGCTCCACCTCCATGCTCACACAATCCTCCTCCTCCTCCTCCTCCTCCTCCTCATCCTCTTCCTGTGTGATGGGTGGGACAGAAGGAACACTGTCCGGATAAAGGGGGCCTTGAGAGGCAAGGAAGTCCTCCTCTTCCTGCCTCTGTTCTGCCTCAAGTGCCCTGTCCATTATCCCACGCAGCGTATGCTCCAACAGGTGGACAAGAGGTACAGTGTCACTGATGCATGCACTGTCACTGCTCACCATCCTCGTGGCCTCCTCAAATGGTGAGAGGACAGTGCATGCATCCCTGATCATGCTCCACTGACGTGGGGAAAAAAAAACCAAGCTCCCCTGACCCTGTCCTGGTGCCGTAGTCGCAAAGGTACTCATTGATGGCCCTCTGCTGCGTGTGCAGTCGCTGCAGCATGGCCAACGTTGAGTTCCACCTGGTGGGCATGTCACATATTAGGCGGTTCTTGGGCAGGTTCAGCTCCTTTTGCAGCTCAGTCAGCCGAGCACTGGCATTATAAGATCGGCGGAAATGCACACAGACTTTCCTGGCCTGCCTCAGGACATCCTGTAAGCCTGGGAACCTGCCCAAGAACCGCTGCACCACCAGGTTGAGGACGTGAGCCATACAGGGCACATGGGTGAGCTTCCCCTGTCGCAGGGCGGAGAGGAGGTTGGTGCCATTGTCAGAAACGACCATTCCTGGCTTAAGCTGGCGTGGCGTCAACCACCTCTCGGCCTGCCCCTGCAGAGCTGCCAGAACCTCTGGCCCAGTGTGGCTCCTGTCCCCCAAACACACCAGCGCAAGCACGGCATGGCATCTTTTTGCCTGCGTACTTGCGTAGCCCCTTGTACGCCTACGGAGCACCGCTGGTTCCGAGGACAGAGCACTGGAGGAAGAAGAAGAGGAGGGGGTGGAGGAGAGAGGTGTGTCACAACCAGTAGCAGTAGTAGCGTTTTGGAGGCGTGGTGGCGGAACAACCTCCAACACTACTGCACCTTGTCCTGCATCCCTCCCAGCTGCCAATAGAGTGACCCAATGGGCCGTGAAAGAAAGGTAACGTCCCTGTCCATGCCTGCTGGACCATGAGTCAGCGGTAATATGCACCTTACCGCTGACCGCCCTGTCCAGCGAGGCATGGACATTGCCTTCCACATGCCGGTAGAGAGACGGAATCGCCTTCCGTGAGAAAAAGTGGCGTTTGGGAACCTGCCACTGAGGAACGGCACATTGAACAAACTCACGGAAGGGGGCCGAGTCTACCAACTGAAAAGGCAGCAGTTGAAGTGCTAGCAATTTAGCCAAGCTAGCATTCAACCGCTGGGCATGTGGATGGCTGGGAGTGTACTTCTTTCGACGGTCCAGCAGCTGGGGCAGGGAAATTTGCCTGCTACAATCGGACGTCGGTGTACTGCAATTACTTGGTTGTGACACACCTAATTCTACACCTTCAGTCCTCTCAGAGCAGCTTTCAGAGAGGACTGAAGATGTAGTGGGGATGGAGATCCCAGCTGATGAGGAGCAAAGAGAGGTCCGCTTAGTTCTTTGGTGTGGGTCTTTTATGTGTGCCTGCCAATGAGCTGCATGGCAGGTCGACATATGTCTGGTCATGCTTGTGGTGCCCAAGCTGCTGATGTTTTGGCCACGCGAGATACGCTTGAGACAAATATTGCAAATAGCAGTGGTGCGATCTGATGCACTCGTCTCAAAAAAGGCCCACACCAAAGAACTTTTCTGATAACGTGCAGAGGCAGCGCCCTGCACAGGCGGAGCTCTGCGGTGTTGTACAGTTGCTGTGCTGGCCTCTAGCTGGCCTCCAGGGGGCATCCTGCCTCGTTGGACATGTGACGCCGCATCCTCCTCCTCCTCGTCCTCCTCCTCATCCTCTCTCCCTTCAGGCACCCACGTGGAGTCAGTGACCTCATCATCCCCTCCCTCTTCACCACTAGAGCAAACCTGGCAGTAAGCTGCAGCTGGTGGAACAGTACTGCCAGATTGCTGTCCTTCAGCATCCCCTCTCTCTGCGCGCACACTACTGACTTCCTCAAGCTGGGTATCATCATCCGAGCCTTCGAATCGTTGGGCATCCTCCTGGAGCATGTACCCAACACTGTGCTCAAAGAGTTCGGGGGACTCCTCAGGAGGACATGGTGGGTCTAGGGAAGGGGTGGCTGATGATGCCATTGAGTACGCGTTGGCAGCTGCTCTGCCAGTACCCTGAGCCTGGGTGAGAGAGGATGAGGAGGATGAGGAGGGCTTGGTCATCCATTCTACCAAGCCTTCAGCATGATGCGGCTCCACATGTCCAGCTGCCGAAAACAAAGACGCGCGTGTCCCATGGCCACGTGCTGATGACGATGCACGACCACGTCCACGTCCACGGCCACGTCTACTAGAAACAGAGCCTGCCTGCCCTGTGTTCTTGGCTCTGCACGCTCTGCCTCCCCTTGGCGGTCTTCCAGCCATTGTAGTCGGTAGTCCTGTGGGTGCTGCTGAGAAGAAAATATAGGAGCTCTGTGTGATGCCACTAACACACTAGAAGTCCTATGGGTGCTTCTGCAAAGAAAATATAGGAGCTCTGTGTGATGCCACTAACACACTAGAAGTCCTGTGGGTGCTGCTGAGAAGAAAATATAGGAGCTCTGTGTGATGCCACTAACACACAATTGAAGTCCTATGGGTGCTTCTGCAAAGAAAATATAGGAGCTCTGTGTGATGCCACTAACACACTAGAAGTCCTATGGGTGCTTCTGCAAAGAAAATATAGGAGCTCTGTGTGATGCCACTAACACACTAGAAGTCCTGTGGGTGCTTCTGAGAAGAAAATATAGGAGCTCTGTGTGATGCCACTAACACACAATTGAAGTCCTATGGGTGCTTCTGCAAAGAAAATATAGGAGCTCTGTGTGATGCCACTAACACACTAGAAGTCCTATGGGTGCTTCTGCAAAGAAAATATAGGAGCTCTGTGTGATGCCACTAACACACTAGAAGTCCTGTGGGTGCTTCTGAGAAGAAAATATAGGAGCTCTGTGTGATGCCAAGAAAATATAGGAGCTCTAACACACTAGAAGTCCTGTGGGTGCTGCTGAGAAGAAAATATAGGAGCTCTGTTTGATGCCACTAACACACTAGAAGTCCTATGGGTGCTTCTGCAAAGAAAATATAGGAGCTCTGTGTGATGCCACTAACACACTAGAAGTCCTATGGGTGCTTCTGCAAAGAAAATATAGGAGCTCTGTGTGATGCCACTAACACACTAGAAGTCCTGTGGGTGCTGCTGAGAAGAAAATATAGGAGCTCTGTGTGATGCCACTAACACACTAGAAGTCCTATGGGTGCTTCTGCAAAGAAAATATAGTAGCTCTGTGTGATGCCACTAACACACTAGAAGTCCTATGTGTGCTTCTGCAAAGAAAATATAGGAGCTCTGTGTGATGCCACTAACACACTAAAAGTCCTGTGGGTGCTTCTGAGAAGAAAATATAGGAGCTCTGTGTGATGCCATTAACACACTAGAAGTCCTATGGGTGCTTCTGCAAAGAAAATATAGGAGCTCTGTGTGATGCCACTAACACACTAGAAGTCCTATGGGTGCTTCTGCAAAGAAAATATAGGAGCTCTGTGTGATGTGACTAACACACTACAAGTCCTATGGGTGCTTCTGGGAAGAAAATATAGGAGCTCTCTGTGTGATGGGACTAACACACTACAAGTCCTATGGGTGCTTCTGGGAAAGAAAATATAGGAGCTCTGTGTGATGGGACTAACACACTACAAGTCCTATGGGTGCTTCTGGGAAGAAAATATAGGAACTCTGTGTGATGGGACTAACACACTACAAGTCCTATGGGTGCTTCTGGGAAGAAAATATAGGAGCTCTGTGTGATGGGACTAACACACTACAAGTCCTATGGGTGCTTCTGGGAAGAAAATATAGGAGCTCTGTGTGATGGGACTAACACACTTCAAGTCCTATAGGTGATTCTGGGAAGAAAATATAGGATCTCTGTGTGATGGGACTAACACACTTCAAGTCCTATGGGTGCTTCTGTGAACAAAATATAGGATCTCTGTGTGATGGGACTAACACACTACAAGTCCTATGGGTGCTTCTGGGAAGAAAATATAGGAGCTCTGTGTGATGGGACTAACACACTTCAAGTCCTATAGGTGCTTCTGGGAACAAAATATAGGATCTCTGTGTGATGGGACTAACACACTTCAAGTCCTATAGGTGCTTCTGGGAAGAAAATATAGGTCTGTGTGATGGGACTAACACACTACAAGTCCTATAGGTGCTTCTGGGAACAAAATATAGATCTCTGTGTGATGGGACTAACACACTACAAGTCCTATAGGTGCTTCTGGGAAGAAAATATAGGTCTGTGTGATGGGACTAACACACTTCAAGTCCTATAGGTGCTTCTGGGAACAAAATATAGGATCTCTGTGTGATGGGACTAACACACTACAAGTCCTATGGGTGCTTCTGGGAAGAAAATATAGGAGCTCTGTGTGATGGGACTAACACACTTCAAGTCCTATAGGTGCTTCTGGGAACAAAATATAGGATCTCTGTGTGATGGGACTAACACACTTCAAGTCCTATAGGTGCTTCTGGGAAGAAAATATAGGTCTGTGTGATGGGACTAACACACTTCAAGTCCTATAGGTGCTTCTGGGAACAAAATATAGGATCTCTGTGTGATGGGACTAACACACTTCAAGTCCTATGGGTGCTTCTGTGAACAAAATATAGGATCTCTGTGTGATGTGACTAACACACTACAAGTCCTATGGGTGCTTCTGGGAAGAAAATATAGGTCTGTGTGATAGGACTAACACACTTCAAGTCCTATAGGTGCTTCTGGGAACAACATATAGGATCTCTGTGTGATGGGACTAACACACTTCAAGTCCTATGGGTGCTTCTGTGAACAAAATATAGGATCTCTGTGTGATGGGACTAACACACTACAAGTCCTATGGGTGCTTCTGGGAAGAAAATATAGGTCTGTGTGATGGGACTAACACACTTCAAGTCCTATAGGTGCTTCTGGGAACAAAATATAGGATCTCTGTGTGATGGGACTAACACACTTCAAGTCCTATAGGTGCTTCTGGGAAGAAAATATAGGTCTGTGTGATGGGACTAACACACTACAAGTCCTATAGGTGCTTCTGGGAACAAAATATATGATCTCTGTGTGATGGGACTAACACACTACAAGTCCTATGGGTGCTTCTGGGAAGAAAATATAGGTCTGTGTGATGGGACTAACACACTTCAAGTCCTATAGGTGCTTCTGGGAACAAAATATAGGATCTCTGTGTGATGGGACTAACACACTACATGTCCTATGGGTGCTTCTGGGAAGAAAATATAGGTCTGTGTGATGGGACTAACACACTTCAAGTCCTATACGTGCTTCTGGGAACAAAATATAGGATCTCTGTGTGATGGGACTAACACACTACAAGTCCTATAGGTGCTTCTGGGAAAAAAATATAGCTCTGTGTGATGGGACTAACACACTTCAAGTCCTATAGGTGCTTCTGGGAACAAAATATAGGAGCTCTGTTTGCTGCCAGTGCCTGCCACGAACACACTACAAGTCCTATAGGTGCTTCTGGGAACAAAATATAGGAGCTCTGTTTGCTGCCAGTGCCTGCCACGACCACACACTACAAGCCCCTCTTTCTAAATGAATCTTTCTAAATTAATCTTTCTAAATTAATCTTTCTAAATAAATCTTTCTAAATGAATCTAGCAAAGAGTGACACAGAATGAGCCTGCTCTCTCTAACGCCGGAACGCATGTGACCGGCGCCGACGGCGTGGCGGCCTTTTATAAGAGGGGGCGTGTACTAAAGCCCCTGAGCTGTAATTGGCTACAGGCGTCCTGCCTGTAGCCAATTATGGCTCTCCGAGTTTCCGGCGCTGTGATTGGCCAAGCATGCGGGGTCACAGTGCATGCTTGGCCAATCATCAGCCAGCAATGCACTGCGCCGGCCGCGCCGGCCGCAATGCATTGCGGGGCCGCTCGCATCACACGAATGTGATGCGAGCGGCCAAAATAGTTCTGGGCTCGCCGAGCGAGCGAACACCCGGTGCTCGATGCGAACATGGGTTCGCATCGAGCACCGGGCCCATCCTTACTTGGGAGGATTAGAGGAGATGAAGTGGGTCTCTTGTATACAGATAACCTCCCCCTTTAGTGATTTTGCTTATTGCCACATCGCTTTGCGCTTGAATGGACTGTTAAGACCATGGGCATTCAATGAAATAAGTTTAAGAGACATTTGATAGAGGGGTAAGTCATTGAGTACCTGGTAGCGAGGATTTCTTCAGTCTTCTGAAGATGGAGGATTTTCGAATGGTGCGCTGTGGGGGCGTTGAGTTGTTCCAGAGATCGAGGATGGCGATGATGGTGTCAGCATAAAAACTTGAGAAGAAAAAAAGAAAAAAAACAACAACAAAAGCAAATCACGGAGAAAGGTGTAAAAAAGACAACAGTAGCAGTAATAACTGCTTCTTTTTAACTGGGGATATCAGCTCATCTGAGCCACGGGGTTCCTGGAAATGTAACTGATGCACTCTCCCTCTGTAATAGGTGTCGTTGTCAGTCAGGGGTGGTATTTCAGAGCGGATCAATTTTTGGTGGTGAGAAGCTTTCTGGGGTTGATTAATGGTCTGCAGGTAGTAGACCCCATGTTTCCGCCAGGTGCATTCCCGATTCCATTTTAAATACAGTGTGAGTTGTGCCTTTCCAGGTAACAAGTAATTTAGAGGGGAGGCCCCAACGATAGACCACCCCATTATTCCTGTACAGCTTGGTGAGTTGAACCAGTTTGCTATGGACTTGCATTGTGTACTTTGAGAGATCAGTAAACAATTTGAGGCCATTATAGGGTTCTGGTAGATTGGAAACTTTCCTGGCCCTCAACATAAGGTCCTCCTTCATGTGGAAAAAGTGTATGCGGGCAATTACGTCTCTCTACTTTTTCTGGCAGAAATGGCGGTTTGGGAAGTCTATGCGCTCTGTCCACAACTATTTCTCTTTTGGGCACCTCAGACAGAAGTGAGGCAATCATTTGTTGGATGTAGCTGCGTAGTTCAGCAGGAGGAACAGTCTCAGCTACCCCTCTAAACGTAATATTGTTCCTCCTGGAACAATCTTCCAAAACCCCAAGCTTGGATTTGATAGTGAGCAGTTCATCTTCAGCCTCTTTATGTGCATCTACTAACTCATTGTGCACCACTGCAAAGTCCCCCATTTTGTCTTCCACATGATGCACTCTGTCTCCCAGGTCATCTATATCTCTCTTAATATGGGTAATGACAGACATCACGTCTTTGTGCAGAGACCCTCTCAGTGAAACCAGCATATCCTTCATTGTTTATCTGACAGGGGCTGTCCCACTGCGGGGTAGTCGTCTATACATTCAATGAACTCCCTTGTGGAGTCTTCTGACAAGTCCCCTTGACCCCTCTCACCTGCATATTGGTGTGCTGGAGATTACTTAGAGTTCGCCTTGAGGGGACTGCTGCATGGAGTCTCCCTGGGTGAAGTGCAGCTGTCTCCTCCACTACAAGAGCTGAGCGGTGTGCTGTGTCTGGATGGAGCGTGTGTCTGCTCCTGTCCAGCGCCATCTTTGGACGAGCGGGCCTCGGCGGTTCTAAAGTAAGTAGTAAGCTTCCGGGGTCCAGAGGGAGGGCATTCGGTCTGGAGTCCTCTGAGTCACTAAGGACGACATGATCAGCAGCCACCGCCACAAGTCCATGTGTTTCTTGGGACTGTAAATGATCCCTTAAAGACTGCTGCTGATGCTGAGTGCAAGGCTCCACCTCCATGCTGACACAATCCTCCTCCTCCTCCTCTTCCTGTGTGATTGGCGGGCCAGCAGGGACACTGTCTGGATAAAGGGGGCCTTTATCTGTTCTGCTTTAAGTGCCCTGTCCATTATTCCAGGCAGCGTGTGCTCCAACAGGTGGACAAGAGGGACAGTGCCACTGATGCATGCACTGTCACTGCTCACCATCCTCGTGGCCTCCTCAAATGGTGACAGTACAGTGCATGCATCCCTGATCATGGCCCACTGGCGTGGGGAAAAAAACAAGCTCCCCTGACCCTGTCCTGGTGCCATAGTCGCACAGGTACTCATTGATGGCCCTCTGCTGCGTGTGCAGCAGCTGCAGCATGGTGGGCATGTCACAGATTAGGCGGTTCTTGGGCAGGTTAAATTCCTTTTGGAGGTCAGCCAGCCGAGCACTGGCATTATATGACCTGCGGAAATGCACACAGACTTCCCTGGCCTGCCTCAGGACATCCTGTAAGTACCTGCCCAAGAACCGCTGCACCACCAAGTTAAGGACGTGAGCAAAACAGGGCACATGGGTCTGTTGTCCCTGTCAGAGGGCAGAGAGGAGGTTGGTGCCATTGTCGCAAACCACCATTCCTGGCTTAAGATGGCATGGTGTCAACCACCTGTGAGCCTGCCCCTGCAGAGCTGACATAATCTCTGCCCCAGTGTGGCTCCTGTCCCCCAAGCACACCAGCGCAAGCATGGCATGGCATCTTTTTGCCTGCGTACTTGCGTAGCCCCTTGAACGCCTACGGAGCACCGCTGGTTCCGAGGACCAAGCACAGGAAGAGGTCATGGAGGAAAAAGAAGAGGAGGCATTTTGCAGGCGTGGTGGCGGAACAACCTCCAACACTTCTGCACCTTGTCCTGCATCCTTCCCAGCTGCCAGCAGAGTCACCCAATGTGCTGTGAAAGAAAGGTAACTTCCCTGTCCATGCCTGCTGGACCATGAGTCAGCTGTAATATGCACCTTTCCGCTGACCGCCCTGTCCAGCGAGGCCAAGACATTGCCTTCCACATGCCGGTAGAGAGCCAGAATCGGCCTTCCATGAGAAAAAGTGGAAACTGCCACTGAGGAACCGCACATTGCATAAACTCACGGAAGGGGGCCGAGTCTACCAACTGAAAAGGCAGCAGTTGAAGTGCTAGCAATTTAGCCAAGCTAGCATTCAACCGCTGGGCGGGTGGATGGCTGGGAGCGAACTTCTTTCGGCGGTGCAGCAGCTGGGGCAGGGAAATTTGCCTGGTACAATCTGACGTTGGTGTACCGATAGAAGATTGCCCGCAAGTACTTGTGCTGTGACACACCTAATTCTACACCTTCATTCATCTCAGTGCAGGTTTCAGAGAGGACTGAAGGTATATATATGGGGTTGGAGATCCCAGTTGATGAGGAGCAAGGAGAGGTCCGCTTTGTTCTTTGGTGTGGGTCTTTTAGGTACTCTTGCCAACGAACTGCATGGCAGGTCAACATATGTCTGGTCAAGCATGTGGTGCCCAAGCCGGTGCTGTTTTGGCCATGCGAGATACGCTTGAGACATTTGTTGCAAATAGCAGCGGTGCGATCTGATGCACTCATCTCAAAAAAGGCCCACACCAAAGAATAACGCACAGAGACAGCAGCGCCCTGCACATGCGGAGCTCTGCGGTGTGATGCAGTCGGTGTGCTGCCCTTAAGATGGCCCCTGGAGGCCATACTGCTTCTTTGGAGATGTGCCTCCTCCTCCTCCTCTCTCCTATCAGGTACCCACGTGAAGTCAGTGACCTCACCATTAGGGATGAGCCGAACACCCCCGGGTTCGGTTCGCACCAGAACCTTCGAACGGAACAAAAGTTTGCGCGAATTTTCGAACCCTATACGTTATAATGGACGCGAACGTTCGAAATCAAAAGTGCTAATTACAACGGCCAATATGCATGTTAATGTCATAAAACAGGTTTGGGGACCCGGGTCCTGCCCCAGGGGACATATATCAATGCAAAAAGAACTTTTAAAAACTAACGTTTTTTCGGGAGCAGTCATTTTAATGATGCATAAAGTGAAAAAAAAAAGTGAAATTTTCCTTTAAATATGGTACCTGGGGGTGTCTAAAGTATGCCTGTGAAGTGGCATGTGTTTCCGTGTTTAGAACTGTCCTTGCACAAAATGACATTTGTAAAGGAAAAAAAGAAGCCATTTAAAACCACTTGCGGCTTT
>CM053026.1:21568741-21655297 GCA_028564925.1 Lithobates sylvaticus
TGGGTGCTGCTGAGAAGAAAAAATATAGGAGCTCTGTGTGATGCCACTAACACATTAGAAGTCCTATGGGTGCTTCTGGGAAGAAAATATAGTAGCTCTGTGTGATGCCACTAACACACTAGAAGTCCTATGGGTGCTTCTGGGAAGAAAATAAAGGAGCTCTGTGTGATGCCACTAACACACAATTGAAGTCCTATGGGTGCTTCTGGGAAGAAATATAGGAGCTCTGTGTGATGCCACTAACACACTAGAAGTCCTATGGGTGCTTCTGGGAAGAAAATATGGGAGCTCTGTGTGATGCCACTAACACACAATTGAGGTCCTATGGGTGCTTCTGGGAAGAAAATATAGGAGCTCTGTGTGATGCCAGTAACACACTAGAAGTCCTATGGGTGCTTCTGGAAGAAAATATAGGAGCTCTGTGTGATGCCACTAACACACAATTGAAGTCCTATGGGTGCTTCTGGGAAGAAAATATAGGAGCTCTGTGTGATGCCACTAACACACTAGAAGTCCTATGGGTGCTTCTGCGAAGAAAATATAGGAGCTCTGTGTGATGCCACTAACACACTAGAAGTCCTGTGGGTGCTGCTGAGAAGAAAATATAGGAGCTCTGAGTGATGCCACTAACACACTAGAAGTCCTATGGGTGCTTCTGCGAAGAAAATATAGGAGCTCTGTGTGATGCCACTAACACACAATTGAAGTCCTATGGGTGCTTCTGGGAAGAAAATATAGGAGCTCTGTGTGATGCCACTAAACACACTAGAAGTCCTATGGGTGCTTCTGGGAAGAAAATATGAGTGCTCTGTGTGATGCCACTAACACACTAGAAGTCTTATGGGTGCTTCTGGGAAGAAAATATAGGAGCTCTGTGTAATGCCACTAACACACAATTGAAGTCCTATGGGTGCTTCTGGGAAGAAAATATAGGAGCTCTGTGTGATGCCACTAACACACTAGAAGTCCTATGGGTGCTTCTGGGAAGAAAATATAGGAGCTCTGTGTGATGCCACTAACACACAATTGAAGTCCTATGGGTGCTTCTGGAAGAAAATATAGGAGCTCTGTGTGATGCCACTAACACACTAGAAGTCCTATGGGTGCTTCTGGGAAGAAAATATAGGAGCTCTGTGTGATGCCACTAACTCACAATTGAAGTCGTATGGGTGCTCCTGGGAAGAAAATATAGGAGCTCTGTGTGATGCCACTAACACACTAGAAGTCCTATGGGTGCTTCTGGGAAGAAAATATAGGAGCTCTGTGTGATGCCACTAAACACAATTGAAGTCCTATGGGTGCTTCTGGGAAGAAAATATAGGAGCTCTGTGTGATGCCACTAACACACTAGAACTCCTATGGGTGCTTCTGGGAAGAAAATGTGGGAGCTCTGTGTGATGCCACTAATAGGGATGAGCCGAACACCCCCGGGTTCGGTTCGCACCAGAACCTTCGAACTGACCGAAAGTTCGCGCAAATTTTCGAACCCTATGCGTTATAATGGACGCGAACGTTCGGAATCAAAAGTGCTAATTACAACGGCCGATATGCATGTTAATGTCATAAACAGGTTTGGGGACCCGGGTCCTGCCCCAGGGGACATATAACAATGCAAAAAGAACTTTTAAAAACTAACGTTTTTTCGGGAGCAGTCATTTTAATGATGCCAAAAGTGAAAAAAAAAAAAGTTGAAATTTTCCTTTAAATATGGTACCTGGGGGGTGTCTAAAGTATGCCTTGTGAAGTGGCATGTGTTTCCCTTGTTTAGACCTGTCCTTGCACAAAATGACATTTGTAAAGGAAAAAAAGAAGCCATAAAAAACCACTTGCGGCATTAGGTTTGTTCTTAAAGTAGTAATCTGAATCAGGAACAAGATTATGAAGTGATACTCCAACCCAAGAAATAATCTAATTTTTAATTAAATCTATTTTGGAGAACATAGGTAGTGGGTTATATCAACACCCCTGTAAACATTTGCTGTCTTTTAGCACCTCTGTTCATACACAAGTCCACCGCATCACATTCCGTCCCAATGACAAATAGATATTGGAAAAAGTGGTGTTTCTTAATCTGAAACAAGGATTTCGTGATAAAGTATCAGTAAGAGAGGATATAGCTTCTTTACCCTCCCCCAATTAAATCTAACATTATCAGAAATTTCCCTTCCTAGGTGTAGAATTTCCTCTCACTATCTTCCCCTGATTCCTCTCACATCCATTTTGCCAAGTAGCTAGTCCCGTTTGTAAGTATGGATTTTTGAAAAGTATGGTGTGCCCAGAGGCCTATATACTTATATACTCTGCAGAAAATTTGCCCTATTATATGTTTGGTGTAGACCACAAGACTGGTGGGCACTGGGTAATGGGGCCCTGCTGTTAGTTTAATAGATCAAGATTTGTTAAATGATCGCATGCACCTGTTGAACAGGGCAGAAAAATTGGGGTGGGTGGTGGTGTGGACGGTGTTGCCACAAGACTGTAAGCTCTCACAGTTACTCTTGGTGGGCGCATGAATGGGGCCCTGCTGTGAGTTTATTTATTAGATCAAGATTTGTAATTGCAAGCACCTGATGAACAGGGCAGAAAAATTGGGCCATTGGCGGTGGTGGTGGACGGTGTTGCCACAAGACTGAAGGCCCTCATAGTTAATCTTGGTGGGCGCATGAATGGGCCCTGCCTTGAGTTATTAGATCAAGAATTTGTTAATTGTCAAGCACACCTGCATGAACAGGGCAGAATAAAAATTGGCCTTGGCGTGGATGGTTGTAAACTGGTGACTGTATGCCTCGACACATTAAACACTTGGACTCCATTGTTGTCGGCAGGAAATTGCCCTGTTGTTAGTAATTAGAACAAGATTGGTAATTGCAAGCACCTGAAAGAACCCTCCAATGCATGTGGTGGACTGTGTTACTCAGTCCCTCAATATTTACACATTTGTTGAGGGCGCAGGAATGAGGCCCTGCAGTGAACTATTAGATAAATGATTTGTAATTACCAACCGCCCCAGTTAAACAGGGCCCCTGAAAAATTGTTCCTTAGGGGCACTGGGCGTGTGCCACTTCACAGCAACCCCTCACCAGAAGTCTGTTACTGAAGCACAGCATTCACACTTTACGAAGCATTTATTTTAAAAAAATTGTAATTACACGCCCGCACCCCCTGTTAAACAGGGGCTGAAAAATTGTGCATTAGGCACTGGTGCTGGAGCCACTACAACACTGCGCAACCCCGGCCCTCACAGAAACTGTACCTTGGAGCATTCACACCGTGTTCTAACAGCAGCTCACCACAGGGGCTCTGAAAAATTGGCGAATGCACTTGTGTTCTGTTGCCGACCAAAAATTGTAACTGTACTTGGATCACAGGTCGTCACCCTGTTAAACATTTGTGAAGTAACCCCCTCTGCTTATTACAAAACAACAGGCAGAAAAATTGTTCCTTATAGCCTGGTGCGGTAGCAACCCGCACTACAGGGCTTGGAGCACAGCAGTCCACACGTGTTGCGAAGCATTTTTTTTTAAAAAAATGAAAGACTACCCCCCCCGCTCCCCTGTTTAAACAGGGGCTGAAAAAATTGTGCCTTAGGCACTGGAGCTGGTTCCACAACACTTGCAAAAACCCGGCCCTCACAGATACTGTACTTGGAGCACAGCAGTCACAAACGTGTTGCGAAAGCATTTTTTTAAAAAATATGTAAGTACCACCCCTCCGCCCGTAAACAGGGGCTCAAAAATTGTGCCATAGCACGGTGCTTGTGGGCCTAACAACACTGCAACGCCCTCACAATACTGTAACTTGGAAGCACAGCAGTCACACGTGTTGCGTAGCATTTTTTTAAAAAATTGTAAGTACACGCCCCATGTTAAACAGGGGCAGAAAAATTGTGCCTTAGGCACTGGTGCTGGTGCCACAACACTGCAACCCCTCACAGAGACAGTACTTGGAGCACAGCAGTCACACGTGTTTGCGAAGCATTTTTTTTTAAAAAATTGTAAGTACACGCCCCTGTTAGAACAGGGGCTGAAAAATTGTGCCTTAGGCACAGGTGTGGGGGCATGGATCATTGAGGAGGAGAAGAGGATAGTCAGTGAACATAAGAGGACAGTCACTCAGCATCAGCATAGGCAGTCTTGAAGGGAAGTGACATTAAAAATTATTCGTGTATATCCGCCTCAGGTGCCTGGTAGCTGGTGGTGATCCAAGACGGATTCATTTTGATGAAGGTCAGTCGATCAACCGAGGCGGTGGACAGGCGCACCCTATGATCGGTCACAAATCCTCCAGCAGCACTGAATGTGCGTTCGGAAAGAACGCTGGAGGCAGGACAGGCCAGTAGCTCAATTGCATACTGTGCAAGCTCTGGCCAGTGATCCATCCTCAGGACCCAGTAAGCCAGAGGATTTTCGGTGGGAAAGGTGTCCAAGTCTGACCTTGCCCCAAGGTATTCCTGCACCATGTATATCAGACGCTGGCGATGTTGCTGGAACCGATCATACCTTGGGGCTGCGGACTAAAAAATTGTCTGAACGCATCGTCAGACGTCCACCTTCCCCACCGCTCCTTCTGCCACTGACCGAAGCCTCAGCAAACTCGTCGCCCAGGACCAGGAGTTTGTAGCCTCCCAGTTTCTGGGAACGCGTTGCACAGACCTTTCTGCAAGGCCTCCCTGAGATGTCTCATCCTCTGCTCCCTCTGCGACGGCAAGATAAGGTCCGCAACCTTACCCTTGTACCGTGGATCAAGGAGAGTGGCCAGCCAGTAATGGTCCCTCTCCTTGATCCGAAGAACACGAGGATCCTTCCGCAGGCATTGCAGGATCAGGGAGGCCATGCAGCGTAGGTTAGCTGAGGCATTCGGTCCGGAGTCTTCTGGGTCACTGAGGATGACATTATCGCCAGCCACCTCCTCCCAGCCACGTACAAGTCCACTGGTTTGTTGGGACTGTACATCATCCCTAAAAGACTGCTGCTGCAGATGCTGAGTGCCAGGCTCCACCTCCATGCTCACAATCCTCCTCCTCCTCCTCCTCCTCCTCATCCTCTTCCGGTGTGATGGGTGGGACAGAAGGAACACTGTCCGTATAAAGGGGGCCTTGAGAGGCAAGGAAGTCCTCCTCTTCCTGCCTCTGTTCTGCCTCAAGGTGCCCTGTCCATTATCCCACGCAGCGTATGCTCCAACAGGTGGACAAGAGGGTACAGTGTCACTGATGCATGCACTGTCACAGCTCACCATCCTCGTGGCCTCCTCAAATGGTGAGAGGACATTGCATGCATCCCTTATCATGCTCCCCTGACGTGGGGAAAAAAAAACAAGCTCCCTGACCCTGTCCTGGTGCCGTAGTCGCAAAGGTACTCAATGATGGCCCTCTGCTGCGAGTGCAGTCGCTGCAGCATGGCCAACGTTGATTCCACCTGGTGGGCATGTCACATATTAGAGGCGGTTCTTGGGCAGGTTCAGCTCCTTTTGCAGCTCAGTCAGCCGAGCACTGGCATTATAAGATCGGCGGAAATGCACACAGACTTTCCTGGCCTGCCTCATGACATCCTGTAAGCCTGGGAACCTGCCCAAGAACCGCTGCACCACCAGTATGAGGACGTGAGCCATACAGGCACATGGGTGAGCTGCCCCTGTCGCAGGGCTGATAGGAGGTTGGTGCCATTGTCAGAAACGACCATTCCTGAGCTTAAGCTGACGTGGCGTCAACCACCTCTCGGCCTGCCCCTGCAGAGCTGCCAGAACCTCTGGCCCAGTGTGTCTCCTGTCCCCCAAACACACCATCGCAAGCACGGCATGGCATCTTGTTGCCTGCGTACTTGCGTAGCCACTTGTACGCCTACGGAGCACCGCTGGTTCCAAGGACAGAGCACAGGAGGAAGAAGAAGAGGAGGGGGTTGGAGGAGAGAGGTGTGTCACAACCAGTAGCATTAGTAGCGTTTTGGAGGCGTGGTTGCGGAACAACCTCCAACACTACTGCACCTTGTCCTGCATCCCTCCCAGCTGCCAATAGAGTGACCCAATTGGCCGTGAAAGAAAGGTAACCGTCCCTGTCCATGCCTTCTGGACCATGAGTCAGCGGTAATATGCACCTTACCGCTGACCGCCCTGTCCAGCGAGGCATGGACATTGCCTCCACATGCCGGTAGAGAGACGGAATCGCCTTCCGTGAGAAAAAGAGGCGTTTGGGAACCTGCCACTGAGGAACCGCACATTGAACAAACTCACGGAAGGGGGCCGAGTCTACCAACTGAAAAGCAGCAGTTGAAGTGCTAGCAATTTAGCCAAGCTAGCATTCCACCGCTGGGCATGTGGATGGCTGGGAGGTGTACTTCTTTCTACGGTCCAGCAGCTGGGCAGGTGAAAATTTGCCTTCTACAAATCAGGGACGTCTGTGTACTGCAATATACTTGGTTGTGACAACACCAGAATTCAATTCATACACCTGTCAGTCCTCTCACAGCATCTTTCAGAGAGGACTGAATATATAGTTGGATGGGATGAGAATCCCAGCTGAATGAGGAGCAAGGAAGTCCGCTTTAGTTCTTTGGGTTGTGGGGTCTTTATTGTGTGCCTGCCAACGAGCTGCATGGCAATGTCGTCATATGTCTGGTCAAGCTTGTGGTGCCCAAGCGGCTGATGTTTGGGCCACGCGAGTCCTCAAGGGTGCTTCTGGGAGAAAAATATAGGAGCTCTGTGTGATGCCACTAACACACTAGAAGTCCTATGGGTGCTTCTGGGAAGAAAATATAGGAGCTCTGTGTGATGCCACTAACACACTAGAAGTCCTATGGGTGCTTCTGAAGAAAATATAGGAGCTCTGTGTGATGCCACTAACACACACTAGAAGTCCTATGGGTGCTTCTGGGAAGAAAATATAGGAGCTCTGTGTGATGCCACTAACACACAATTGAAGTCCTATGGGTGCTTCTGAGGAAGAAAATATAGGAGCTCTGTGTGATGCCACTAACACACTAGAAGTCCTATGGGTGCTTGCTTCTGGGAAGAAAATATAGGAGCTCTGTGTGATGCCACTAACACACTAGAAGTCCTATGGGTGCTTCTGGAAGAAAATATAGGAGCTCTGTGTGATGCCACTAACACACTAGAAGTCCTATGGGTGCTTCTGGGAAGAAAAATATAGGAGCTCTGTGTGATGCCACTAACACACTAGAAGTCCTATGGGTGCTTCTGGGAAGAAAATATAGGAGCTCTGTGTGATGCCACTAACACACTAGAAGTCCTATGGGTGCTTCTGGGAAGAAAATATAGGGAGCTCTGTGTGATGCCACTAAACACACTAGAAGTCCTATGGGTGCTTCTGGGAAGAAAATATAGGAGCTCTGTGTGATGCCACTAACACACACTAGAAGTCCTATGGGTGCTTCTGGAAGAAAATATAGGAGCTCTGTGTGATGCCACTAACACACTAGAAGTCCTATGGGTGCTTCTGGGAAGAAAATATAGGAGCTCTGTGTGATGCCACTAACACACTAGAAGTCCTATGGGTGCTTCTGGAAGAAAATATAGGAGCTCTGTGTGATGCCACTAACACACTAAAGTCCTATGGGTGCTTCTGGGAAGAAAATATAGGAGCTCTGTGTGATGCCACTAACACACTAGAAGTCCTATGGGTGCTGCTGGGAAGAAAATATAGGAGCTCTGTGTGATGCCACTAACACACTAGAAGTCCTATGGGTGCTTCTGGGAAGAAAATATAGGAGCTCTGTGTGATGCCACTAACACACAAGAAGTCCTGTGGGTGCTTCTGAGAAGAAAATTATAGGAGCTCTGTGTGATGCCACTAACACACTAGAAGTCCTATGGGTGCTTCTGCGAAGAAAATATAGGAGCTCTGTGTGATGCCACTAACACACTAGAAGTCCTATGGGTGCTGCTGGGAAGAAAATATAGGAGCTCTGTGTGATGCCACTAACACACTAGAAGTCCTATGGGTGCTTCTGGGAAGAAAATATAGGAGCTCTGTGTGATGCCACTAACACACTAGAAGTCCTATGGGTGCTTCTGATAAGAAAATATTGGAGCTCTGTGTGATGCCACTAACACACTAGAAGTCCTGTGGGTGCTTCTGGAAGAAAATATAGGAGCTCTGTGTGATGCCACTAACACACTAGAAGTCCTATGGGTGCTTCTGGGAAAAAAATATAGGAGCTCTGTGTGATGCCACTAACACACTAGAAGTCCTATGGGTGCTTCTGGGAAGAAAATATAGGAGCTCTGTGTGATGCCACTAACACACTAGAAGTCCTATGGGTGCTGCTGGGAAGAAAATATAGGAGCTCTGTGTGATGCCACTAACACACTAGAAGTCCTATGGGTGCTTCTGAAAAGAAAATATAGGAGCTCTGTGTGATGCAACTAACACACTAGAAGTCCTATGGGTGCTTCTGGAAAGAAAATATAGGAGCTCTGTGTGATGCCACTAACACACTAGAAGTCCTATGGGTGCTTCTGCGAAGAAAATATAGGAGCTCTGTGTGATGCCACTAACACACTAGAAGTCCTATGGGTGCTTCTGGGAAGAAAATATAGGAGCTCTGTGTGATGCCACTAACACACTAGAAGTCCTATGGGTGCTTCTGGGAAGAAAATATAGGAGCTCTGTGTGATGCCACTAACACACTAGAAGTCCTATGGGTGCTGCTGGGAAGAAAATATAGGAGCTCTGTGTGATGCCACTAACACACTAGAAGTCCTATGGGTGCTTCTGGGAAGAAAATATAGGAGCTCTGTGTGATGCCACTAACACACTAGAAGTCCTATGGGTGCTTCTGGGAAGAAAATATAGGAGCTCTGTGTGATGCCACTAACACACTAGAAGTCCTATGGGTGCTTCTGGGAAGAAAATATAGGAGCTCTGTGTGATGCCACTAACACACAAGAAGTCCTATGGGTGCTTCTGGAAAGAAAATATAGGAGCTCTGTGTGATGCCACTAACACACTAGAAGTCCTATGGGTGCTTCTGCGAAGAAAATAAAGGAGCTCTGTGTGATGCCACTAACACACAAGAAGTCCTATGGGTGCTGCTGGGAAGAAAATATAGGAGCTCTGTGTGATGCCACTAACACACTAGAAGTCCTATGGGTGCTTCTGAGAAGAAAATATGGGAGCTCTGTGTGATGCCACTAACACACTAGAAGTCCTATGGGTGCATCTGCAAAGAAAATATAGGAGCTCTGAGTGATGCCACTAACACACTAGAAGTCCTATGGGTGCTGCTGGGAAGAATATATAGGAGCTCTGTGTGATGCCACTAACACACTAGAAGTCCTATGGGTGCTTCTGGGAAGAAAATATAGGAGCTCTGTGTGATGCCACTAACACACTAGAAGTCCTATGGGTGCTTCTGGAAGAAAATATAGGAGCTCTGTGTGATGCCACTAACACACTAGAAGTCCTATGGGTGCTTCTGGGAAGAAAATATAGGAGCTCTGTGTGATGCCACTAACACACTAGAAGTCCTATGGGTGCTTCTGGGAAGAAAATATAGGAGCTCTGTGTGATGCCACTAACACACTAGAAGTCCTATGGGTGCTTCTGGGAAGAAAATATAGGAGCTCTGTGTGATGCCACTAACACACTAGAAGTCCTATGGGTGCTTCTGGGAAGAAAATATTGGAGCTCTGTGTGATGCCACTAACACACTAGAAGTCCTATGGGTGCTGCTGGGAAGAAAATATAGGAGCTCTGTGTGATGCCACTAACACACTAGAAGTCCTATGGGTGCTTCTGCGAAGAAAATATAGGAGCTCTGTGTGATGCCACTAACACACTAGAAGTCCTATGGGTGCTTCTGGGAAGAAAATATAGGAGCTCTGTGTGATGCCACTAACACACACTAGAAGTCCTATGGGTGCTTCTGGGAAGAAAATATGGGAGCTCTGTGTGATGCCACTAACACACTAGAAGTCCTATGGGTGCTTCTGGGAAGAAAATATAGGAGCTCTGTGTGATGCCACTAACACACTAGAAGTCCTATGGGTGCTGCTGGGAAGAAAATATAGGAGCTCTGTGTGATGCCACTAACACACTAGAAGTCCTATGGGTGCTTCTGGGAAGAAAATATAGGAGCTCTGTGTGATGCCACTAACACACTAGAAGTCCTATGGGTGCTTCTGGAAGAAAATATAGGAGCTCTGTGTGATGCCACTAACACACTAGAAGTCCTATGGGTGCTTCTGGGAAGAAAATATAGGAGCTCTGTGTGATGCCACTAACACACTAGAAGTCCTATGGGTGCTTCTGGGAAGAAATTATAGGAGCTCTGTGTGATGCCACTAACACACTAGAAGTCCTATGGGTGCTTCTGCGAAGAAAATATAGGAGCTCTGTGTGATGCCACTAACACACTAGAAGTCCTATGGGTGCTTCTGGGAAGAAAATATAGGAGCTCTGTGTGATGCCACTAACACACTAGAAGTCCTATGGGTGCTTCTGGGAAGAAAATATAGGAGCTCTGTGTGATGCCACTAACACACTAGAAGTCCTATGGGTGCTTCTGGGAAGAAAATATAGGAGCTCTGTGTGATGCCACTAACACACTAGAAGTCCTATGGGTGCTTCTGGGAAGAAAATATAGGAGCTCTGTGTGATGCCACTAACACACTAGAAGTCCTATGGGTGCTTCTGGGAAGAAAAATATAGGAGCTCTGTGTGATGCCACTAACACACTAGAAGTCCTATGGGTGCTTCTGGGAAGAAAATATAGGAGCTCTGTGTGATGCCACTAACACACTAGAAGTCCTATGGGTGCTTCTGGGAAGAAAATATAGGAGCTCTGTGTGATGCCACTAACACACTAGAAGTCCTATGGGTGCTTCTGGGAAGAAAATATAGGAGCTCTGTGTGATGCCACTAACACACTAGAAGTCCTATGGGTGCTTCTGGGAAGAAAATATAGGAGCTCTGTGTGATGCCACTAACACACTAGAAGTCCTATGGGTGCTTCTGGGAAGAAAATATAGGAGCTCTGTGTGATGCCACTAACACACTAGAAGTCCTATGGGTGCTTCTGGGAAGAAAATATATGGCCACTAACACACTACTCTGTGTGATGCCACTAACACACTATGCCAAGTAACCTATGGGTGCTTCTGGGAAGAAAATATGGGAGCTCTGTGTGATGCCACTAACACACTAGAAGTCCATTGGGTGCTTCTGGGAAGAAAATATGGGAGCTCTGTGTGATGCCACTAACACACTAGAAGTCCTATGGGTGCTTCTGGGAAGAAAATATAGGAGCTCTGTGTGATGCCACTAACACACTAGAAGTCCTATGGGTGCTTCTGGGAAGAAAATATAGGAGCTCTGTGTGATGCCACTAACACACTAGAAGTCCTATGGGTGCTTCTGGAAGAAAATATAGGAGCTCTGTGTGATGCCACTAACACACTAGAAGTCCTATGGGTGCTTCTGGGAAGAAAATATAGGAGCTCTGTGTGATGCCACTAACACACTAGAAGTCCTATGGGTGCTTCTGGAAGAAAATATAGGAGCTCTGTGTGATGCCACTAACACACTAGAAGTCCTATGGGTGCTTCTGGGAAGAAAATATAGGAGCTCTGTGTGATGCCACTAACACACTAGAAGTCCTATGGGTGCTTCTGGAAAGAAAATATAGGAGCTCTGTGTGATGCCACTAACACAGTAGAAGTCCTATGGGTGCTTCTGGAAGAAAATATAGGAGCTCTGTGTGATGCCACTAACACACTAGAATTCCTATGGGTGCTTCTGGGAAGAAAATATAGGAGCTCTGTGTGATGCCACTAAACACACTAGAAGTCCTATGGGTGCTTCTGAGAAGAAAATATAGGAACTCTGTGTGATGCCACTAACACACTAGAAGTCCATGGGTGCTTCTGCAAAGAAAATATAGGAGCTCTGTGTGATGCCACTAACACACAAGAAGTCCTATGGGTGCTTCTGAGAAGAAAATATAGGAGCTCTGTGTGATGCCACTAACACACTAGAAGTCCTATGGGTGCTTCTGGTAAGAAAATATAGGAACTCTGTGTGATGCCACTAACACAGTAAAAGTCCTATGGGTGCTTCTGGGAAAAAATATAGGAGCTCTGTGTGATGCCACTAACACACAGTCCTATGGGTGCTTCTGGAAGAAAATATAGGAGAAGTGCCACTAACACACTAGAATGGGTGCTTCTGGGAAGAAAAATATAGGAGCTCTGTGTGATGCCACTAACACACTAGAAGTCCTATGGGTGCTTCTGGGAAGAAAATATAGGAGCTCTGTGTGATGCCACTAACACACACTAGAAGTCCTATGGGTGCTTCTGGGAAGAAAATATAGGAGCTCTGTGTGATGCCACTAACACACTAGAAGTCCTATGGGTGCTTCTGGGAAGAAAATATAGGAGCTCTGTGTGATGCCACTAACACACTAGAAGTCCTATGGGTGCTTCTGGGAAGAAAATATAGGAGCTCTGTGTGATGCCACTAACACACTAGAAGTCCTATGGGTGCTTCTGGGAAGAAAATATAGGAGCTCTGTGTGATGCCACTAACACACTAGAAGTCCTATGGGTGCTTCTGGGAAGAAAATATAGGAGCTCTGTGTGATGCCACTAACACACTAGAAGTCCTATGGGTGCTTCTGGGAAGAAAATATAGGAGCTCTGTGTGATGCCACTAACACACTAGAAGTCCTATGGGTGCTTCTGGGAAGAAAATATAGGAGCTCTGTGTGATGCCACTAACACACTAGAAGTCCTATGGGTGCTTCTGGGAAGAAAATATAGGAGCTCTGTGTGATGCCACTAACACACTAGAAGTCCTATGGGTGCTTCTGGGAAGAAAATATAGGAGCTCTGTGTGATGCCACTAAACACACTAGAAGTCCTATGGGTGCTTCTGGGAAGAAAATATAGGAGCTCTGTGTGATGCCACTAACACACTAGAAGTCCTATGGGTGCTTCTGGGAAGAAAATATAGGAGCTCTGTGTGATGCCACTAACACACTAGAAGTCCTATGGGTGCTTCTGGGAAGAAAATATAGGAGCTCTGTGTGATGCCACTAACACACTAGAAGTCCTATGGGTGCTTCTGGGAAGAAAATATAGGAGCTCTGTGTGATGCCACTAACACACTAGAAGTCCTATGGGTGCTTCTGGGAAGAAAATATGGGAGCTCTGTGTGATGCCACTAACACACTAGAAGTCCTATGGGTGCTTCTGGGAAGAAAATATAGGAGCTCTGTGTGATGCCACTAACACACTAGAAGTCCTATGGGTGCTTCTGGGAAGAAAATATAGGAGCTCTGTGTGATGCCACTAACACACTAGAAGTCCTATGGGTGCTTCTGGGAAGAAAATATAGGAGCTCTGTGTGATGCCACTAACACACTAGAAGTCCTATGGGTGCTTCTGGGAAGAAAATATAGGAGCTCTGTGTGATGCCACTAACACACTAGAAGTCCTATGGGTGCTTCTGGGAAGAAAAATAGGAGCTCTGTGTGATGCCACTAACACACTAGAAGTCCTATGGGTGCTTCTGGGAAGAAAATATAGGAGCTCTGTGTGATGCCACTAAACACACACTAGAAGTCCTATGGGTGCTTCTGGGAAGAAAATATGGGAGCTCTGTGTGATGCCACTAACACACTAGAAGTCCTATGGGTGCTTCTGGGAAGAAAATATAGGAGCTCTGTGTGATGCCACTAACACACTAGAAGTCCTATGGGTGCTTCTGGGAAGAAAATATAGGAGCTCTGTGTGATGCCACTAACACACTAGAAGTCCTATGGGTGCTTCTGGGAAGAAAATATAGGAGCTCTGTGTGATGCCACTAACACACTAGAAGTCCTATGGGTGCTTCTGGGAAGAAAATATAGGAGCTCTGTGTGATGCCACTAACACACTAGAAGTCCTATGGGTGCTTCTGGGAAAAAATATAGGAGCTCTGTGTGATGCCACTAACACACTAGAAGTCCTATGGGTGCTTCTGGGAAGAAAATATAGGAGCTCTGTGTGATGCCACTAACACACTAGAAGTCCTATGGGTGCTTCTGGGAAGAAAATATGGGAGCTCTGTGTGATGCCACTAACACACTAGAAGTCCTATGGGTGCTTCTGGGAAGAAAATATAGGAGCTCTGTGTGATGCCACTAACACACTAGAAGTCCTATGGGTGCTTCTGGGAAGAAAATATAGGAGCTCTGTGTGATGCCACTAACACACTAGAAGTCCTATGGGTGCTTCTGGGAAGAAAATATAGGAGCTCTGTGTGATGCCACTAACACACTAGAAGTCCTATGGGTGCTTCTGGGAAGAAAATATAGGAGCTCTGTGTGATGCCACTAACACACTAGAAGTCCTATGGGTGCTTCTGGGAAAAAATATAGGAGCTCTGTGTGATGCCACTAACACACTAGAAGTCCTATGGGTGCTTCTGGGAAGAAAATATAGGAGCTCTGTGTGATGCCACTAACACACTAGAAGTCCTATGGGTGCTTCTGGGAAGAAAATATAGGAGCTCTGTGTGATGCCACTAACACACTAGAAGTCCTATGGGTGCTTCTGGGAAGAAAATATAGGAGCTCTGTGTGATGCCACTAACACACTAGAAGTCCTATGGGTGCTTCTGGGAAGAAAATATAGGAGCTCTGTGTGATGCCACTAACACACTAGAAGTCCTATGGGTGCTTCTGGGAAGAAAATATAGGAGCTCTGTGTGATGCCACTAACACACTAGAAGTCCTATGGGTGCTTCTGGGAAGAAAATATAGGAGCTCTGTGTGATGCCACTAACACACTAGAAGTCCTATGGGTGCTTCTGGGAAGAAAATATAGGAGCTCTGTGTGATGCCACTAACACACTAGAAGTCCTATGGGTGCTTCTGGAAGAAAATATAGGAGCTCTGTGTGATGCCACTAACACACTAGAAGTCCTATGGGTGCTTCTGGGAAGAAAATATAGGAGCTCTGTGTGATGCCACTAACACACTAGAAGTCCTATGGGTGCTTCTGGGAAGAAAATATAGGAGCTCTGTGTGATGCCACTAACACACTAGAAGTCCTATGGGTGCTTCTGGGAAGAAAATATAGGAGCTCTGTGTGATGCCACTAACACACTAGAAGTCCTATGGGTGCTTCTGGGAAGAAAATATAGGAGCTCTGTGTGATGCCACTAACACACTAGAAGTCCTATGGGTGCTTCTGGGAAGAAAATATAGGAGCTCTGTGTGATGCCACTAACACACTAGAAGTCCTATGGGTGCTTCTGGGAAGAAAATATAGGAGCTCTGTGTGATGCCACTAACACACTAGAAGTCCTATGGGTGCTTCTGGGAAGAAAATATAGGAGCTCTGTGTGATGCCACTAACACACTAGAAGTCCTATGGGTGCTTCTGGGAAGAAAATATAGGAGCTCTGTGTGATGCCACTAACACACTAGAAGTCCTATGGGTGCTTCTGGGAAGAAAAAATATAGGAGCTCTGTGTGATGCCACTAACACACTAGAAGTCCTATGGGTGCTTCTGGGAAGAAAATATAGGAGCTCTGTGTGATGCCACTAACACACTAGAAGTCCTATGGGTGCTTCTGGGAAGAAAAATATAGGAGCTCTGTGTGATGCCACTAACACACTAGAAGTCCTATGGGTGCTTCTGGGAAGAAAATATAGGAGCTCTGTGTGATGCCACTAACACACTAGAAGTCCTATGGGTGCTTCTGGGAAGAAAATATAGGAGCTCTGTGTGATGCCACTAACACACTAGAAGTCCTATGGGTGCTTCTGGGAAGAAAATATAGGAGCTCTGTGTGATGCCACTAACACACTAGAAGTCCTATGGGTGCTTCTGGGAAGAAAATATAGGAGCTCTGTGTGATGCCACTAACACACTAGAAGTCCTATGGGTGCTTCTGGGAAGAAAATATAGGAGCTCTGTGTGATGCCACTAACACACTAGAAGTCCTATGGGTGCTTCTGGGAAGAAAATATAGGAGCTCTGTGTGATGCCACTAACACACTAGAAGTCCTATGGGTGCTTCTGGGAAGAAAATATAGGAGCTCTGTGTGATGCCACTAACACACTAGAAGTCCTATGGGTGCTTCTGGGAAGAAAATATAGGAGCTCTGTGTGATGCCACTAACACACTAGAAGTCCTATGGGTGCTTCTGGGAAGAAAAATATAGGAGCTCTGTGTGATGCCACTAACACACTAGAAGTCCTATGGGTGCTTCTGGGAAGAAAATATAGGAGCTCTGTGTGATGCCACTAACACACTAGAAGTCCTATGGGTGCTTCTGGGAAGAAAATATAGGAGCTCTGTGTGATGCCACTAACACACTAGAAGTCCTATGGGTGCTTCTGGGAAGAAAATATAGGAGCTCTGTGTGATGCCACTAACACACTAGAAGTCCTATGGGTGCTTCTGGGAAGAAAATATAGGAGCTCTGTGTGATGCCACTAACACACTAGAAGTCCTATGGGTGCTTCTGGGAAGAAAATATAGGAGCTCTGTGTGATGCCACTAACACACTAGAAGTCCTATGGGTGCTTCTGGGAAGAAAAAATATAGGAGCTCTGTGTGATGCCACTAACACACTAGAAGTCCTATGGGTGCTTCTGGGAAGAAAATATAGGAGCTCTGTGTGATGCCACTAACACACTAGAAGTCCTATGGGTGCTTCTGGGAAGAAAATATAGGAGCTCTGTGTGATGCCACTAACACACTAGAAGTCCTATGGGTGCTTCTGGGAAGAAAATATAGGAGCTCTGTGTGATGCCACTAACACACTAGAAGTCCTATGGGTGCTTCTGGGAAGATGCCACTAACAAAAGTCCTATGGGTGCTTCTATAGGAGCTCTGTGTGATGCCACTAACACACTAGAAGTCCTATGGGTGCTTCTGGAAGAAAATATAGGAGCTCTGTGTGATGCCACTAACACACTAGAAGTCCTATGGGTGCTTCTGGGAAGAAAATATAGGAGCTCTGTGTGATGCCACTAACACACTAGAAGTCCTATGGGTGCTTCTGGGAAGAAAATATAGGAGCTCTGTGTGATGCCACTAACACACTAGAAGTCCTATGGGTGCTTCTGGGAAGAAAATATAGGAGCTCTGTGTGATGCCACTAACACACTAGAAGTCCTATGGGTGCTTCTGGGAAGAAAATATAGGAGCTCTGTGTGATGCCACTAACACACTAGAAGTCCTATGGGTGCTTCTGGGAAGAAAATATAGGAGCTCTGTGTGATGCCACTAACACACTAGAAGTCCTATGGGTGCTTCTGGGAAGAAAATATAGGAGCTCTGTGTGATGCCACTAACACACTAGAAGTCCTATGGGTGCTTCTGGGAAGAAAATATAGGAGCTCTGTGTGATGCCACTAACACACTAGAAGTCCTATGGGTGCTTCTGGGAAGAAAATATAGGAGCTCTGTGTGATGCCACTAACACACTAGAAGTCCTATGGGTGCTTCTGGGAAGAAAATATAGGAGCTCTGTGTGATGCCACTAACACACTAGAAGTCCTATGGGTGCTTCTGGGAAGAAAATATAGGAGCTCTGTGTGATGCCACTAACACACTAGAAGTCCTATGGGTGCTTCTGGGAAGAAAATATAGGAGCTCTGTGTGATGCCACTAACACACTAGAAGTCCTATGGGTGCTTCTGGGAAGAAAATATAGGAGCTCTGTGTGATGCCACTAACACACTAGAAGTCCTATGGGTGCTTCTGGGAAGAAAATATAGGAGCTCTGTGTGATGCCACTAACACACTAGAAGTCCTATGGGTGCTTCTGGGAAGAAAATATAGGAGCTCTGTGTGATGCCACTAACACACTAGAAGTCCTATGGGTGCTTCTGGGAAGAAAATATAGGAGCTCTGTGTGATGCCACTAACACACTAGAAGTCCTATGGGTGCTTCTGGGAAGAAAATATAGGAGCTCTGTGTGATGCCACTAACACACTAGAAGTCCTATGGGTGCTTCTGGGAAGAAAATATAGGAGCTCTGTGTGATGCCACTAACACACTAGAAGTCCTATGGGTGCTTCTGGGAAGAAAAAAGCTCTGTGTGATGCCACTACTAGAAGTCCTATGGGTGCTTCTGGGAGCTCTGTGTGATGCCACTAACACACTAGAAGTCCTATGGGTGCTTCTGGGAAGAAAATATAGGAGCTCTGTGTGATGCCACTAACACACTAGAAGTCCTATGGGTGCTTCTGGGAAGAAAATATAGGAGCTCTGTGTGATGCCACTAACACACTAGAAGTCCTATGGGTGCTTCTGGGAAGAAAATATAGGAGCTCTGTGTGATGCCACTAACACACTAGAAGTCCTATGGGTGCTTCTGGGAAGAAAATATAGGAGCTCTGTGTGATGCCACTAACACACTAGAAGTCCTATGGGTGCTTCTGGGAAGAAAATATAGGAGCTCTGTGTGATGCCACTAACACACTAGAAGTCCTATGGGTGCTTCTGGGAAGAAAATATAGGAGCTCTGTGTGATGCCACTAACACACTAGAAGTCCTATGGGTGCTTCTGGGAAGAAAATATAGGAGCTCTGTGTGATGCCACTAACACACTAGAAGTCCTATGGGTGCTTCTGGGAAGAAAATATAGGAGCTCTGTGTGATGCCACTAACACACTAGAAGTCCTATGGGTGCTTCTGGGAAGAAAATATAGGAGCTCTGTGTGATGCCACTAACACACTAGAAGTCCTATGGGTGCTTCTGGGAAGAAAATATAGGAGCTCTGTGTGATGCCACTAACACACTAGAAGTCCTATGGGTGCTTCTGGGAAGAAAATATAGGAGCTCTGTGTGATGCCACTAACACACTAGAAGTCCTATGGGTGCTTCTGGGAAGAAAATATAGGAGCTCTGTGTGATGCCACTAACACACTAGAAGTCCTATGGGTGCTTCTGGGAAGAAAATATAGGAGCTCTGTGTGATGCCACTAACACACTAGAAGTCCTATGGGTGCTTCTGGGAAGAAAATATAGGAGCTCTGTGTGATGCCACTAACACACTAGAAGTCCTATGGGTGCTTCTGGGAAGAAAATATAGGAGCTCTGTGTGATGCCACTAACACACTAGAAGTCCTATGGGTGCTTCTGGGAAGAAAATATAGGAGCTCTGTGTGATGCCACTAACACACTAGAAGTCCTATGGGTGCTTCTGGGAAGAAAATATAGGAGCTCTGTGTGATGCCACTAACACACTAGAAGTCCTATGGGTGCTTCTGGGAAGAAAATATAGGAGCTCTGTGTGATGCCACTAACACACTAGAAGTCCTATGGGTGCTTCTGGGAAGAAAATATAGGAGCTCTGTGTGATGCCACTAACACACTAGAAGTCCTATGGGTGCTTCTGGGGAAGAAAATATAGGAGCTCTGTGTGATGCCACTAACACACTAGAAGTCCTATGGGTGCTTCTGGGAAGAAAATATAGGAGCTCTGTGTGATGCCACTAACACACTAGAAGTCCTATGGGTGCTTCTGGGAAGAAAAAATATAGGAGCTCTGTTTGATGCCACTAACACACTAGAAGTCCTATGGGTGCTTCTGGGAAGAAAATATAGGAGCTCTGTGTGATGCCACTAACACACTAGAAGTCCTATGGGTGCTTCTGGGAAGAAAATATAGGAGCTCTGTGTGATGCCACTAACACACTAGAAGTCCTATGGGTGCTTCTGGGAAGAAAATATAGGAGCTCTGTGTGATGCCACTAACACACTAGAAGTCCTATGGGTGCTTCTGGGAAGAAAATATAGGAGCTCTGTGTGATGCCACTAACACACTAGAAGTCCTATGGGTGCTTCTGGGAAGAAAATATAGGAGCTCTGTGTGATGCCACTAACACACTAGAAGTCCTATGGGTGCTTCTGGGAAGAAAATATAGGAGCTCTGTGTGATGCCACTAACACACTAGAAGTCCTATGGGTGCTTCTGGGAAGAAAATATAGGAGCTCTGTGTGATGCCACTAACACACTAGAAGTCCTATGGGTGCTTCTGGGAAGAAAATATAGGAGCTCTGTGTGATGCCACTAACACACTAGAAGTCCTATGGGTGCTTCTGGGAAGAAAATATAGGAGCTCTGTGTGATGCCACTAACACACTAGAAGTCCTATGGGTGCTTCTGGGAAGAAAATATAGGAGCTCTGTGTGATGCCACTAACACACACACTAGAAGTCCTATGGGTGCTTCTGGGAAGAAAATATAGGAGCTCTGTGTGATGCCACTAACACACTAGAAGTCCTATGGGTGCTTCTGGGAAGAAAATATAGGAGCTCTGTGTGATGCCACTAACACACTAGAAGTCCTATGGGTGCTTCTGGGAAGAAAATATAGGAGCTCTGTGTGATGCCACTAACACACTAGAAGTCCTATGGGTGCTTCTGGGAAGAAAATATAGGAGCTCTGTGTGATGCCACTAACACACTAGAAGTCCTATGGGTGCTTCTGGAAGAAAATATAGGAGCTCTGTGTGATGCCACTAAACACACACTAGAAGTCCTATGGGTGCTTCTGGGAAGAAAATATAGGAGCTCTGTGTGATGCCACTAACACACTAGAAGTCCTATGGGTGCTTCTGGGAAGAAAATATAGGAGCTCTGTGTGATGCCACTAACACACTAGAAGTCCTATGGGTGCTTCTGGGAAGAAAATATAGGAGCTCTGTGTGATGCCACTAACACACTAGAAGTCCTATGGGTGCTTCTGGGAAGAAAATATAGGAGCTCTGTGTGATGCCACTAACACACTAGAAGTCCTATGGGTGCTTCTGGGAAGAAAATATAGGAGCTCTGTGTGATGCCACTAACACACTAGAAGTCCTATGGGTGCTTCTGGGAAGAAAATATAGGAGCTCTGTGTGATGCCACTAACACACTAGAAGTCCTATGGGTGCTTCTGGGAAGAAAATATAGGAGCTCTGTGTGATGCCACTAACACACTAGAAGTCCTATGGGTGCTTCTGGGAAGAAAATATAGGAGCTCTGTGTGATGCCACTAACACACTAGAAGTCCTATGGGTGCTTCTGGGAAGAAAATATAGGAGCTCTGTGTGATGCCACTAACACACTAGAAGTCCTATGGGTGCTTCTGGAAAGAAAATATAGGAGCTCTGTGTGATGCCACTAACACACTAGAAGTCCTATGGGTGCTTCTGGGAAGAAAATATAGGAGCTCTGTGTGATGCCACTAACACACTAGAAGTCCTATGGGTGCTTCTGGGAAGAAAATATAGGAGCTCTGTGTGATGCCACTAACACACTAGAAGTCCTATGGGTGCTTCTGGGAAGAAAATATAGGAGCTCTGTGTGATGCCACTAACACACTAGAAGTCCTATGGGTGCTTCTGGGAAGAAAATATAGGAGCTCTGTGTGATGCCACTAACACACTAGAAGTCCTATGGGTGCTTCTGGGAAGAAAATATAGGAGCTCTGTGTGATGCCACTAACACACTAGAAGTCCTATGGGTGCTTCTGGGAAGAAAATATAGGAGCTCTGTGTGATGCCACTAACACACTAGAAGTCCTATGGGTGCTTCTGGGAAGAAAATATAGGAGCTCTGTGTGATGCCACTAACACACTAGAAGTCCTATGGGTGCTTCTGGGAAGAAAATATAGGAGCTCTGTGTGATGCCACTAACACACTAGAAGTCCTATGGGTGCTTCTGGGAAGAAAATATAGGAGCTCTGTGTGATGCCACTAACACACTAGAAGTCCTATGGGTGCTTCTGGGAAGAAAATATAGGAGCTCTGTGTGATGCCACTAACACACTAGAAGTCCTATGGGTGCTTCTGGGAAGAAAATATAGGAGCTCTGTGTGATGCCACTAACACACTAGAAGTCCTATGGGTGCTTCTGGGAAGAAAATATAGGAGCTCTGTGTGATGCCACTAACACACTAGAAGTCCTATGGGTGCTTCTGGGAAGAAAATATAGGAGCTCTGTGTGATGCCACTAACACACTAGAAGTCCTATGGGTGCTTCTGGGAAGAAAATATAGGAGCTCTGTGTGATGCCACTAACACACTAGAAGTCCTATGGGTGCTTCTGTGAAGAAAATATAGGAGCTCTGTGTGATGCCACTAACACACTAGAAGTCCTATGGGTGCTTCTGGGAAGAAAATATAGGAGCTCTGTGTGATGCCACTAACACACTAGAAGTCCTATGGGTGCTTCTGGGAAGAAAATATAGGAGCTCTGTGTGATGCCACTAACACACTAGAAGTCCTATGGGTGCTTCTGGGAAGAAAATATAGGAGCTCTGTGTGATGCCACTAACACACTAGAAGTCCTATGGGTGCTTCTGGGAAGAAAATATAGGAGCTCTGTGTGATGCCACTAACACACTAGAAGTCCTATGGGTGCTTCTGGGAAGAAAATATAGGAGCTCTGTGTGATGCCACTAACACACTAGAAGTCCTATGGGTGCTTCTGGGAAGAAAATATAGGAGCTCTGTGTGATGCCACTAACACACTAGAAGTCCTATGGGTGCTTCTGGGAAGAAAATATAGGAGCTCTGTGTGATGCCACTAACACACTAGAAGTCCTATGGGTGCTTCTGGGAAGAAAATATAGGAGCTCTGTGTGATGCCACTAACACACTAGAAGTCCTATGGGTGCTTCTGGGAAGAAAATATAGGAGCTCTGTGTGATGCCACTAACACACTAGAAGTCCTATGGGTGCTTCTGGGAAGAAAATATAGGAGCTCTGTGTGATGCCACTAACACACTAGAAGTCCTATGGGTGCTTCTGGGAAGAAAATATAGGAGCTCTGTGTGATGCCACTAACACACTAGAAGTCCTATGGGTGCTTCTGGGAAGAAAATATAGGAGCTCTGTGTGATGCCACTAACACACTAGAAGTCCTATGGGTGCTTCTGGGAAAAAATATAGGAGCTCTGTGTGATGCCACTAACACACTAGAAGTCCTATGGGTGCTTCTGGGAAGAAAATATAGGAGCTCTGTGTGATGCCACTAACACACTAGAAGTCCTATGGGTGCTTCTGGGAAGAAAATATAGGAGCTCTGTGTGATGCCACTAACACACTAGAAGTCCTATGGGTGCTTCTGGGAAGAAAATATAGGAGCTCTGTGTGATGCCACTAACACACTAGAAGTCCTATGGGTGCTTCTGGGAAGAAAATATAGGAGCTCTGTGTGATGCCACTAACACACTAGAAGTCCTATGGGTGCTTCTGGGAAGAAAATATAGGAGCTCTGTGTGATGCCACTAACACACTAGAAGTCCTATGGGTGCTTCTGGGAAGAAAAATATAGGAGCTCTGTGTGATGCCACTAACACACTAGAAGTCCTATGGGTGCTTCTGGGAAGAAAATATAGGAGCTCTGTGTGATGCCACTAAACACACTAGAAGTCCTATGGGTGCTTCTGGGAAGAAAATATAGGAGCTCTGTGTGATGCCACTAACACACTAGAAGTCCTATGGGTGCTTCTGGGAAGAAAATATAGGAGCTCTGTGTGATGCCACTAACACACTAGAAGTCCTATGGGTGCTTCTGGGAAGAAAATATAGGAGCTCTGTGTGATGCCACTAACACACTAGAAGTCCTATGGGTGCTTCTGGGAAGAAAATATAGGAGCTCTGTGTGATGCCACTAACACACTAGAAGTCCTATGGGTGCTTCTGGGAAGAAAATATAGGAGCTCTGTGTGATGCCACTAACACACTAGAAGTCCTATGGGTGCTTCTGGAAGAAAAAATAGGAGCTCTGTGTGATGCCACTAACACACTAGAAGTCCTATGGGTGCTTCTGGAAGAAAATATAGGAGCTCTGTGTGATGCCACTAACACACTAGAAGTCCTATGGGTGCTTCTGGGAAGAAAATATAGGAGCTCTGTGTGATGCCACTAACACACTAGAAGTCCTATGGGTGCTTCTGGGAAGAAAATATGGGAGCTCTGTGTGATGCCACTAACACACTAGAAGTCCTAGTGGTGCTTCTGGGAAGAAAATATGGGAGCTCTGTGTGAAGCCACTAACACACTAGAAGTCCTATGGGTGCTTCTGGGAAGAAAATATAGGAGCTCTGTGTGATGCCACTAACACACTAGAAGTCCTATGGGTGCTTCTGTGAAGAAAATATAGGAGCGCTGTGTGATGCCACTAACACACTAGAAGTCCTATGGGTGCTTCTGGGAAGAAAATATAGGAGCTCTGTGTGATGCCACTAACACACTAGAAGTCCTAGTGGTGCTGCTGGGAAGAAAATATAGGAGCTCTGTGTGATGCCACTAACACACTAGAAGTCCTATGGGTGCTTCTGAAGAAAATATATGAGCTCTGTGTGATGCCACTAACACACTAGAAGTCCTATGGGTGCTTCTGGGAAAAAATATAGGAGCTCTGTGTGATGCCACTAACACACTAGAAGTCCTATGGGTGCTTCTGGAAGAAAATATAGGAGCTCTGTGTGATGCCACTAACACACTAGAAGTCCTATGGGTGCTTCTGGGAAGAAAATATAGGAGCTCTGTGTGATGCCACTAACACACTAGAAGTCCTATGGGTGCTTCTGGGAAGAAAATATAGGAGCTCTGTGTGATGCCACTAACACACTAGAAGTCCTATGTGTGCTTCTGGGAAGAAAATATGGAGCTCTGTGTGATGCCACTAACACACTAGAAGTCCTATGGGTGCTGCTGGGAAGAAAATATAGGAGCTCTGTGTGATGCCACTAACACACTAGAAGTCCTATGGGTTCTTCTGGGAAGAAAATATAGGAGCTCTGTGTGATGCCACTAACACACTAGAAGTCCTATGGGTGCTTCTGGGAAGAAAATATAGGAGCTCTGTGTGATGCCACTAACACACTAGAAGTCCTATGGGTGCTTCTGGGAAGAAAATAGGGCTCTGTGTGATGCCACTAACACACTAGAAGTCCTATGGGTGCTTCTGGTAAGAAAATATAGGAGCTCTGTGTGATGCCACTAACACACTAGAAGTCCTATGGGTGCTTCTGGGAAGAAAATATAGGAGCTCTGTGTGATGCCACTAACACACTAGAAGTCCTATGGGTGCTTCTGGGAAGAAAATATAGGAGCTCTGTGTGATGCCACTAACACACTAGAAGTCCTATGGGTGCTTCTGGGAAGAAAATATAGGAGCTCTGTGTGATGCCACTAACACACTAGAAGTCCTATGGGTGCTTCTGGGAAGAAAATATAGGAGCTCTGTGTGATGCCACTAACACACTAGAAGTCCTATGGGTGCTTCTGGGAAGAAAATATTGGAGCTCTGTGTGAGGCCACTAACACACTAGAAGTCCTATGGTTGCTTCTGGGAAGAAAATATAGGAGCTCTGTGTGATGCCACTAACACACTAGAAGTCCTATGGGTGCTTCTGGGAAGAAAATATAGGAGCTCTGTGTGATGCCACTAACACACTAGAAGTCCTATGGGTGCTTCTGGGAAGAAAATATGGGAGCTCTGTGTGATGCCACTAACACACTAGAAGTCCTATGGGTGCTTCTGGGAAGAAAATATAGGAGCTCTGTGTGATGCCACTAACACACTAGAAGTCCTATGGGTGCTTCTGGGAAGAAAATATAGGAGCTCTGTGTGATGCCACTAACACACTAGAAGTCCTAGTGGTGCTGCTGGGAAGAAAATATAGGAGCTCTGTGTGATGCCACTAACACACTAGAAGTCATGGGTGCTTCTGGGAAGAAAATATAGGAGCTCTGTGTGATGCCACTAACACACTAGAAGTCCTATGGGTGCTTCTGGGAAGAAAATATAGGAGCTCTGTGTGATGCCACTAACACACTAGAAGTCCTATGGGTGCTGCTGGGAAGAAAATATAGGAGCTCTGTGTGATGCCACTAACACACTAGAAGTCCTATGGGTGCTTCTGGGAAGAAAATATAGGAGCTCTGTGTGATGCCACTAACACACTAGAAGTCCTATGGGTGCTTCTGGGAAGAAAATATAGGAGCTCTGTGTGATGCCACTAACACACTAGAAGTCCTATGGGTGCTTCTGGGAAGAAAATATAGGAGCTCTGTGTGATGCCACTAACACACTAGAAGTCCTATGGGTGCTGCTGGGAAGAAAATATAGGAGCTCTGTGTGATGCCACTAACACACTAGAAGTCCTATGGGTGCTTCTGGGAAGAAAATATAGGAGCTCTGTTTGCTGCCACTAACACACTAGAATCCTATGGGTGCTTCTGGAAGAAAATATAGGAGCTCTGTGTGATGCCACTAACACACTAGAAGTCCTATGGGTGCTTCTGGGAAGAAAATATAGGAGCTCTGTGTGATGCCACTAACACACTAGAAGTCCTATGGGTGCTTCTGGGAAGAAAATATAGGAGCTCTGTGTGATGCCACTAACACACTAGAAGTCCTATGGGTGCTTCTGGAAGAAAATATAGGAGCTCTGTGTGATGCCACTAACACACTAGAAGTCCTATGGGTGCTTCTGGGAAGAAAATATAGGAGCTCTGTGTGATGCCACTAACACACTAGAAGTCCTATGGGTGCTTCTGGGAAGAAAATATAGGAGCTCTGTGTGATGCCACTAACACACTAGAAGTCCTATGGGTGCTTCTGGGAAGAAAATATAGGAGCTCTGTGTGATGCCACTAACAAACTAGAAGTCCTATGGGTGCTTCTGGGAAGAAAATTTAGGAGCTCTGTGTGATGCCACTAACACACTTGAAGTCCTATGGGTGCTTCTGGGAAGAAAATATAGGAGCTCTGTGTGATGCCACTAACACACTAGAAGTCCTATGGGTGCTTCTGGGAAGAAAATATAGGAGCTCTGTGTGATGCCACTAACACACTAGAAGTCCTATGGGTGCTTCTGGGAAGAAAATATAGGAGCTCTGTGTGATGCCACTAACACACTAGAAGTCCTATGGGTGCTTCTGGGAAGAAAATATAGGAGCTCTGTGTGATGCCACTAACACACTTGAAGTCCTATGGGTGCTTCTGGGAAGAAAATATAGGAGCTCTGTGTGATGCCACTAACACACTAGAAGTCCTATAGAAGTCCTATGGGTGCTTCTGGGAAGAAAATATAGGAGCTCTGTGTGATGCCACTAACACACTAGAAGTCCTATGGGTGCTGCTGGGAAGAAAATATAGGAGCTCTGTGTGATGCCACTAACACACTAGAAGTCCTATGGGTGCTTCTGCGTAGAAAATATAGGAGCTCTGTGTGATTCCTATCTCACACTAGAAGTCCTATGGGTGCTTCTGGGAAGAAAATATAGGAGCTCTGTGTGATGCCACTAACACACTAGAAGTCCTATGGGTGCTTCTGGGAAGAAAATATAGGAGCTCTGTGTGATGCCACTAACACACTAGAAGTCCTATGGGTGCTTCTGGGAAGAAAATATAGGAGCTCTGTGTGATGCCACTAACACACTAGAAGTCCTATGGGTGCTTCTGGGAAGAAAATATAGGAGCTCTGTGTGATGCCACTAACACACTAGAAGTCCTATGGGTGCTGCTGGGAAGAAAATATAGGAGCTCTGTGTGATGCCACTAACACACTAGAAGTCCTATGGGTGCTTCTGGGAAGAAAATATAGGAGCTCTGTGTGATGCCACTAACACACTAGAAGTCCTATGGGTGCTTCTGGGAAGAAAATATAGGAGCTCTGTGTGATGCCACTAACACACTAGAAGTCCTATGGGTGCTTCGGGAAGAAAATATAGGAGCTCTGTGTGATGCCACTAACACACTAGAAGTCCTATGGGTGCTGCTGGGAAGAAAATATAGGAGCTCTGTGTGATGCCACTAACACACTAGAAGTCCTATGGGTGCTGCTGGGAAGAAAATATAGGAGCTCTGTGTGATGCCACTAACACACTAGAAGTCCTATGGGTGCTTCTGGGAAGAAAATATAGGAGCTCTGTGTGATGCCACTAACACACTAGAAGTCCTATGGGTGCTGCTGGGAAGAAAATATAGGAGCTCTGTGTGATGCCACTAACACACTAGAAGTCCTATGGGTGCTTCTGGGAAGAAAATATAGGAGCTCTGTGTGATGCCACTAACACACTAGAAGTCCTATGGGTGCTTCTGGGAAGAAAATATAGGAGCTCTGTGTGATGCCACTAACACACTAGAAGTCCTATGGGTGCTTCTGGGAAGAAAATATAGGAGCTCTGTGTGATGCCACTAACACACTAGAAGTCCTATGGGTGCTTCTGGGAAAAAATATAGGAGCTCTGTGTGATGCCACTAACACACTAGAAGTCCTATGGGTGCTTCTGGGAAGAAAATATAGGAGCTCTGTGTGATGCCACTAACACACTAGAAGTCCTATGGGTGCTTCTGGGAAGAAAATATAGGAGCTCTGTGTGATGCCACTAACACACTAGAAGTCCTATGGGTGCTTCTGGGAAGAAAATATAGGAGCTCTGTGTGATGCCACTAACACACTAGAAGTCCTATGGGTGCTTCTGGGAAGAAAATATAGGAGCTCTGTGTGATGCCACTAACACACTAGAAGTCCTATGGGTGCTTCTGGGAAGAAAATATAGGAGCTCTGTGTGATGCCACTAACACACTAGAAGTCCTATGGGTGCTGCTGGGAAGAAAATATAGGAGCTCTGTGTGATGCCACTAACACACTAGAAGTCCTATGGGTGCTTCTGGGAAGAAAATATAGGAGCTCTGTGTGATGCCACTAACACACTAGAAGTCCTATGGGTGCTTCTGGGAAGAAAATATAGGAGCTCTGTGTGATGCCACTAACACACTAGAAGTCCTATGGGTGCTTCTGGGAAGAAAATATAGGAGCTCTGTGTGATGCCACTAACACACTAGAAGTCCTATGGGTGCTTCTGGAAGAAAAAATAGGAGCTCTGTGTGATGCCACTAACACACTAGAAGTCCTATGGGTGCTTCTGGGAAGAAAATATAGGAGCTCTGTGTGATGCCACTAACACACTAGAAGTCCTATGGGTGCTTCTGGGAAGAAAATAGGAGCTCTGTGTGATGCCACTAACACACTAGAAGTCCTATGGGTGCTTCTGGGAAGAAAATATAGGAGCTCTGTGTGATGCCACTAACACACTAGAAGTCCTATGGGTGCTTCTGGGAAGAAAAATAGGAGCTCTGTGTGATGCCACTAACACACTAGAAGTCCTATGGGTGCTTCTGGGAAGAAAATATAGGGCTCTGTGTGATGCCACTAACACACTAGAAGTCCTATGGGTGCTTCTGGGAAGAAAAATAGGAGCTCTGTGTGATGCCACTAACACACTAGAAGTCCTATGGGTGCTTCTGGGAAGAAAATATAGGAGCTCTGTGTGATGCCACTAAACACACTAGAAGTCCTATGGGTGCTTCTGGGAAGAAAATATAGGAGCTCTGTGTGATGCCACTAACACACTAGAAGTCCTATGGGTGCTTCTGGGAAGAAAATATAGGAGCTCTGTGTGATGCCACTAACACACTAGAAGTCCTATGGGTGCTTCTGGGAAGAAAATATAGGAGCTCTGTGTGATGCCACTAACACACTAGAAGTCCTATGGGTGCTTCTGGGAAGAAAATATAGGAGCTCTGTGTGATGCCACTAACACACTAGAAGTCCTATGGGTGCTTCTGGGAAGAAAATATAGGAGCTCTGTGTGATGCCACTAACACACTAGAAGTCCTATGGGTGCTTCTGGAAGAAAATATAGGAGCTCTGTGTGATGCCACTAACACACTAGAAGTCCTATGGGTGCTTCTGGGAAGAAAATATAGGAGCTCTGTGTGATGCCACTAACACACTAGAAGTCCTATGGGTGCTTCTGGGAAGAAAATATAGGAGCTCTGTGTGATGCCACTAACACACTAGAAGTCCTATGGGTGCTGCTGGGAAGAAAATATAGGAGCTCTGTGTGATGCCACTAACACACTAGAAGTCCTATGGGTGCTTCTGGGAAGAAAATATAGGAGCTCTGTGTGATGCCACTAACACACTAGAAGTCCTATGGGTGCTTCTGGGAAGAAAATATAGGAGCTCTGTGTGATGCCACTAACACACTAGAAGTCCTATGGGTGCTTCTGGGAAGAAAATATAGGAGCTCTGTGTGATGCCACTAACACACTAGAAGTCCTATGGGTGCTTCTGGGAAGAAAATATAGGAGCTCTGTGTGATGCCACTAACACACTAGAAGTCCTATGGGTGCTTCTGGGAAGAAAATATAGGAGCTCTGTGTGATGCCACTAACACACTAGAAGTCCTATGGGTGCTTCTGGGAAGAAAATATAGGAGCTCTGTGTGATGCCACTAACACACTAGAAGTCCTATGGGTGCTTCTGGGAAGAAAATATAGGAGCTCTGTGTGATGCCACTAACACACTAGAAGTCCTATGGGTGCTTCTGGGAAGAAAATATAGGAGCTCTGTGTGATGCCACTAACACACTAGAAGTCCTATGGGTGCTTCTGGGAAGAAAATATAGGAGCTCTGTGTGATGCCACTAACACACTAGAAGTCATATGGGTGCTTCTGGGAAGAAAAATAGGAGCTCTGTGTGATGCCACTAACACACTAGAAGTCCTATGGGTGCTTCTGGGAAGAAAATATAGGAGCTCTGTGTGATGCCACTAACACACTAGAAGTCCTATGGGTGCTTCTGGGAAGAAAATATAGGAGCTCTGTGTGATGCCACTAACACACTAGAAGTCCTATGGGTGCTTCTGGGAAGAAAATATAGGAGCTCTGTGTGATGCCACTAACACACTAGAAGTCCTATGGGTGCTTCTGGGAAGAAAATATAGGAGCTCTGTGTGATGCCACTAACACACTAGAAGTCCTATGGGTGCTTCTGGGAAGAAAATATAGGAGCTCTGTGTGATGCCACTAACACACTAGAAGTCCTGTGGGTGCTTCTGGGAAGAAAATATAGGAGCTCTGTGTGATGCCACTAACACACTAGAAGTCCTATGGGTGCTTCTGGGAAGAAAATATAGGAGCTCTGTGTGATGCCACTAACACACTAGAAGTCCTATGGGTGCTTCTGGGAAGAAAATATAGGAGCTCTGTGTGATGCCACTAACACAATAGAAGTCCTATGGGTGCTTCTGGGAAGAAAATATTGGAGCTCTGTGTGATGCCACTAACACACTAGAAGTCCTATGGGTGCTTCTGGGAAGAAAATATAGGAGCTCTGTGTGATGCCACTAACACACTAGAAGTCCTATGGGTGCTTCTGGGAAGAAAATATAGGAGCTCTGTGTGATGCCACTAACACACTAGAAGTCCTATGGGTGCTTCTGGGAAGAAAATATAGGAGCTCTGTGTGATGCCACTAACACACTACACACTAGAAGTCCTATGGGTGCTTCTGGGAAGAAAATATAGGAGCTCTGTGTGATGCCACTAACACACTAGAAGTCCTATGGGTGCTTCTGGGAAGAAAATATAGGAGCTCTGTGTGATGCCACTAACACACTAGAAGTCCTATGGGTGCTTCTGGGAAGAAAATATAGGAGCTCTGTGTGATGCCACTAACACACTAGAAGTCCTATGGGTGCTTCTGGGAAGAAAATATAGGAGCTCTGTGTGATGCCACTAACACACTAGAAGTCCTATGGGTGCTTCTGGGAAGAAAATATAGGAGCTCTGTGTGATGCCACTAACACACTAGAAGTCCTATGGGTGCTTCTGGGAAGAAAATATAGGAGCTCTGTGTGATGCCACTAACACACTAGAAGTCCTATGGGTGCTTCTGGGAAGAAAATATAGGAGCTCTGTGTGATGCCACTAACACACTAGAAGTCCTATGGGTGCTTCTGGGAAGAAAATATAGGAGCTCTGTGTGATGCCACTAACACACTAGAAGTCCTATGGGTGCTTCTGGGAAGAAAATATAGGAGCTCTGTGTGATGCCACTAACACACTAGAAGTCCTATGGGTGCTTCTGGGAAGAAAATATAGGAGCTCTGTGTGATGCCACTAACACACTAGAAGTCCTATGGGTGCTTCTGGGAAGAAAATATAGGAGCTCTGTGTGATGCCACTAACACACTAGAAGTCCTATGGGTGCTTCTGGGAATAAATATAGGAGCTCTGTGTGATGCCACTAACACACTAGAAGTCCTATGGGTGCTTCTGGGAAGAAAATATAGGAGCTCTGTGTGATGCCACTAACACACTAGAAGTCCTATGGGTGCTTCTGGGAAGAAAATATAGGAGCTCTGTGTGATGCCACTAACACACTAGAAGTCCTATGGGTGCTTCTGGGAAGAAAATATAGGAGCTCTGTGTGATGCCACTAACACACTAGAAGTCCTATGGGTGCTTCTGGGAAGAAAATATAGGAGCTCTGTGTGATGCCACTAACACACTAGAAGTCCTATGGGTGCTTCTGGGAAGAAAATATAGGAGCTCTGTGTGATGCCACTAACACACAATTGAAGTCCTATGGGTGCTTCTGGGAAGAAAATATAGGAGCTCTGTGTGATGCCACTAACACACTAGAAGTCCTATGGGTGCTTCTGGGAAGAAAATATAGGAGCTCTGTGTGATGCCACTAACACACAAGAAGTCCTATGGGTGCTTCTGGGAAGAAAATATAGGAGCTCTGTGTGATGCCACTAACACACTAGAAGTCCTATGGGTGCTTCTGGGAAGAAAATATGGGAGCTCTGTGTGATGCCACTAACACACTAGAAGTCCTATGGGTGCTTCTGGGAAGAAAATATAGGAGCTCTGTGTGATGCCACAAACACACTAGAAGTCCTATGGGTGCTTCTGCGTAGAAAATATAGGAGCTCTGTGTGATGCCACTAACACACAATTTAAGTCCTATGGGTGCTTCTGGGAAGAAAATATAGGAGCTCTGTGTGATGCCACTAACACACTAGAAGTCCTATGGGTGCTTCTGGGAAGAAAATATAGGAGCTCTGTGTGATGCCACTAACACACAATTGAAGTCCTATGGGTGCTTCTGGGAAGAAAATATAGGAGCTCTGTGTGATGCCACTAACACACAATAGAAGTCCTATGGGAAGAAAATATAGGTCTGTGTGATGCCACTAACACACTAGAAGTCTAGTGGGTGCTGCTGGGAAGAAAATATAGGAGCTCTGTGTGATGCCACTAAAACACTAGAAGTCCTATGGGTGCTTCTGGAAGAAAATATAGGAGCTCTGTGTGATGCCACTAACACACAATTGAAGTCCTATGGGTGCTTCTGGGAAGAAAATATAGGAGCTCTGTGTGATGCCACTAACACACTAGAAGTCCTATGGGTGCTTCTGGGAAGAAAATATAGGTGCTCTGTGTGATGCCACTAACACACTAGAAGTCCTATGGGTGCTTCTGGGAAGAAAATATAGGAGCTCTGTGTGATGCCACTAACACACTAGAAGTCCTATGGGTGCTTCTGGGAAAAAAAATATAGGAGCTCTGTGTGATGCCACTAACACACTAGAAGTCCTATGGGTGCTTCTGGGAAGAAAATATAGGAGCTCTGTGTGATGCCACTAACACACTTGAAGTCCTATGGGTGCTTCTGGGAAGAAAATATAGGAGCTCTGTGTGATGCCACTAACACACTAGAAGTCCTATGGGTGCTTCTGGGAAGAAAATATAGGAGCTCTGTGTGATGCCACTAACTCACTATTGAAGTCCTATGGGTGCTTCTCGGAAGAAAATATAGGAGCTCTGTGTGATGCCATTAACACACTAGAAGTCCTATGGGTGCTTCTGGGAAGAAAATATAGGAGCTCTGTGTGATGCCACTAACACACAATTGAAGTCCTATGGGTGCTTCTGGGAAGAAAATATAGGAGCTCTGTGTGATGCCACTAACACACAAGAAGTCCTATGGGTGCTTCTGGGAAGAAAATATAGGAGCTCTGTGTGATGCCACTAACACACTAGAACTCCTATGGGTGCTTCTGGGAAGAAAATATGGGAGCTCTGTGTGATGCCACTAACACACTTGAAGTCCTATGGGTGCTTCTGGGAAAAAAATATAGGAGCTCTGTGTGATGCCACTAACACACTAGAAGTCCTATGGGTGCTTCTGGGAAGAAAATATAGGAGCTCTGTGTGATGCCACTAACACACAATTGAAGTCCTATGGGTGCTTCTGGGAAGAAAATATAGGAGCTCTGTGTGATGCCACTAACACACTAAGTCCTATGGGTGCTTCTGGGAAGAAAATATAGGAGCTCTGTGTGATGCCACTAACACACAAGAAGTCCTATGGGTGCTTCTGGGAAGAAAATATAGGAGCTCTGTGTGATGCCACTAACACACAATAGAAGTCCAATGGGTGCTTCTGGGAAGAAAATATAGGAGCTCTGTGTGATGCCACTAACACACAATTGAAGTCCTATGGGTGCTTCTGGGAAGAAAATATAGGAGCTCTGTGTGATGCCACTAACACACAATTGAAGTCCTATGGGTGCTTCTGGGAAGAAAATATAGGAGCTCTGTGTGATGCCACTAACACACTTGAAGTCCTATGGGTGCTTCTGGGAAGAAAATATAGGAGCTCTGTGTGATGCCACTAACACACAATTGAAGTCCTATGGGTGCTTCTGGGAAGAAAATATAGGAGCTCTGTGTGATGCCACTAACACACTAGAAGTCCTATGGGTGCTTCTGCGAAGAAAATATAGGAGCTCTGTGTGATGCCACTAACACACTAGAAGTCCTATGGGTGCTTCTGGGAAGAAAATATAGGAGCTCTGTGTGATGCCACTAACACACTAGAAGTCCTATGGGTGCTTCTGGGAAGAAAATATAGGAGCTCTGTGTGATGCCACTAACACACTAGAAGTCCTATGGGTGCTTCTGGGAAGAAAATATAGGAGCTCTGTGTGATGCCACTAACACACTAGAAGTCCTATGGGTGCTTCTGGGAAGAAAATATGGGTGCTCTGTGTGATGCCACTAACACACTAGAAGTCCTATGGGTGCTTCTGGGAAGAAAATATAGGAGCTCTGTGTGATGCCACTAACACACTAGAAGTCCTATGGGTGCTTCTGGGAAGAAAATATAGGAGCTCTGTGTGATGCCACTAACACACTAGAAGTCCTATGGGTGCTTCTGGGAAGAAAATATAGGAGCTCTGTGTGATGCCACTAACACACTAGAAGTCCTTTGGGTGCTTCTGAGAAGAAAATATGGGAGCTCTGTGTGATGCCACTAACACACTAGAAGTCCTATGGGTGCTTCTGGGAAGAAAATATTGGAGCTCTGTGTGATGCCACTAACACACAATTGAAGTCCTATGGGTGCTTCTGGGAAGAAAATATAGGAGCTCTGTGTGATGCCACTAACACACTAGAAGTCCTATGGGTGCTTCTGGGAAGAAAATATGGGAGCTCTGTGTGATGCCACTAACACACTAGAAGTCCTATGGGTGCTTCTGGGAAGAAAATATGGGAGCTCTGTGTGATGCCACTAACACACAAGAAGTCCTATGGGTGCTTCTGCGAAGAAAATATAGGAGCTCTGTGTGATGCCACTAACACACTAGAAGTCCTATGGGTGCTTCTGGGAAGAAAATATAGGAGCTCTGTGTGATGCCACTAACACACTAGAAGTCCTATGGGTGCTTCTGGGAAGAAAATATAGGAGCTCTGTGTGATGCCACTAACACACTTGAAGTCCTATGGGTGCTTCTGGGAAGAAAATATAGGAGCTCTGTGTGATGCCACTAACACACTAGAAGTCCTATGGGTGCTTCTGGGAAGAAAATATAGGAGCTCTGTGTGATGCCACTAACACACTAGAAGTCCTATGGGTGCTTCTGGGAAGAAAATATAGGAGCTCTGTGTGATGCCACTAACACACTAGAAGTCCTATGGGTGCTTCTGGGAAGAAAATATAGGAGCTCTGTGTGATGCCACTAACACACTAGAAGTCCTATGGGTGCTTCTGGGAAGAAAATATAGGAGCTCTGTGTGATGCCACAAACACACTAGAAGTCCTATGGGTGCTTCTGGTAAGAAAATATAGGAGCTCTGTGTGATGCCACTAACACACAAGAAGTCCTATGGGTGCTTCTGGGAAGAAAATATAGGAGCTCTGTGTGATGCCACTAACACACAATTGAAGTCCTATGGGTGCTTCTGGGAAGAAAATATAGGAGCTCTGTGTGATGCCACTAACACACTAGAAGTCCTATGGGTGCTTCTGGGAAGAAAATATAGGAGCTCTGTGTGATGCCACTAACACACTAGAAGTCCTATGGGTGCTTCTGGGAAGAAAATATAGGAGCTCTGTGTGATGCCACTAACACACTAGAAGTCCTATGGGTGCTTCTGGGAAGAAAATATGGGAGCTCTGTGTGATGCCACTAACACACTAGAAGTCCTATGGGTGCTTCTGGGAAGAAAATATGGGAGCTCTGTGTGATGCCACTAACACACTAGAAGTCCTATGGGTGCTTCTGGGAAGAAAATATAGGAGCTCTGTGTGATGCCACTAACACACTAGAAGTCCTATGGGTGCTTCTGGGAAGAAAATATGGGAGCTCTGTGTGATGCCACTAACACACTAGAAGTCCTATGGGTGCTTCTGGGAAGAAAATATGGGAGCTCTGTGTGATGCCACTAACACACTAGAAGTCCTATGGGTGCTTCTGGGAAGAAAAATATAGGAGCTCTGTGTGATTCGACTAACACACTAGAAGTCCTATGGGTGCTTCTGGGAAGATATTATAGGAGCCCTGTGTGATGCCACTAACACACTAGAAGTGCTCTATCTGCCTGCTGGTTCCTGTGACCACTTACCTGCCAGTTCCTGCTGTCTGCTGGTTCCTGTTGTCCGCTGCATGCTGGTTCCTGTTGTCCGCTGCTTGCTGGTATCTGTGACCACTTACCTGCCAGTTCCTGCTGTCTGCTGGTTCCTGCTACCTGTTGTCTGCTGGTTCCTGTCACCTGCTGTCTGCTGGTTCCGGTCACCTGCTGTCTGCTGGTTCCTGTCACCTGCTGTCTGCTGGTTCCTGTCACCTGCTGTCTGCTGGTTCCTGTCATCCCTTGTCAAGTCCTGCTGACCCATCCGCAGCTGTTGATCCTACCAGACACTCGTGCCTCCTTCGACTCCTGCGCCCCCTGTCTCCACTATCAGGGGCTGCAAGTCTGGGACGTAAGAGAGGTCTCCCACTGCAATCTGGACTCGCCACTAGGTACGTGACAGGGTGCTTTTGGGGTGCAATGCTGTGCTAACAGCACTGCGGTTGGTACTACTGAAATACTGTACTAACAGTAAAACACGCAGCAGACTAATCCCCAGCAGCAGCTAATAACACACTAACCAGCAGCAATGGACGATCAATGACAGGTAGCAATGGTTTAGCAAATAAATAGCCAATGGTTTAGCAAAGAAGAGCAAATCTTTCTGTAGCAAAGAATCAAGCAAAGACACAGAATCAGCAGACTGATCTCTCTAAAGCCGGAACTCATGTGACCGGCACCGACGGCGTGGCGGCCTTTTAAATGGTGGGGCGTGTACTAAAGCCCCTGAGCTTTAATTGGCTACAGGCGTCCTGCCTGTAGCCAATTATTGCTCTCCGAATTTCCGGCGCTGTGATTGGCCAAGCATGCGGGGTCACAGTGCATGCTTGGCCAATCATCAGCCAGCAATGCACTGCGCCAGCCGCGCCGGCCGCAATGCATTGCGGGGCCGCTCGCATCACACGAATGTGATGCGAACGGCCCAAATTGTTATGGGCTCGCCGAGCGAGCGAACGCCCAGTGCTCGATGCGAACGTGGGTTCGCATCGAGCACCGGGCCCATCCCTAACCTGGATCAGGGGAAAATCGTGGGTGCGCGTTATACGCTGATCCCCCGCTGATCTGCACTGTCTGTGGAGCGCCGCCAACATTTACAGAGCCGAGTGTACTGTGTACCCGGCTCTGCTTGCAGTTACACCCAGTCCCGCCTCCTAGCCTTTACGTCCCACCATTGGACAGGTGTTGTGTCCATCATAGGAGCCGGGCCAAGGGGTGGAACGGGGGCGTTACTGCGAGTGTAGCCGAGTAACCGAGTAGACTCGCTCGGTCTTTGTCAGCGGCAAGAGGAGCCAAAGATATCAGCGGCGGGGGCGTTGCTAAATTTAAAACGAAAACATGCTGCAATTTTGGGGAAGGCTGCAGATAGACAGTGAAAGGCTGCAGATGGACAGTGGAAGGCTGCAGGTGGACTAGTAAAAAAAAATATTAATAAAAATGCCATAAAACTATCCCTATTTTGTAGACGCTACAACTTTTGCACAAACCAATCAATATACACTTATTGCAAATGTTTTTACCCAAAATATGTAGAAGAATACGTATCGGCCTGAACTGAAGAAAAAAAATGTTTTATTTTTTTGGGGGATATTTATTATAGAAAAAAGTAAAAAATAATGTGTTTTTTTTTTTTTCAAAATTGTCGCTCTTTTTTTGTTTATAGCGCAAAAATAAAAACCACAGAGGTGATCAAATACCACCAAAAGAAAGCTATTTGTGGGAAAAAAAGGACGTCAATTTTGTTTGGGAGCCACGTTGCACGACCGCGCAATTCTCAGTTAAAGCGACAGAGTTACCAAATTGCAAAAAGTGCTCTGGTCTTTGGCCAGCCAAATGGTCCGGGGCTTAAGCGGTTAATTGACAACTTGTGTAAAAAAAATACACGCCCCCTATCTAAGAGCTGTCAGGTGGCAGAGCTGGCAGAAGTTGGGAGACTTTTTTTTCCTTTTTTCCGGTCGGCGGTGGTGGCGGGTTGCGTTATTGACAATAGATCTGCACCAGGGGACCTTTTTGAAACAAAAACATAAAAAAATTGTCAACATCTTGTTTTTTTATTTTTATGTACTTTTTAAGACTTTTTGGTGAATGAGTAGGGGTTCTATTATACAAGACCTCACTCTCCCAGTTCACGTTTCTGGCGAGTCTTTGTCACGGCACCCCTTGCTGTGACATTTCACATCTTCGCATCCCACCATTGGCCTGCGGGATTCCTTTGAAGATCGAATTGACCATGTTGTCATTGGTGGTGATGTCCCGAACAGGACCCTCCTACCACCGCTGGGCCTTCTGGGTGCCGTAGTACGGTGAGAGTGTTCGGCTCCCGGCGCATACTCAATAGCGTCTTCGGTGATGTCAGACACCAGCTCGATGGAGGACAGATTAAACCCGACTCGTTTGGCAATACCTGCTGCCAGAGCTGGAGGGCAGACCATGCTCTATAGGAACTCCTCACAGGTAGGTTTATCCTTAATTGTGATTTCCACATATCTTTCTGTCTAATCTTACAGTAATTAATCCCATCCCCCCACCACTCCCACTGATCTCATTGACCCCCAGAATTGCCACTGATCACACCCCCTCCCCCAGCATTGCCACTGATTCCAGGAGTCCTAGGATCCCTAGGAGTTTTCTGTCTATTGATGTGGCCCCTCACTTCCCCAGTCCATGGTGTTCAGGCAGTGAGGAGATGATGTGTTGTAACCTTTAGCAACCAATCAGTGAGCAGTAATGATGTGCAGTAACCTCTAGCAACCAGTTAGTGAGTGGTAAGGATGTCCAGTAACCTCTAACAACCAATCAGTGAGCAGTATTGATGTACAGTAATCTCTAGTAACCAATCAACAAGCAGAAGTCATGTGCTGTAACCTCTAGCAAATAATAAATGAGCCATAGTGTGTGCTGTAACCTCTAGCAGCCAGTCAGTGAGCAGTAATGATACACTGTAACCTCTGACAACCAATTGCAATCACTGCCTGATCTGATTCAGTAATCTGCAATTTGTTGTATGTCTCACAGCAGGTGGAGAATGAAATTGAATGAGGGGCAAGAAAATTTTTACCCAGGGTCCAATCAATATTAAAGACGGCTCTGAGGATGCCTTAGTACTCCCATGCCTACAGCCTCATAGCTGTTATGGATTAGAGATGAACTGAACACACCTGGATCAGGTTCAAACTAGGTTTGGGGAAGCTGAACCTTAGAAATCAGTAATGGCCATTTCTAAGCTAATAGGCGAGGGAGTGCCAAACAAATAGCGTGGGGTCTGGGCACTGTCCTGAAGGACTTGTATCAAAGCAAAAACAAATATAAAAAAAATGGGAAGCAATGGTTTTAATAATTTTTAAAGTGAAACTTTAAAAATACAAAACTTTTTTAAAGGGTAATTCTATTTCCGTGGGAAAAAAAAAATTCAAATAAAAAAAAGTGATGTAATGTATACAGTTGAAGACATGTGCAGAATGAAAAAAAAATGTTTTGTTTAGTTTAGTTTCGATTCGCTATTTATATAAATGTATTTAGTTAAATTTGTTTCATTCGTTTAATTTGTTTTTGGGATTTGTTTTGTATATTCATTTTCAAATAGTTTCAAAAAGTTTTTGAATCAATTGTGAATAGTTTGAATTTGAATAGTGTTCCAATTTCCAAAAAGAATAAAATAGAATAGAAAATTAATAGAATTTTTCTATTCTATTCCTTTACTTTCTAACCTATTTTATTCTATTTGGAAATTGGAAAACTATTCAAATGGAATTTGAATTTGAATAGTTTTTGAATACTTTTCAAATACCTTTCAAATTCAAATAGTTTTAAAATTTGAAAACTTTTTGAATTTGAATAGTTTTCCAATTTCCAAGGAGAATAAAATAGAATAGAAAATAAATGAATAGAATAGAAAAAAAAAATATTTGTTATATAATTTCATTATTTCAGATTTGTTTAAGTTCGGTACTATTCTAAAATTTGGATACATCCGTATCTCCGAATAACAATTTATTTTTTCGGAACAAAATGAACCACACGTCTATACAGTTGTGACACAAGTCATATCGGAATTGAAAGTTATTAAAAATTACCTTTCCTTTTCAATCTGCAGCGCTGTAATTTTCTATAACATGCAATGCTGTCAGGGTCCTGGCCGCCCCGTGCGACCCAGATTGCCTCTACGCAGGCAAACGGTCACCCCCGTGCTCTCCAGGCATCAGCGCGGGCGTTGGCGCGCGCCGCGGGCGCGTGCACGCGCGCGACCAGCCCGCGGGCGCGCTCCCGTGCGCTAATAGCGGGGGCGTGCGCCCGTGCGCGTGCACGTGCACGTTTAGCGCTGTTTGGCGCCAGTGCCCCTATTTAAGGATCAGGGCTGCAGCCCTGCGGTGCTGTTCGTCTGCAGCTCTGACCTGAGTCCCCAGTGTAACCTGCCTATACCTATCTGTGATCCTTGGAACCCGACCCGGCCTGTCTGACCCCGCTGACCTCTCTGCTCCTTGACCCCGGCTTGCCTGACTCTGCTTAAGGACTTACCACCTGTTGCCAAACCTCTGCCTGTCACTTGACCATCCTCTTGTCTGCCGTTTATGCCTATCTGCCTTCCCTGTGACCCGGCCTGTCTGACTACCTCTGCCGTCCGAGTGTGCCTCTCTCCCGCACAGGATCTGCCTCCGCTGCTGCTGCTCCAGAGACTCCCTCTCTCTTCGGTCATCCGACCACGAGCCTGCTGTGCCATCACCTGCAGTTCCTGCCATCTGAAGACCAGCGCCAGTATCCTGCTTCATCCTGCACCAGCTGACTCACCGGACGGACACTCCTACTCCGCTGTGCTCACGGGTCCCCTGTCCTCATTCCAGTGGACCCTGAACCAGAGCTGTAAGAGAGGTTCCCTTCCATCAAGCCAGGCTCGCCACCAGGTACCTTACAGTACGAACAGCCCAGATGACCGAGCCTGCGGAAGGAACTTCGTCCATGCAGGACTTCTGCTCCCACCTTGCAGCCCTCACCCAAGCAGTGAAGTCTCTACAGGAAGGCTATACCAGGTTAGAGGGACAGGTACAGCTTCTCTCCGGTCCTATGGCCGCTGCACCTCCTGCACCACCGGTTCAACCCACGGTTCAGCCTGCAGTAGTGATGCTTCCTCCAGAGCCAAGAGTGCCCGTTCCGGAAAGATTCTCAGGGGATCGGTCCAAGTTCCCTGCCTTCCGAGATGCCTGTCAGCTTTATTTTGCACTTCAGCCCAGGACTTTTTCGTTGGAAGCCACCAAGGTGGGATTCGTAGTATCTCTCCTGCAAGGAGAACCTCAATCATGGGCCCACCGTCTTCTGAGAGTCGATAGCCCACAGATCCAGGACCTTGCTACCTTCTTCCAGGCAATGGAACAACTCTATGATGACCCCCAAAGAACCACTACAGCTGAGACCGCCCTGTCCACGCTCCAACAAGGCCGTAGAATGGCCAAGGACTACATCTCTGATTTCAGGCGCTGGAGCGCGGACACTCGGTGGAACGATGCAGCCCTTAGGCATCAATTCCGCACAGGTCTATCTGAGAGTCTGAAGGATGAACTGGCTCGAGTGGGGGTCCCCGAGTCTCTGGAAGACCTGATTACCCTGACCATCCAACTGGATCGCCGGCTCCGGGAGCGCCGAGCCAAACGTTCCTCCCAACCGACCCGCCCGGCCTGGATGGTGGCAAGGGCTCCAACTCCAGCTTCCCGCTATTTTCCTGCACCTGCTTCAGTTCCAGCCAGTCCTGCCTTCGACAGCCCTGAACTGATGCAGATCGGACTTATGCGCTCCACCCTGACTCCTGAGGAGCGTGCCAGGCGCCGGCAGCTGAACCTATGCCTCTATTGTGGTGGCTCTGGACATTACGTGAACAACTGCCCAGTCAAGATCCATAAGTGTCTTTCTTCTGTCTCTTCTAAACCTGCACCTTGCCCCAGCAACACCACTCACCTGGCTCTTCCCCTCTCGTTGCAGCTTCAAGGAAAGACAATCCACACCAACGCTATCCTTGACTCCGGAGCATGCAGTTGTTTTATCGATGCCACCTTTGCCAACTTACAAGGCCTACCCCTTCGTGAGAAGACCCAGGGACTTTCTGTCTTCTTAGCCGATGGATCACGCATCAAATCAGGTCAAGTGACCCAAGAGACCTTGCCCCTGCCTGCCACCATCTTGTCCCAGCACCAAGAACTGTTGATACTGGATGTAATTTCTTCTCCTCTCTTCCCAGTGATTTTGGGCATACCATGGCTCTAAGCCCACAACCCTTGCATTAACTGGTCAACGGGACAAGTAAAATTCCAGTCCCCTTATTGCCTTCAGCACTGCCTACCTGAGCCCGCTGGGGCACCCTCTGCTCTGTGTTGCCTGAACTCCGATCAGGACTTGTGCCGGGTCGTGCCCAAGACTTACCACGACTTCCTCGACGTGTTCAGTAAACGAGGGGCAGACTCCCTGCCGCCCCATCGTCCATATGACTGTCCTATCGAGATTCTTCCAGGTGCTGAAATCCCATTCGGTCGCATCTTTCCCTTATCCAAAAAGGAGCAGGAGGCCCTGAAGGCATACATCGCGGAGAACCTCGAAAAAGGGTTTATCCGTCACTCCACTTCCCCAGCAGGCGCGGGGATATTCTTTGTTACCAAAAAGGACCAAACACTCAGGCCTTGTGTGGACTACCGTGAGTTGAATAAGGTGACAGTCAAGAACCGATACCCCTTGCCGTTGATACTGGAGCTCTTCCAGAAATTACGAACGGCAACTATCTTCTCCAAGTTGGATCTAAGGGGTGCCTACAACCTGGTCCGTATCAGGTCCGGGGATGAATGGAAAACGGCCTTCCGGACCCGCTTTGGTCACTATGAATATCTAGTCATGCCGTTCGGCCTCTGCAATGCCCCTGCCACCTTTCAGCACCTGATCAATGATGTCTTTAGAGACTTTCTGGACATTTTTGTAATAGTATACCTCGATGACATTTTAATTTTTTCCAATTCTCTTGAACAGCACCAGGGGCATGTGGGCAGAGTGCTACTTCGTCTCCGGCAGCATGGCCTATATGCTAAAGCAGAAAAGTGCCTGTTTGAACAGCAAGAGATTCAGTTTCTGGGACTTGAGATTTCCCCAGCAGGGATCAGGATGGATCCCCAGAAGGTAACTGCTGTATTGGACTGGCCGGCACCATCGGACAAGAAGGGCATTCAGCGCTTTATAGGATTCGCAAATGTCTATAGAAAATTTATTAAGGGATTCTCTACCATCGTCAACCCTATTATCCAACTGACAAAGCAGGGTACACGCTTTCAGTGGGGCCCCGAGGCCCAGGAAGCTTTTGAAAAACTTAAAAGACTATTCACCTCTGCCCCCATCCTCAGTCACCCCGACCCTGCCCTCCAAAACATTCTGGAGGTCGACGCTTCCGAAGTAGCGCTAGGAGCAGTGGTATCTCAGCGTCAAGGCAGCAAGGATTTGATGCACCCGGTAGGGTTCTTCTCTCGAAAACTAACTCCCGCAGAGAGGAATTACGACGTTGGAGATCGGGAACTCCTGGCCATCAAGGCAGCCCTGGAGGAATGGAGGTACCTGTTGGAGGGCGCAAGTCATCCGGTATTGGTGTATACCGACCACAAAAACCTTGAGTATCTACGGACAGCCAAGCGACTGAAGCCTCGACAAGCCCGTTGGGCCTTGTTTTTTTCTAAATTTTGTTTTCATATCACCTACCGCCCAGGATCCAAAAACGTGAAACCAGACGCGCTCTCGCGCATGTTCGACAGTCCAAGAGACACAGCAGCTCCAGACACCATCCTATCATCCGGCAACTTTCTACTCGTACAACCGGATTTGCTCTCACAGATCAAGGAGGCAGTTTTTGTCCCGGAATCTGTTCGGACCAAGGTCCTGAATCTTTGCCATGACCACCCTCTGGCAGGACATTTTGGAGTCCGCAAGACTATCGATCTGGTGCAACGCACCTTCTGGTGGCCAAGTCTGAGGAAAGACTGCAAGGAGTACGTCAACGCCTGCCCTGTCTGTACCCGGAGCAAGACCTCAAGAAGCCGAGCTTGGGGCCTCCTTAAGCCTCTTCCCGTACCCGATCGTCCATGGAGGATGATCACCATGGACTTTATAGTTGAACTTCCATGCTCAGAAGGATGCACAGCTATTTTTGTAGTCGTAGACCGGCTGTCTAAAATGGCCCACTTTCTGCCCCTTAAGGGAACCCCGTCCGCTTCTGAAACAGCCCGTGTCTTTATCAGGGAGATAATTAGGTTGCATGGGGTCCCTGCCAGCATAGTCTCCGATAGGGGGGTTCAGTTTACGTCCCGTTTCTGGAGGGCTTTGTGTAAATCCCTAAAGATTGAGTTGGCGCTGTCCTCGGCCTATCATACTCAAACAAATGGACAGACAGAACGCACAAATCAGACCTTGGAGCAGTACATTAGGTGCTTCACGTCCTTTGTGCAGGACGATTGGGTGTCCCTACTACCCTTAGCCGAGTTTTCATACAACAACGCCAACCACTCAGCCACAGGTCAATCCCCTTTTTTCTCCAACTATGGCTTCCACTTATCCTTTCTCCCTGACTTTCTTCCAGAATCTCCGGTTCCAGCGGTGCAGGATACAGTGACCTTCCTCAATCACAACAACCAGATCCTCCAAGAGACGATAACCAAGGCCCAGGCGGACTGCAAGAGGTTCTTTGACCGGAAAAGAAGGGGAGAACTGGACCTCCAGATTGGAGATCAGGTATGGCTTTCTACTATTAACTTGAAGTTACCTTGCCCTTCCAAGAAACTCGCTCCCAAGTTTCTGGGACCCTTCTCTGTGAAAAGGAGGATCAACCAGGTATCCTATGAACTGTCGTTGCCCACCTCAATGAAGATACACCCGGTGTTTCATGTGGCCCTGTTGAAACCCGCTGTACCCGACCCCTTTCCTGACAGGGGAGCTGGACCTCCTGGTCCTGTTCTTGTCGAGGGCGGTGAAGAATACGAGGTGGAGGCCATTATTGATTGTAGGAGGCGGCAAGGGCAGACACAGTTCTTGGTTAAATGGAAGGGGTACGGGGCTGAGGACAATTCCTGGGAACCCGATAGTAACCTTCTTGCCAGAAGACTGATCCGTGCCTTCTTTTCCGCCCACCCAGAGAAGAGAAGTCTTTTGGGCACCCGGAGATTGCCCCTTGTGGAGGGGCAATGTCAGGGTCCTGGCCGCCCCGTGCGACCCAGATTGCCTCTACGCAGGCAAACGGTCACCCCCGTGCTCTCCAGGCATCAGCACGGGCGTTGGCGCGCGCTGCACGCGCGCGACCGGCCTGCGGGCGCGCTCCCGTGCGCTAATAGCGGGGGCGCGCGCCCGTGCGCGTGCACATGCGCGTTTAGCGCTGTTTGGCGCCAGTGCCCCTATTTAAGGATCAGGGCTGCAGCCCTGCAGTGCTGTTCGTCTGCAGCTCTGACCTGAGTCCCCAGTGTAACCTGCCTATACCTATCTGTGATCCTTGGAACCCGACCCGGCCTATCTGACCCCGCTGACCTCTCTGCTCCTTGACCCCGGCTTGCCTGACTCTGCTTAAGGACTTACCACCTGTTGCCGAACCTCTGCCTGTCACTTGACCATCCTCTTGTCTGCCGTTTATGCCTATCTGCCTTCCCTGTGACCCGGCCTGTCTGACTACCTCTGCCGTCCGAGTGTGCCTCTCTCCCGCACAGGATCTGCCTCCGCTGCTGCTGCTCCAGAGACTCCCTCTCTCTTCGGTCATCCGACCCCGAGCCTGCTGTGCCATCACCTGCAGTTCCTGCCATCTGAAGACCAGCGCCAGTATCCTGCTTCATCCTGCACCAGCTGACTCACCGGACGGACACTCCTACTCCGCTGTGCTCACGGGTCCCCTGTCCTCATTCCAGTGGACCCTGAACCAGAGCCGTAAGAGAGGTTCCCTTCCATCAAGCCAGGCTCGCCACCAGGTACCTTACAAATGCAATATGGCTACCTGGAGGCATTCTATACACCGAATCCCCCCCCCCCCCCAGATATGTAATTTCCTACTTGTGTGATTGGCTCGCTGATTTTGCTAGAAGTCTACACTAAAATACAAGATTTTTGCCATTTCCCCTGCAATAAAAATGTAATTTTTGGTGAGATGCACTGAAAGAGAATTTACATCTAAAGGAATACAAATCCTGCCACTTTCCTAATTAGTGCCCTGCAGGAGCGGCAGCTGACTGATAACTACAAAATCACTCCCCTACAGATTCACTCTGCAAATGGATGAGAAAAGGTAGGAATCTGCAAAAAGTTTCCTAAAATCCTTGCAATGTACATAGATCACCCGGGGGGAATATTTTTTTCTCAACAAAAGTGGAGTTACTCTTGAAGTTACATGTTTAGGGGATTCCTTAGTCTGCAAATGCAATATCTGTACATTGTATACAACAGACTGCAGGAAAACTGTCATTTGCTAAGAAATGGAATAGTAGTTCTTATAGTAATTAATATAGTTCTTATCTGCTTCCTTCTGTTCCTTCTGTTTTAAAAATAAAATAAAAATAAATTGGGGATTCCCTTCATCTTTACTAGACCCTTATAAAAAAAGAATAAAAAAAAAAAAAAATTCACAAAAAATTTGCAAAGTAAATAATTCCTTTATTAAAGTTTATTTAGTTCTTTATTAAAAAAAATAACAAAAACACATAATGTCCTACAATGTAAATTGCCAATCACATTGATTTAGATCAAATGTCAATAGCAATGAACAATGCTTACTGACCTGTTGAAAGAACATGTTGGCCACTGCCAAGATCTACTCCCAACAACTGCTCACCATGAATGGAAGGATTGGTATTGGGGATTGTATTTTATCTTTAGGGTCTTTCATCATGATTGACATGGATCTAAATCCCCAATTAACAATGGACTTATGGTGAGTGATACTTACTTACATTCATCTGTGGAGGTAAATTTTACGGGACCCTCGTATTTTCTTATAGGCCCCTCACAGAACATCACCTTTACATGGGGACAAGGTACTTTGCCAGAGGGGTATCCAAGGCATATAAGGTTCAGGAGGGGGCATACACATCCTTCCTTTCACAGCTGTAAAGCTAAGCATTGCAGCCATGACATGTGTACACCCCAAGCCTCTGCCTCTGCAGCAAAGGGGGTGGGGGTAGTGGTTGAGAGGTGGTAAAACCAAGGCTGCACAATAGGGTTTTACAATCTCCCAACCTCATGTGTGAATGAGCTCTAAAGGGGAGGCCAGTCACAGTTCTCTGATCACCACACCAGCCAAAGTGTTGCCGGACCAGTGTCCAGTATCTAGAATCAGTGTTTCTGATTTGCCTGTTTATTAACCACATTTATGCCTGTTGGCTGGACCAATCCTTATGACCCACCTGCTTGTCTAACTGACTACATTCCTGCAAGGCACCAGTCCCAGCTATCCCCCGTGAACATCTGCACTCCTGGAACCACAGGAACTCTTTTGTTCTTCCGATATTCAGCCCCCTGTAGATCCTGGCCAGTGAACCTGGCATTCCTGAGGGAAGCCATATACCAGAAGGGTCGGCATCCTTGGCTTAAAGATACAGGAACTGCTATAGGTGATGATACACCAAGCTATATTCCCTGACCACTCATATAGAGGCGATCATTACAGTACATTGGTTTTGATATAATTAATTGATTTGTGTGATACCCGCGATACAATGTCTGATACATAATCAGTCCAGACAGTGAAAATGCCTAAAACATGTGGTATCCCCATTATTGGGAGGAGTAGCTGGATGGATTTGGGGTTTTAATTCTATGTATTAATATGCTGTGAGAAATATCTTATTATTAACAACTTGGTCTATAAAAAATGCATTTTCATTTTCTTTCTGCATGTTCTAAAAACTTGTGGCAAAAAATGACATTTTCAAAAGCCTCATTATGCCTGTCATAAAATACCTTGGGGTGTTTGCATTCCAAAATTGTGTGTTTTCATTGTTCTGGTGCTCCAGAGTCTCCAACAATGTGATGGGTAGTCAGGAAATTAGATGTCTAATTTATGTCCTTGAATACCTGAAGGTTCTTCTTGGATTTTGGACCTCTCTATACTAGGTTGTGAAAAAGTCTCACACATGAGGTATCTCCATACTCAGGAGACATAGTATAATGTGTTTTGGGGTGTAAATGTAAGTTGTTACTTGTTAAAATGACAACATTATGAAAAAAATATGTAATTTCCTAATTTCCCCCCAAATTTGGCCAAAAAAATTACAACTTCAAAAAAACTCACTATTCTTCTTACTGAATCTGTCTACCCTGTCTACTTTCCAAAAAAGGGTAATTTGGGATATTTGTACTGTCCTGGCATTTTAGGACCTCAAGAAATGTCAGTACAACAGGATTGATCAATTATCACATATATACAGGTACTCCTCACTTAACGACCAGGTTCTGTTCCAACGACCAGGTCATTAAACAAATTGGTTGTTAAACGAGGAACCACAAGTAATGAATATTTTAAGCATTCTTAACTACTGTACTTCATTGTGAAAAAAAAGGTCTAAACACCAAACTCTAGCTCAATAACATTTTAATTAGCATAAGTACAGAACACAAACAAAAATTCTGTACTGTACTATACAATACATTGATGTATAGCACGTCGTTTGGGTGGGAAGAGCTGGTCGTAAGTCTGAATGGTCATTAAACAGTTAAGTCGTTAAACGAGGATTATCTGTATACCATAGTTTGTAGACTCTATAACTTTCAAACACACTAAATAATATACACGATTTAGGTTATTTTTTACCAAAGAAATGTAGCAGAATATATTGTGGCCTACATTTAAGAAGAAATAGTATTGCAACAATTTAAAGCAGAAACAAAAAAAAACTTTTTTTTTTCAAAAATGTTTCAAATTGGGCCATTAAGAGGAACATTCAGAAACATTGGTCCATCTTAATACAGGATCCTGGCTTAGGTGGGGTACTCCCAGCTATTCCCAAAGTGTTTTTTAGGTGGGCAAATAACATCAAAAGTATTGTTGCCCATAGCCACTTAAAAGATGAACCTATGAGAATGAAACATATTCCCAAATTCCTAAATATGACATGTTCCTTCAAATGTAAGTTGACTATATGTCCTGCCATTTTATGTCTCATCGGAAGAAAATCTTTAAAAGAAGAGATGGATGTGAATTCCTAATTAAACAGTTTATAAATTGTAGCACGTAGTTTGTTTTTTATGGGCTGAGGTGCCCCTATGGGTTACTTTATGTAGAGCGGACACTATGGTTTGGGGAGCATAGACGGTTTTTAGACCAAAAACAAGATAAACATAGTGTTCCCCCGGCATTTTGCCCAGGTGCATGGTGGCAGTATGGAAGGCTTACAGCTTTTTGGGGTATTGAGACTATATACATGTCAATTCCAGAGGGGGAGAGGTTTTCTAGATTGTGTGCCCGTGAGACGTTCTGGATATTCACCTTGATCACTATGTTCTCTGATGGATTAAACGAGGAGTTGGAAATCAATACCTTGATCTAATAGATATCTCTTTCTCTCTTTTTATATATTTATTCATTTTTTTAATATATTTTTTATACATGTTTATATTGTATATAGGCTAGGGATGTGTGCACCTTTTAACTTGGCACAATCTATCAGCCAAGGTCAATTGCCTGGTGGGATGCAACTAGGGTTGCCACCTATTCTTCAAGCCAAACCCAAACACTTTAGCGGTGCATGCCATGGCACCCCAACTGATTTTGATGCAATTGTTGCCTGACAAATCACAGCAAAATCGCGCAAACAGAATCGTGGGATGCCTGTCACCCAAAAGAAGGTTTGCTCCACAATTGGGGTGCCATTGAAAGTAAAGGGATAGTGAATATGTCCTCAGTATTTGCGCAGATTTGGGAATCAAGTGCAGAATGGTGGAAATCCGGAATGCCTAGGTGTGAACAGAGCCTGTGAGTCTTATGTACAGAATGCAGGGGACAGGAGTGTGTAATGCATATTAGAAGTCACGAGTACAAAACAAAAAGAGTGCAGGAGTCGGGTGTGTAACGCACAGTGTAGGGCTAAGTGTTTATTCTCACCCTCCACCTCCCACCAGCAAAAATAAATTATCCCGCTCCCAAAACAAATATTCCCCAATCCACAGCACGAGTCCAACTCCACCCTCCCCAAAATACTCAGTCCCAACAAAATTCCCCCTTCTTCTCCATCCCAACACTTATCCCCACCCCCTCCTATTATAAATCATTTTCCCCTACCAGCAGAAATCCCCCCCCCCCCCAATACACCCAGGGCTGCCAACAGGGGGCACCATGGGGCTTGCTGTAGGGACTGCAGCACACAGATGGACATGGACAGCAGGGGGATTGGAGCGGTGATGGGCCATTACAGAGGAGACAAAAGAGAAGGGAGAGAGAGGCGCCAGGTAGCCTCTGGTGTGGTAGATGTTAATAAATGAAATGTTTATAAACAATCCACTCACATATATCAGAGCGGTAGGCATGTCAGTCTGTGAAGTCCGCTGTCATCATTCTTCCGATCCATGCTGCTGTTATCATTGAATCGCTGGAGGAAGTCGGTATAAGGATACAGAGCGCCGTGGGGAACTCATGTGATTTGTCAGCTTCTTAAGGATGGAGGCGTGGTTAAGCCTCCGGAACACTCTGATTTTTTACAGCATCCCATGCTATCTGATAGTTCACATGAGTTCACCCCGCGTCACTCTGTATCCTTATACCGGCTTTCTCCAGCGATTTGGTGATAACAGCAGCGTGGATCAGGAGAATGATGAAAGCGGACTTCACAGTCTGACATGCCTACTGCTCTGACATGTGTGAGTGGATTGTTTTTAAAAATTTCATTTATTAAAAACTACCACACCAGCGGCTGATGTCTAGGTCATGGGCAGAGGGAAACCCGGGCACATCATTCTAAACCCAGATTGTCCGTGTCAAAACCAGACAGGTGGCAACCCTAGATGCAACACATACATTACTTGAGGAAGTTATAGCAATATAAATTGTTATTGTTATGTAAATCTGTCACACCTGAGTTGTACCCCCTCTTATATTTGTGCCATAAGTGACAGCATTTTGTCGATGGTACTGTTTATTGTGGCAGTATGGGAGGGGGGTGGCTACTCAGGTTTAGACCTTATTCTAATTATATTTTTATATCAATGTCACTAACAGTATACAGTATGGGTCTGCAGTGGGAACAGATGTTTTTTTCATATCATAGTTTTAATCAATTTTATTATTATAATGTAGAACAATTTTATTGTTTATGTGATATATGGAGTCTAAATTTATTTAAATGTTAAATTTTCAATGATTAGGGTGGGCGTGACTTGTTAAAGGAGGCCACACCTCTGAAACACATTGTTGTGTCAACCGCTAACTGCGTTTCCTCCTGTCTGCCAATCCCCGTGTTGTGGGCTCTTGATCACTAAATGCGGGTGCACCGGGTGCATGTGCAGTAGCGGCAGCATGTCGAGGACTGGCTTCAGTAGCTTCCATGGAATTTGGCTGTCATCTGGCTTCATTGGAGGTAGTTACCACCTGGATCCCTAGCCACTCGCTGACCATCTCCTGTACATATACATCGTCAATTTAAAGATGGATATCTCGGTAACGGCAGTAGATGCAGCCACAACCAAGATATCCATCTTTTCAGTGAGCGGTTCTGTTAACGATAATGGTGGTCTCTGCAGCGAATTTGCCACAAGATCACCATTATCGGCGGCGGGAGAGGGGCCACCCCCCTCCCGCGCCCTCCACCACTTACCGGTTTTGTCGGCAGCAGCGGAGTCGACCGGGACCTGTCTGTGGCTGGGTATGGAGACGAGTGAGGGGAAGATTCCCTGTCTCCATACCATAGCAGGGCGGAAGCAATGTCAAAACGTCACTTACGCCCATACGTCTTAAAGGCACATTTTTTTGTTGTAATTTTTTCAAATGACAATTTTTTTTATTATTTTATTGCATTTAGGTCCAAATATGAGATCTGAGGACTTTTTGACCCCAGATCTCATATTTAAGAGAACCTGACATTCTTTTTTCTATTACAAGGGATGTTTACATTGGAACAGCAAAAGAGTTTTTTTTTTTTTTATATAATGTTTAGGGGTTCTAAGTAATTTTCTATCAAAAAACTTGTTTTTAACTTGTAACCACCAAATCTCAGAAAGAGGCTTGATGTTTAACTGGTTAAAGGACTTTTTTAAGGCTAGAATTTAGCCACCCAGGTTTAACTTTGATTATTTTACACAGAGTCTGAAAAAGAGGCTCGGTCTTTAAGTGGCTAGAGTGGCCATGGAGGAGAGACGGCACTTATTGTGACGTGTCTAATGCCCCGTACACACAATCAGACTTTCCGGCAGACTTGGTCCGGCGGACAATCCGCTGGACTTTCCGAACGAGTGGACTTGCGCACACACGAACGGACTTTCCGGCGGACTAGGTCTGACGGACAATCCGCCGGACTTTCGGCGGAGGTCCGACGGACTTTCCAGATGAACGGACTTGCCCACACACAGAGTAAAGTCCACTCATTTTGAACGTGACTCGAGGTATGGTGGGACTGGAGAAGGAAGTCAATCTCGCCACTTTCATCGGCGAGATTGACACCTTGCGAGCCCCGTCGCCTGGTATGGATTTTGAGGGTAACACCCTATGCCGAAAAAATGTTGTGGGGGTTCCCCCAAAGTCCATACCAGAAACGTATCCGAGCACGCAGCCCGGCTGGTCAGGAAAGGGGGTGGGGACGATGAGCGCCCCCCCTCCTGAGCCATTCCAGGACGCATGCCCTCAACATGGGGGGGTGGGTGCTTGTCCCCATGTTGATGAGGACAAGGGCCTCTTCCCGACAACCCTAGCCATTAGTTGTCGTGGTCTGTCGGCGGGGGGCTTATCGGAATCCGGGAGCCCCTTTTAATAAAGGGGCCCCCAGATCCTGCCCCCCCCACCCTATGTGAATGAGTATGGGGTACATGGTATACCCTATGTATTCCCTATCACAGATAAAGCACATGTCACTATGGCTGCTGTGATTTCATCCTAATTTTAAGGACCAATATCTGTCTGCAAGAACTGACTAATAGCTAGCTCTTCAATTGTCATCACATTATCAACAGTTTTTCTATTAATTGGAGTCTTTTCTCTTACATGGAATGTACAACAGGGCAGTCTAGCACCTTAAGCACACATTGGTCACCTCCAGCCAATGGTACATCCTTGACACCTACTAATTCAAAGATATGATGACTTGAAAGGATTTCAGCTATAGCCTTGCCTTCCCAGTGATGGCAAGTGGGGAAATGACTGGGTTTGGACCAGCATTTGGCTCTCACTACTATCAAAGGTAATGTTTCTGCCTTTTGCAGGGTCTCTGGTGAATATCTGGTATGTGTACTTAGACTCTATTCCTCAGTCCTTTCTGGGGCTCCCACCCTCTACAATGTGCAGATAGCACAGCGGGGCCACTATTCAGTTCATCCATGGAAATCTGGTTCTCTCTGGCCTTCTGAAATGGTCTTAGTAACCCATTAGATACATCCCTCTCTCTACTCTCACCTAGGTTATATTCCTTGTAACTACTTTGCAAAAGAAGAATCAAAATTTTTCCGACATTGCTTCCCTTTCTTTTGGCTCTTGTATCAGGAGGGGGGGATTTTGGTGTTTGTGTTTCTTTTTTTGATATAAGAATTATTATTTTTTGTTGATATGGCCTCTCTTTTATACTGAACTGATATATTTGCAGCTAGGCTTCTCCATAGAAATGTGTGTTTTTGTTTCATGTGTGACTGACTGCATTTGTCTATATGGATCCCAGGTACTTGGCTGATTTTTTGTATACAACAAGTGTTCCATGACCAACTTATTCATTGAAGAGGTCAGACTTAAAAGGTGAGTAGATGACGGATTGGAGGGGTTCATGAAGAGATGGTTTGAAGAACCCAAAGGAGCTTCTTCCATGTCACTGAGGAGGGGATTTATTGCACTTAGTATTGTGGGGGATTTGAGTTTCAAATGTTGCACATGATTCAAAGGAAATTTGATAATTTTGCACATTCTTTGTTCACTTTAATTGTGGTATGAGCTTTTGTATGTTAAATCATTGGAGATCTAGGTATACATTATGCACTGGCACTTTAGTGTTTGCACATTTAATATATTTTTGGTGATAAGATTTATTTGGTGCATATTGATTAATATTATATCATATTCTTGGGGGGGTTATTTATATATTTTTTATTTTTATGCAGCATTTATAGTGAATACTTATAGGAAGGGATCGGGTGATTGTTATTAGCTTTTTTGACATGCCTGGCCCGGAGATCTTAGCGCTTGTATACCCATTATGGGGTCCTTATTAGTAAGAACATCTAGCTAAAACTATGTTAATCTCTTTGGTTGTTGTAATTCTGATGTTTCAAGTCTTCTTGAGAATAAAACCTATGCTTGATCAATGAAGTACCTGGAACCTGTTTTTATGTTTAGAAGTTTTCATATTAGGATCTGGCGAGGTGTGGGGGTAGGAGTGTTGCCTCTGCAGCATTGTATGGGGAAGCCGAACACTCCATTGTGGCAGCAGTTTACAAAGATATTTATACAAAGATAATTTTTTTATTAGGTCCTAAAAAGGAAAAGATATTTTAAGATTAAGTCAACTTTAACTGATATTAAAATGATTTTAGAATACACCAAACAAAAATTATTTATTAATATAGCCGGATAAATCTACATATAATATAATAAAGTGACCCAGACACTAAAATATTCCATTGTTATCAGCTTATAAAACAACATGTTTAATATTTATTTTCCGGGAAGGTGGTGAGGGAGATCTTCCCGCTCATAAAGTGTGAGTGATGGGTGTCTCTGGTATCGGACACTTTAGGATGATTCAGATACTTTTTCCCTCTTTGGTCACTGTGGTTCCTCCTTACTAAATGACTACATTGTTCTGTATTAATGGAACGGCTTGTGGGAGGAACCACTGCACCCAGCAGGGGACAAGTTTTCCAACAAACCCAAATTGTTTGATACCAGCGATGTCCAGAGCAAAAGTTCAACTCACTGTCCACCAGAGAGGTAAGTATTAAATGTTAAAATTTAACAATGTTCATTCTCAATACACTAGCAAAATACTAAAATTACCAATATTAGAGATAATGTTATAACTACTGGTAACCCAGTGTTGCTCCATACATATTATCGGATAACTGTTTTTGTATTCAGGTCAGGTCTGAACAGAATTATGTAACTTTTGGGGAAAAATATACAGCCAAGAAGTCCAGAACTTGATGCTATAATAGCAAAAACCTCCACAGCCACCATGTATTTCCCTCTGGTGCTCAGATAGGCCGGGATCATGGCAATCCAGACACTGCAGAACACCAGCATGCTGAAGGTGATGTACTTGACCTCATTAAAACTGTCCGGTAATGTCCTGGCTAAAAAAGCAACAATGAAGCTCACAGCTGCTAGAAGCCCCATATATCCCAGGACAGAGTAGAAACCGATAACTGAACCCTCATTACACTGAATGATGATCTTCCCCTGATAAGAGTGAGTGTCCTTATCCTGGAAGGGAGGAGAAATAGACAACCAAGTGACACAGATTATGACTTGAACCAGCGAGAAGACACAAATGATAAAATTGGACAGTTTGGCTCCCATCCATTTCCTCCAGGGACTCCCAGGTTTGGTGGCTTTAAAAGCAATACACACCATGATACTTTTGGCAAGTAGAGAAGAGACGGCAACTGAGAAGATGACACCAAAAGAGGTCACACGCAGCATGCAGGTCACATCTACTGGTTGGTCGAGGAACAAGAAGACACAGAGGAAGCTCAACATGATGGAGACCAGGAGAAGATAGCTCAGGTCCCGGTTATTAGCTTTAACAATGGGGGTGTCCTGATAATGTATAAATATCCTCAATATTAAACCAGTCAGAAGACAACAGAGGATGGAGACAGATGAAAATACTGCAACAATGGGATCATCAGTGTAGGAGAGAAATTCCACCACTCTTGGAACACACTGATCCTTCTTCTCATTTGGCCATTCATCATCAGGACATTTCATGCAGTTTTCACTGTCTGCAGGAAGAACAATACAAACACAATGAGCATCGGGGTCAGAGCTTCTGAGAAAATAAATTGCCTTGTGTTGTCTCACAGCTTTAAATGGGATTTAAATCAGAACACTGTGGGGGAGTAAAAGGGAATATCTTAAATAATAAATGTAATATAATACCAATATGAATATAATATAATACAAATATAAAGTATAATGTAATAAATAACCTGATTCCTGTGGCTATCAGCTGCAATGACCGCCAGCCACCCGCGATTGCGGTCACGAGAGACAGAACGGGGATCTTTGTGTGTAAACACACAAATCTCGGTTCTGTCAAGAGAGGAGAGACAGATCGTGTGTTCCCATTAGTTAGGAACAGCAATATTTCTCCTCCTCTAGTCACTCCCATCCCCCCACACTTAGAACACACACTGAGGGAACAAATTTAACCCCCTGGTCGCCCCCTAGTGTCAACCCCTTCCCTGCCAGTGGCATTTACACAGTAATCAGTGGCTATTTTTAGCTCTGATCGCTGTATAAATGTCAATGGTCCCAAAAAACTATCAAAAGTTTCCGATCTGTTCACTGCAATGTCGTAGTCCCAATAAAAATCACTGTTCGCCACCATTACTAGTAAAAAAAATGCCATAAATCTATCCCCTATTTTGTAGACCCGATAACTTTTGCGCAAACCAATCAATATATGTTTATTGTGGTTTTATTTACCAAAAATATGTAGAATAATATATATTGACCAAAACTGAGGAAGAAATTGGTTTTATTTTATTTTTTTGTGGGATATTTATTATAGCAAAAACGAAAATGTCAAATTTAAAATTTTTTGTTTATAGTGCAAAAAATAAAAACCGCAGAGGTGATTAAATACCACCAAAAGAAAGCTCTATTCTTGGGGGGGAAAAAAGTTGTTTGGGTATAACGTCGCACTACCGCGCAATTGTCAGTTAAAGTGACGCAGTGCCGAATCGCAAAAAATGTCGTGATCAGAAAGGGGGTAGCATCTTCCATGGCTGAAGCGGTTAAATTGATTAATTACATTTAAGATATAGAGATAAATGGATATAGATAGATAGATGGATAGATAGATAATATCACATAGTTGAACTCTTATGTAGTGATTGTCCATTGGCAAGTGGAGAAAAAAAAAAGGCTGTTAGTGTCATAAGGACACGATAAGTAAAAAAAAAAAAAAAAAAAGCATGGACAATAAATTGGGGTAGAAAAAAAGTAGAAAAATAATAATGGGGTGTTCCAATTTAAATTGTCTGAAAACTCTGAAAATGACCATCTCTTATTTGCTATCCTTTGGTCTGTTGGTAAGGTTGAATAAAGACACCAGTCCATCCTGTTCAACCTGTGTTAGTGAGTGTGTGTAAGTCACTACCATTTCCCATATCCCTATACTGTATAGTGTGATTGCCAAGATGCCCAGCTTAAGCTTTTTTGAAAATGTCAACACTCATGCCGCGTACAAACAACCGGACTTTCCGGCAGACTAGGTCCGACGGAATTAGTCCGTTGGACAATCCGATCGTATGTGGGCTAATCCGATAATTTTTCATTAAAAAAAAAATCAGACGGACCTAGAAATAGAACATGATTCAAATCTATCCCCGATGGACTCAATTCCGACGGACTCAAATCGGGAACTCCGTTCGTCTGTATGCTGGCCCGACGGACCAAATATGACGCAAGGGAAGCTATTGGCTACTGGCTTTTGAACTTCCTTTTTTAGTCCCGTTTACAACATCAGGTCAAAATAAACGTACTTTCGAACGGACTTAGTCCATTCGTGTGTGGCCAAGTCCGCTCATTCGGAAAGTCTGTCAGAACTCCGCTGAAAGTCTGTCGGGAAGACCGTCGGACCTAGTCTGCCGGAAAGTCCGGTCGTGACCATCACACATCCTTACAGCTCTGGCAGTAAAGGAACACTTATGCAGATTAACGTTAAACTGTTTCTTGTCCAACCTTATTGAGTGGCCTTGTGTCTTTCTAAGTGACCTGAGACCGAATAGTTTTCTCCCAATGATAGAATCACTATTTAGATAACTCTTCTCCAGGGAGACAAACTTTAATGTTTGTAATTGTTTTTCATGATTTAGGTGCTCTAGTCCCCTTATTATCTTTGTTGCCCTTCTTTGGACTCTCTCCAGTTTAAGCACATCCTTCCTAAGGACTGGCAATCATAACTGGACAGAATATTCAAGATGCAGCCGAACCATAGTTGTGTAAACTGGTAGAGTTATAGTTTCCACCCTAAAGTGGAACGAACGTCACCACATTCCGAATGATCAGATTTTCCGACAACTTTGCCCGACTGTGTGTATGCAACACAAGTTTCATTCATCGGAAAAAAATCGACGGATTTTGTGGTCGGAATTTCAGACCATGTGTACAGGGCATTATAGTTTCATCTCTTGACAATTGGCACCTTTCTGGGGGAGGGGGGACAGGATACCTGCTTTTCCCACTTCCGGGAGTCCGGGCCCGCACTGCGTGACATCACCACGGGCTCCCTCCTCCTCCCTCAGCCGCTGGGCATATAGGAGAGAGGAACAGGGCCTCATGCTGACATTGAGGGACTCCAGGACAGGTAAGTGTCCTATTATTAAAAGCCTGCAGCTGCAGTATGTGTAGCTGTTGGGTTTTAATTTTTTTTTTTGGCCAGAACACTGCTTTAAAAGCATCCTAATAGTCTGCTAGCTTTGCTTGCTGCAGCTTGGCTTTGCATGGTATTTCTGAGTCTGCGATTTTCTAGGACCCCCAGATCCTTTTCCATCATTGATTCCCCAAGAGGTTCTCCCTCTAACAAATAGCTCACATTCATATTTTTAACCCCAAACGCACTACTTTACGTTATATTGAGCCTCATTTGCCATGTAGTTGCCCATATTTTATTGAGGTCTTTCTTGTAAAGTTTTTATATTTCACTGTGAAATGATTGCACTGCTTAATTGTGTCCTGTCAGCAAACAATGAGATTCATCTATTTATACCAACTTATATAATTTTTAAAATAATCTTTATAAAATTTACCGCTTTAGCCCCGAAAGATTCTACCCCCTTCCTGTCCAGAGCACTTTTTGCGATTCGGCACTGCGTCACTTTAACTGACAATTGTGCGCTCGTGCAAAGTGGCACCCAAACAAAATTGACGTCCTTTTTTTTCCCAATAAATATAGTTTTCTTTTGGTGGTATTTTATCCCCTCTGTGGTTCTTATTTTTTGCGCTATAAACAAAAAAAGAGCGTCAATTTTGAAAAAAATATATTTTTTTACTTTTTCCTATGATAAATATCCCCCAAAATATATATAAAAAATATTTTTCCTCAGTTTAGGATGATATGTATTCTTCTACATATTTTTGGTAAAAAAAAAATATTGCAATAAGCGAATATATTGATTGGTTTGCGCAAAAGTTATAGCGTCTACAAAATAGGGGATAGATTTATAGCATTTTTATTATTATTATTTTTTTTTACTAGTAATGGCGGCGATCTGCGATTTTTGTCATGACTGTGACATTATGGCAGAAACGTTGGACAATTTTGACACATTTTTGGGACCATTGGCGTTAATACAGCGATCAGTGCGTTTAAAAATGCAATGATTACTGTAAAAATGTCACTGGCAGTAAAGGGGTTAACACTAGGGGGCAGTGAAGGGTTTAAGTGTGTCCTAGTTTGTGTTCTAACTGAAGGGGGGTGGGGACTTTGCAGGGAAGCTAACGGATCACTGTTCATACTCTGTATGAACAGACGATCTGTCAGTTCTCCCCTCAGAGAACTGACAGATAGGGGTTTTTCGCCTTCCTCTGGATCAACGGGAGGGAGGGTGTAGGTCTACAGGGTTTTCCCACAGATCCGCAACATCTTCAACCAGCTTGCGCAAGACCGTTATCGGCCTCAACAACAGCATCAGCGTTTTTTCAACGCATCATGTCGTCCACAGCAGGGACATTTTTTGGAGCACCTCAACATGTGCAATTTCAAATACTCAGCAGAGTCCCTATGCAGACTAAGAAATTTGACCGCAACTCTACCGACCGACATTCAAAAAATATTACAAAAAGAACGACTACTAAGGATCGATCCACAAGCAACGATCAAACATAAGAAGACTACATCTCAACCGCAACAGTTAGCATGCGCTTTGATTAACACCAGATCGGCAGTCAAGCACAGGCACGAAATCCATGACTTCATCACACAAAACAACATAGATTGCCTCTTCATCACTGAAAGCTGGCTAACACCCGACTGCAACACCATCCTAACAGAATTAGTGCCAGAAAACTACAGGATCCTAACCGAGCATAGGAAAGGAAAAAAAGGAGGAGGCCTAGCAGTGATCTTCAAAGCTCACCTGGCGCTCGCCAAACCTACGGTACAGAACAAAGCAACTTTTATGGAGACACTTACTCTACAGATGCAAACCACACCACAAGAAACCATCCACATGCTGCTATGCTACAGACCACCAGGACCAAAGACAAATCTACCGATACCACTCACGGAATTCATCTCGGCACACACCCTGAAAAACAACAAGGTTCTGGTACTCGGAGATTTCAACCTCTGGGCGAACTCCACCGAAGACCCCATCGCCACCACCTGCATCAATCAACTGGAAGACCTAGGGCTTCAACAACTAGTAAAGGCTCCCACACAAGGGTCAGGTCACATCCTGGACCTCATCTTCAAGCAAAATACGGACATCAGCATTCAAGACAACATAGCGCTACCATGGTCAGACCACCACGCTATCAAATTTGAGATCGCCACCAACATCTCCCTGCAAAAACCAAACCCGGCAGCAACAACACACTGGATTAGATCGCAGAAGAAACTACATTTGGAAATCTTCAAAACCACACTAACATACAAAATGGCTACACTAAATCAAAACCACTGAACAGAACGAATACTCAGCTTCATAAACAAGGCACTTCTACAAACAGCAGACGCAGTCGCCCCGAAACATCGAGCACCCATCCACAAGAAAAATTCTGGTTGGTTTAATGGCACGCTTACTCTACTGAAGCGGGAACACAGAAGAGCAGAAAGAGCCTGGAGAAGAAACACCACAAAGGAAAATCACACAAACTACAGAATACTCACCAAGAGATATCATAAAGCAATTTTCACAGCAAAAAAAAGAACATGTCTCAAACACCCTCTCAAAAGCCTTAAACCGACCACGGGAACTTTTCAAACTAGTCGCCCAGACTATGAACCCCACCTGCCTTGAGCCCCTAGGAAACGAAACTCAAGAATACTGCAACAAATTATCCGATTTTTTCATCAACAAAATAGACAACATTCAGAAAATAATTCAACAAAAAAAAACAACAACCAACTCTACTCAACTCAACCCAGGTAAGGAATTTTATATCCACAGCGCACAAGCACCACATTTTTCACTTACCCCGATCACAACGGATGAAACCAAAGATGTCATCAAGAGCCTCCGAGACACCACCTCGCCAAACGACATCATCCCCACAAAACTCTTGAAAGAATGCTCAGACATTCTGGCCCCCGCTATCACACACCTAGTAAATCAGTCGTTCAAAGAAGGATTGGTTCCGAATTCCCTCAAGCAAGGCATCATCAAACCATTACTAAAGAAACCCAACCTCGATCCCAAGGATCCGAACAATCGCAGACCGGAAACAAGCCAGAACACTATTTCCAAGATCATGGAGAAAGCAGTAGTACAACAGCTTCAACTTCATCTGGACACACACAAGCTCCTGGACCCACTACAATCGGGCTTCCGCCCAGGCCATGGCACAGAAACGGCACTTCTGAAAATATGGGATGACGCCCTAGAAGCAGCGGATGATGGAGAATCGTGTCTCCTGGTATTGCTGGATCTCAGTGCAGCGTTCGACACAGTAGACCACAACATGCTTCTCAGCCGCCTCAAGGAAGTGGCAGGAGTTACAGATGGAGATCTGCCATGGTTCGCTTCCTTCTTAGGAAACCGGTCACAAACAGTGAAACTAGGAGCCTTCACTTCGGAAACCCGGTCAATCACTTATGGAGTCCCTCAAGGATCACCATTGTCACCAGTACTGTTCAACATTTACATCCGACCACTCTTCAAAATTATTAGCAAATTGGATCTGTGCTTCCACTCATACGCGGACGACACTCAACTGTACTTCCGGATCACCGGACAAAAAGACCAATACCAGGAACTAGGAAAATGTCTCACATTGATAGATGACTGGATGACCACTAGCTCCCTCAAACTAAATGGATCAAAAACAGAATTACTGCTCCTCGACGCAAACCAAAGGAAAAAGACGAAGACCCCTTGGACACCACCAACCATCTTGGGACAGACCATCCTTCCAAGCAACAAAGCCAAAAGCCTCGGAGTAATCTTTGATTCAGAGATGACAATGGAGGCACAAATAGGATCCGTAATCAGCGGATCCCACCATCTCCTTCGCATGCTACGCAGACTCATCCCCTTCATCCCAGAAAAGGAAAAATCGGTAGTAGTAGGAACGATCATTAATTCACGTCTCGACTACGCAAACTCCCTCTACATAGGATTACCGGATTACCAGATTGCGCGCCTTCAAATTGTCCAAAACACAGCAGCAAGATTAGTCACCGGAAAGAAACCCTGGCAATCCATCTCCCCATCCCTAAGGATGCTCCATTGGCTCAAGGTAAAAGAGAGGATCACATTCAAGACCCTCTGCCTCACCCACAAATGTACACAAGGAAATGCGCCTCAATACCTTTGTGAGAAAATAGAAAAATACATACCAAATCGCAGCCTTCGATCAACAAACCAAAATCGCCTTCTCATCCCCAAAGCCCGCTACAAATCGAGGGGAGAACGAAGATTCGCAGTACAGGGACCCCGGCTATGGAATGCTCTACCGAACAACATCCGCATGGAAGAAAACCATCAGGCCTTCAGGAAAAAACTCAAGACCCACCTCTTCTAAACATGGCATCCCAACAAGAGCAGTCAAGCGCCTCGAGGCGATTCAGTTCGCAGTTGCAGCGCTATACAAATCATTCATTCATTCAGAACCGGAAACTGTGTGTTTACACACACACAGTTCCGGGTTCTCCGTATCTCAGCGGCGATCGTGGGAGCACGGCGGTGATCGAGACCACCGTTAAGCCCCATACACACGGTCGGATTTTTGCATGGATTCTGTCCGATCGGACAATGTTGTTGAAAAATCAGACCGTGTGTATGCACCATCGGACAGTGTACGTCGGATTGTCCGACGGACAAAGTCCTATCTCCTGCTGGATAGATTTTCCGACAACACGGTCCGATCACACCAAATCCGATTGTGTGTACGTTGTCCGACGGACAAAGTGCTACGCATGCTCAGAAGAAATTCTGTGACGGAAGCGGTCGGTCAGGTAAAACTACCTTTCCTAATCGACACAGCACATTCGTCACGCTGCAATGTTAAAATGTCTTTAATGCAGCGCATTCTCTTTTTCTTTACAATGCAAGAAGAATGACATGTTTTAGCTGCTCCTATTCACCCGCACTTCTCACAAACTTAGTTCTTTATTACTTTTCAGGATTTATACACTACATGTTTATTTTTACTCAGATCGTAAAAGAATCTTTGTTATATTTTTAGCATGATTTGTCTTTTTTTATTTTTTATTTTTGTGAATACATACTTGAAGGAGATTTATTTTTTATTTTTTGGAGGGGGGTTGTGTGTCTCAACTTAGCAAAACCACATTATTAACATTTGTATTTGTTGCTTAAATTTACTAGGAGTTTGTTTGTTGTTGGTGCACCTTGTTAATTATACTTTATGATTAGTGAAATGTACCTGCCTACTCACAAAAAAACTGTCATTGTAGAAAAGTAAAACACAATAGGCAATGATTATTTCAAATCAAAAAAACCTTTATTTAGGTCTCAGCAACAAACCAAAGAGGAACGCAGCCATGGTGAAACTTGGGGAATTTGTAAAGCCTTGGACCCCCACGGCAACCATCAATTTTCAAGCGTAGAAAATTGGGGGCCTGAGGAGTACGTATATTAAGGGGAGTGCAATCTGGTCCTGAAGTCCAAAGCATCCGGAACTGCAGCAGATGCCATCTAGGTCCCCAGGCTCTGGTACTACGAGAGGCTCCATCTTCTCTCAGACCAGACTGAATCCAGGTCGGCACTCTCAGGTCTTCCTTGCACGCTTCCTTGCACGCTGTGGCTGTCGTGCTGGTGGGGTGGCAGAGGAGGAGGAGGAGGAGGAGCATGGTAACTATGGCAAACATGTGTGAGGGGAGTCATCTCCCCAGCCATCCCCTTATTTAGGACATGGAGGATGAGCCCCTCACACATGTTGCGTTGCCTCACCTCCATACCCTTCATTTTAGTGACAACCACGGAGCCAAAGGTCTCCTCGTCGGTGGGTGTGGCATGTAGGGAGGCTGAAGCCTCTCTGATCATCCGGAGCGCTGACTCTCCCGCCTCACCCCCCCTTCTCGCCCTTCTGTAGGGAAGGCGGAGGGGAGGGATTTGGGAGTCAGTCAGGCTCCGAGGCCTACCCCCCTCTTGGCTGCCACTACCCACCTATTGGCTGCCACTAACCCCTGCCTCCTCCTGACTGCCACATTCCACAGCCACCTCCTGGCTGAGGTCTTCCTGTGTATGAAAAAGGGACATAGTTTCAGTTATTTGTTCATCAAACACACACAATTCTCATCTAGTGACTGGTGCAAAATGTTTACAAATAGAAAACCATACAATTCTCAGCCCTGCAGTTTAGATTGTGGTCCCAACTGTCTCCAACACTACTGTCAGTTGATATGTCAAACACGTTAGGAACTAAGCAATTGGGGATCCTGAATTAAGTGAACATCATTCATTATTCACATAAATGGTAACAAAACTACTATACCTGGAACAAGCTGGGCTCCTCCACCTCTTCCATACTGGAAGGCCCAGGTTGCTCCTCGGAAGCCTCATCAGGGGTGGCCTGCGCGCAAGGAAGCGTGGAAGGAGGAGTCGAGAGTGGCTCCGTGACATCTGCCTGGTCTTTGAGAAAATGTAGACTCTGATAGTACCAGAGCTTGGGGGCATAGACCTGATCTGCTGCAGTTGCAGTTTCTTCCGACTTCACGACCTTCTTGCGCTCCCTGATATACGCACTCCTCAGGCTGCCAATTTTCTTTCTTATATCATCAACAGTTGCCGTGGGGAACCTTGGCTTGACAAATTCCACAAGTTCCTCCAGGGCTGTGTGCCTCTTTGCTTTGATGCTATAATGGGGGTGTTTAGCCTGCCATAAAATGGGAAATTCCCTGTATTTGGCAATGAAGAGGGGGAGAAAACTCATGTCGTTGAATCCCTTCATAATCTCTGCAAGACACAACACCACACAAAACACTATAAATTATGTCAGGCAAAACTCTCCTAATCTTCTCCATAAAGAAGCCTCAAGTTCGAATCAGTCTAGGCTAGTTATGTACCAACGTCAAATTGTACCTTCGTTTCTAGCGATCGTCTCGTGCGTGAGCTTTCTCTCCCCTTGTCTCCCAGATCGTGGCTACGACACAGGCGTGTGACGTTTTATATCCAGTGCGCATGCGTCAAACTCCGCCCACCCCTGACGATCTTTCTCGTCTATTCCCCACCCATTCTCTTTACGGCGCAGTGGGGAGAGCACATGGCGGGGACACAGCAGGTGCGCCCCAAATATCCCACCAACGAGGTGGAGGACGAGGAAAGTCCGGAGGCAGAAACGTCCCGATCCCGGAGCCTGAAATTCAAGGCCTCCAATATGTCATTTGGAGAAATGTTGGAGATGGTGGACATATTAAAGAGGAGCGACTATGATGGGAAGTATGGGCCTTACCTCAACCCCAATGTCCGCAAGGCCAAGATCATGTCTAAAGTTGTGAGGAGGCTGTACAATCATTTTGGGGTACAACGATCCAAGGAGCAACTGAGGAAACGCTGGTCAGACCTGAAACTGAGGGAGGCCAATCAGTACAGAAAGATCAAGCGAATTCTTCAAAAAAGTAAGTAGTTGTGTTTTGTGTTTGATTTCTTGCTTGCATACTGCTCCATGTGGTTTGATTTTTACAAAGTTGTACATTCCAAAATGGCCACTTTCAGGTTCGTCTGTGCATTCGATCGTACTCAGCCTCGATCTTTCTGCCACTGTCATGATCGTGTGTGTCCATTCGATCGTACGCCACCTCGATCGTTCGGCCACTTATAATACGAGGTTTGGTGAAGTTTTTATTGAAAGGAAGTTTGTTCTCACTAGAGATGTCATCAAGAGCGTAAACCAAATTTATTCAATGTAAAGGAGAGGTCACTCAGTAGCTGTTTAGCCATCTGGACTCTAGAGCACTAGGGCTGGGACACCCAAACCCCCTTTTTATTATGCTTTTCCACACATGTGCTCCAGTGGATACAAGACAAACTTCTACCACAAAGCTAGTAAGTTTAGCACCTTTACAAAGTGACTACATTCATGTTGTTGGCATTTGTAACTGGCCAAACAAAAATAGTGTCCGTCACTTTCAAGCAATGTTTGTCATTTCCTATTTCTGCCCTCAATAGATTGTGTTGCTAAATCTTCCTTTTGTACATTCTCATAGGGGAGCGAAAACTTGGGCCGTCTGAGGAAACCCCAAAACCAACACCTCCCAAAAAAGGGGAAAGAGCAGAAGCAGAGGAGGAGGAGGAGGAAGGAGAGATCATCGAACTTGGAGAACTTGTCACCACAACAGGTGAGTGTGGGAGAACACAGCTACTGGTAAGCTAATCAATGTATGGCTGCCTCATTTCCAACACCCGATTTTTGTTTGTTTGTGGTTTTTAGGTGACGTGGATGTTGTGGAAGAAAAATCGCACTTTACCACAGAGAGTGCCCACGTACTCATCGGGGAGATAATGGTCTGAAATAGAGATCTAGATTACATAAAGCAAAACATCAATGATGTTCAACAAAAATTGAAGAACATCATTGATGTTTTAGGAAAAATATGAAAACGCACCAAGTAATTAACACACATTTGTGCCTGCTTCTGAACACATTTGCAACTTAAGAACTGTGTGAAATTTGGAACATGCACACATTGTGTCCACATGTGCTAGCTCCCATCATGGTGGATGAATGACAACGTTTTTTTGGGGGTGCAACCACTTTACGAACTACGAAAGTGGTTGTGGTGAAGGGGTTGCACCCCCAAAAAACGTCCATTCATCCCCATGATGGAAAATGGCACTTTTGAAGCTTCTAGGCATGTGTTTTACCATCTAATGACCATTTTCAGACCCAAATTGTGTGCATGTTCTAAATTTCCCCTTTCCAGGGGTGACCCCCCATGTGATGAAGGCAAGATCAAACACACTTTGAACATATAGTAATGTCTGATCTTGTCTTCACTTTACAAAGTTGAACTTTCCTAGTTCCTAGGTTCTGTTTTGCTCCATGCCTGGTTTTACCAATTGCGGAATGTTTGTAAACAATGTTGTAAATAACCAAGATGTTGTCAGTTTGGGCAAGAAGATTGTAAACGCACTTGTGAATGTTTTCCAAGTAAACTTTTTTACTTTTCTAAATGTGTGGCTTCCTTATTTAAAAAACACAATGCATTATGTATGTCAAATATAAAGGATATGGGGGGCAATGGGTGTTATTTACTAAAGGCAAGTCCACTTTGCACTGCAAGTTTCTTTTCCAGGGCACTTTTTCACTGCACTTGTAGAGCATAGTCGATTTGACTTATGTAAATGACACCCACAGTGCTTTGTACGAAAACACGGAGCACAGCATTTTTGAGAATACACACATGTCTGACCTGGTGATGAAAAGGAGTATTTTGGGTGTCAGTTATGCACTACAAACCTTCTCTAGACCAAAGATTAGGTATCAAACACACAACATGAGAATAATCTTTTTGGGAAGAAGAGACTGTTACCTCCTTTTGCCCAGAAAGTGCATTCCCACTGTCGAAGGCAAAGGGAAAAAAATTCAAGGTAAAATAAGCTAAAAAGAATACGGAAATGACAAGAAATCATAGGTTGGTTGAAAACTAAGATTTATTAAAAAATGCCTCTCACACATCGTCAGGCAGAGCAATGGCCCCCCTACCCACAAAGTAGTCCATATATTGCTCGCGGACCGCGCGGGCATTTAGAGGGGGCAGGCCTGGACGTGCCACTTGAAGGGCTGTGAGGTCAGCATTTGGAGATCCCTCCACATCTGGGCCAATGGGCACCACATAGTTCCTGTTATGTCTTTTGAGGAAGTTGTGCAATATGCAACAGGCAAGAACTATGTGGTTGAGTTTGTATTCCGCCAAGTTAATAGCCGTCAAGAACAGGCGGAAGCGGCTGGCCAGGATGCCAAAAGTGTTCTCAACAACTCTTCGGGCTCTGGACAGCCTGTAGTTGAAGACCCTCTGGTCTGGGGTGAGGGTCCTCATCGGGAACGGCCTCATCAGATGGGGAGTCAACGCAAACGCTTCATCTGCGACAAAGACGAAGGGGAGTCCTTCTGCATTCTCCTCTGGAGGTGGCAAGCACAGACTGCCACTTTGGAGACGCCAGTAGAACTCCGTGTGCGCAATGGCACCACCATCCGAGATCCGGCCGTTCATCCCCACGTCCACATACATAAATTCATATGTCGCCGACACCATCGCCAACATCACTACACTATTAAACCCTTTATAATTATAATAGTAGGACCCCGAGTTGGGCGGTGGGACGATGCGGACGTGTTTCCCATCAATTGCCCCTCCGCAGTTAGGAAAGTCCCAACGGCTGGCAAAGTGGGAGGCCACAGTCTGCCATTCCTGTGGCGTGGAAGGGAACTGTGGAGTGAAACAAGAAAAAAAAAATTAGTCACTTTGCACATAAACATTGCAAGCAGATTAGACAATCAACATCTTGGAACAAGAGCATTGTTTAAAATTGGAGGCTGGAAAGTATTTGCACAGAAAAGTAGAGGCTCCCCTTCACAGATTAATCACCCCCCATCAATCCCCCCACTTCTGATGGGCCATTGCCAATAACTAGGGTTTTGGGGGGGGGGGGGGGTTGGACAGGTAACCCTCTGCACTTCATTGATTGGCAAATGGCTCAATAATGTGTGCTAGTTTGGCCAGACCCTCTGGACTTAACACTATTGGCAGCCCACAGGAAAGCTAAAATAACATTTCAACCCCCCCCCCCCCCCCCCCCCCCAAAAAAAAGGAAAGCACATTGTGACATTCTGAAATTACCAAGCAAGCTAATAGGAGGGAAAGAACACAAAAAAATAGGAAATGGAAAGTATGGAGGCAGCCCCTTGCACTACATGCTTTGCTGAATTCATCCCTAAAGATGCCCACTATAAAGAGGTAGGTATATAGTGTGTATTGACCTTGGGAAAGCCAGCAGATAGAGGATTGGTACCATCTGACAGAGCAGTTGGGGGAGGGGGTTCCTAATGAGTTTGCCCCCCCCCCCCACCCCCCCAAAAAAAAAAATAAAAAAGGGGGCTCTACATGAAGTAAACCACACAGCAAACATTTGTGCATATTTTAGGGGGTGTTTGGGGGCAAACAATACTATGCAGCAGACAAAAGACATTGCTTAAGTGACTAGGCCATAGGTGTCTATTGGGGCAGAAGAGCATGCTGGGGAGGTAAGTGAAGGGAAAAATGCATGAAGGAGAAAAGGGGCACAGCATATTAGAGCATATTGCAATCATGGTAATTAGGGAAGGAGGTCAAAAATAGAAGACATTAGCAAACAGAGCATACATAGAAGGGAATAGTAAAGTATAAATGTTACCTTAATATAGTCCTCCTGCAGGACCTCGATGATGGCAGAACAGGTCTCTGGAATAATGATTCCCAGGGCCTGGGGAGAGATACCTGAAGAGAACTTCAAATCCTGAAGACTTCTCCCTGTCGCCAAGTACCTCAACGTGGCAACAAGCCTCTGCTCCGGAGTAATGGCTTGTCTCATGCAGGTATCCTGCCGGCTGATAAATGGGGTCAGCAAAGCCAAAAGACGGTGAAAATCGGGGTCCGTCATCCGGAGAAAGTTCCTGAAATCATCAGGATTATTCTCCCGGATCTCACGAAGCAAAGGCATGTGCGAGAATTGGTCACGCTGAAGCAACCAATTCTTGGTCCACATCCTCCTCGTCACTCTGTTCATGGACGGGTCTTGGGTCAAAGCTAAAAGCCCGACACCAATTCCGCGTACAGCACGAACTCGGCGACGAGTACGCACGGGAAACATCGCTCACAAGGTCACAAAAGGTCGGCTGGTCAGAACGGACAAACAGAAAGCACCGATAAACAGCAAGGCCTGAAAGAACAAAATGAATACCAGAAACGAGCAGACAATAAGCAGTGCAAATCAAAGCGTCCTATATCAAGATATAGGCCGCAATGACCAACAAATGCGAACTGACTACACGCACTAATAAACAGATACGCACGACAAGCACAAACTGAAGAGCAGTAACGATCTCAGAAAACTGAGAAGCGCGAATCTTAAGTCACCAAACTTCGACTAACTCGTGATAAACATGGGATCAGCAGAAAGAGCCCAACGGGTGCCTGACGTGGTGCTGAACTTCCCTTTTCTAATCTCGTGGAAGACGACTTACGGCACGACGTTCTTGCAGACCGGATATTCCGACAACGTAGTCCGACCGTGTGTACGCAACACCAACATCGGACAAAGTACGACGGACAGGATCCGACCGACCTGGTCCGCGGATAATCCGACCGTGTGTATGGGGCTTTACTTGCATATTATACCCCTCTATTTACTTTGTAAATCTGAATAGAAGAATACAGTTGCCTTCTCCTTGACATGTATTCTCTTTCGTATCCTTTATCAGGCTAATATGCTCTGAAATTTGGGGAATTCTGTTGTGTGTCATGTCTCCCATGGTTTATTTTAGCGGCCCTCATCATGATCTTACATTTCTTATTTGATTCTTTATAGCCGTTGGAATGCTGAGAGTGAGTGACCCTTTTGACTTATATTTTTTTTAACCACTTGCAGACCACCTGCCGTAGGAATACATTGGTGCTTTTCTGAATACCGTTATTATGGTAGCAGCTAGCTACCATAACCCCAGTATCCTCTTCTTTAGCGGGTGGTCTGCTTTCAGATAAAAGTGGTCTCTGTGGCGGATTCGGAACCTGCCACTGAGGAATCGAACATTCCACAAACTCAAAGTCTACCAACTGAAAAGGCAGCAGTTGAAGTGCTAGCAATTTAGCCAAGCTAGCATTCAACCGCTGGGCATGTGGATGGCTGGGAGCGAACTTCTTTCAGCGGTGCAGTAGCTGGGGCAGGGAAATTTGCCTGGTACAATCTGACATCGTGTACCGATAGCAGATTGCTCAGAAGTACTTGGCTGTGACACACCTAATTCTACACCTTCATTCCTCTCAGTGCAGGTTTCAGAGAGGACTGAAGGTATAGTGGGATTGGAGATCCCAGCTGATGAGGAGCAAGGAGAGGTCCGCTTTGTTCTTTGGTGTGGGTCCTTAAGGTACGCTTGCCAACGAACTGCATGGCAGGTCAACATATGTCTGGTCAAATATGTGGTGGCCAAGCGGCTGATGTTTTGGCACACGTGATACGCTTGAGACATATGTTGCAAATAGCAGCGGTGCGATCTGATGCTCTCGTCTCAAAAAAGGCCCACACCAAAGATCTTTTGGAATAACGTGCAGAGACAGCAGTGCCCTGCACATGCGGAGCTCTGCAGTGTGATGCAGTCGGTGTGCTGCCCTTAAGCTGGACCCTGGAGGGCATCCTGCCTCGTTGGAGACGTGCCTCCTCCTCCTCCCCCTCCTCCTCCTCCTCTCTCCTATCAGGCACCCATGTGGAGTCAGTGACCTCATCACCCCCTCCCTCCTCATCACTGGAGCAAACATGGCAGTATGCTGCAGCTGGGGGAACATGACTGCCAGATTGATGTCCTTCTTGGGCACCCCCTCTCTCTGGGCTCACGTTACTGCCTTCCTCTAGTACCATCATCAGAACCTTCAAACCACTGGGCATCCTCCTGGAGCATCAGGAGGACATGGTGGGGCTAAGGAATGGGGGCTGATGCCATTGAGCCGAGGGAAGAGGGCGCGTTGGCAGCTGCTTTGCCAGACAAAGTACACTGAGCCTGGGTTAGAGAGGATGAGGAGGATGGAGGACAGCTTGGTCATCCACTCTACCAAGTCTTCGGCATGTTGTGGCTCAACACGGCCAGCTGCCAAAAAAAAGGACAAGCGTTTCCCACAGCCACGTACTGATGAGGATGCACCGTGTCCACGACCAGCACTGTTGCCTGCTTGCCCTCTTTTATTTGCTTGTGACTGTCTGCCTCTCCTTGTTGGCCTTCCAGACATACTAATGGCCTGCAGGGAGATGTAGCTGCACAAAGCTGGGACATATATACTGATATACTGATTATACTGCAGCTAGAAGAATCAACTGCCTGCCTGTAGTATTATCAGTATGAGGACACCGGCAATTGTATTCAAGTAAAGCTTTAGGTGCACACTGTGCAAAGGACACTAAATCAAAATACTGCAGCTCCCTGTCTGTATTTGTACGAGAACCCCGGCAATTGTATTCAGGTAAAGCTTTAGGTTCACACTGTGCAAAGGACACTAAAACAAAATACTGCAGCTCCCTGTCTGTATTTGTACGAGAACCCCGGCAATTGTATTCAGGTAAAGCTTTAGGTTCACACTGTGCAAAGGACACTAAAACAAAATACTGCAGCTCCCTGCCTGTATTTGTATGAGAACGCCGGCAATTGAATTCAGGTAAAGCTTTAGGTGCACACTGTGCAAAGGACACTAAAACAAAATACTGCAGCTCCCTGCCTGTATTTGTATGAGAACGCCGGCAATTGTATTCAGGTAAAGCTTTAGGTGCACACTTTGCAAAGGACACTACATCAAAATACTGCAGCTCCCTGCCTGTATTTGTACGAGAACACCGGCAATTGTATTCAGGTAATGCTTTAGGTGCACACTGTGCACCTAAAACCTACCACAGCTCTAATCATGACGCCTATTAGAGCCGACAGCCGGACACCTGAATAGGGGGCGGCAGCAGCGACAATAGATAGATTCATGCAATGCATGAATCTATCTATTGGTGATAGAGTGGTGCAGGAGAGAGGGGGTGACGCTCCTGCGCCCTCTATGGACACACTGTCACTGCCGGGAGTACGTCTATTGACCATGCCCGAGCGGCCTGCGTGCCCCCTGCAGGGCGAGTGCGGAATGCTCTGTGATCAGAGAGTCTATGAGACTCACTGAATCACAGATCACGACCCCTTACCACGTGATCAGCTGTCATCCAATGACAGCTGATCATGTGATGTTAACAGAGCCGGTAATTGGCTATTTTTTCTCCTTGCGCTGACAGTGGCGGCTGTGAGAGGGACATCAGCCAGATCCTCAGTGTCCTCCTGTGCCCCCTGCCAGTGCCAGCTAGCAGTAGGCAACAGTGCCGCCTACCAGTGCCCACCGACGCCCCGTCTGTGCCCACAACCAGTGCCTCAACAACAGTGCTGCACATCAGTGCCACCTATCAGTGCCCATCAGTGTCACCTACCAGTGCCCATCAGTGCCGCCCATCAGTGCCTGTCAGTGCCACCCATCAGTGGTACCTATCAGTGCCCATCAGTGCCACCCATCAGTGCCACCCATCAAGGCCCATCAGTGCCCATCAGTGCCGCCTTATCTGTCCCCATCGGTGCCGTCTAATCTGTGCCCATCAGTGCCTATCAGTGCAGCCTATCAGTGCCCACCAGTGCCGCCTCATCAGCGCATATCAATGAAGGAGAAAAATTACCTGTTTGCAAAATTTTATAACAAACTATGAAACATGATTTTCTTTTTCAAAATTTTCCATATTTTTTCTGTTTGTTTAGCAAAAAATAAAAAAACCCCAGCAGTGATTAAATACCATCAAAAGAAAGCTCTATTTGTGGGAAAAAAATGATAAAAATGTAATTTGGGTACAGTGTGGTATGACCGCGCAATTGTCATTCAAAGTGCGTCAGCGCTGAAAGCTGAAAATTGGTCTGGGCAGGAGTGGGGTATAAGTGCCCAGTAAGCAAGTGGCTAAAAACAATTATACAATTTGTTTGTGCTAATTAGGGATGGGCCCGGTGTTCGTTTCGAACCCATGTTCGTTCGTCGTCGAGCCCAGAACTATTTGGGCCGCTCGCATCAAATTTGTGTGATGCGAGCGGCCCGCAATGCACTGCGCGAGTTGCAGTGCATTGCTGGCTGATGATTGGCCAAGCATGCACTGTGACCCGCATGCTTGGCCAATCAAAGAGCCAGCGGCGAGGAGAGCAATAATTGGTCACAGGCAGGATGCCTGTGGCCAATTATAGCTCAGGGGGTTTAGTATACGCCCCACAGTATAAAAGGCCACGGCACCGGCGGCCTCGCATATTGTGTTGTCAGTGTCAGCGTGTCAGCTCAGTGTTATGTGCTGCTGACTGCTGACATTATGTGCTATGATTCTGGGGATTTGTGTGTGCGTGCTGTTAGTACAGCATTGCAGTATCACATCTGGGGGGTGTCTATAGTATGCCTGTGAAGGGGGGCATGTTTCCTGTGCTTAGAACTGTCCCTGCAAAAAGTGTCATTTTTGCAGAAAAAAAAAAGCTATTTAAAATCACTCGCGGCTAATGGATTGACGGGTCCACGGTAACACAGAGAACAGTCATTCATTGAAAGCCATTCATAAAAAAAAGTCATTGATAAAAAAAAAAAAAAAAAAAGCGTGGGGTTCCCCCCAAATTCAATAACCAGGCTCTTCAGGTCTGCTATGCATATTAAGGGGGACCCCAGCAAAAAAAAAAAAAAAATGGCGTGGGGTCCCCCTCAAAATCCATACCAGACCCTTGAGGTCTAGGATGGATTTTAAGGGGAACCCCAGCCCAAAAAAATGGCGTGGTCCCCCTCAAAATCCATACCAGACCCTTATCCGAGCTCCCCCCTCCCTCCTGAACCGTGCCAGGCCACATGCCCTCAAAGCACCTTGTCCCCATGTTGATGAGGACAAGGGCCTCTTCCCCACAACCCTGGCCATTGGTTGTGGGGGTCTGCGGGCAGGGGGCTTATCGGAATCTGGAAGCCCCCTTTAACAAGGGGACCCCCAGATCCCGCCCCCCCTGTGTGAAATGGTAAGGGGGTACAAAAGTATCACTACCATTTCACCAAAAAAGTGTCAAAAATAGTAAAAATGACAGGAGACGGTCTTTGACAATTCCTTTATTAAAATCTTCTTTCTTCTGGTCTTCCTTTCTTTATCCTTCGGTTTCTTCATCTTCTCCTTACGGCATCTTCTTCCATCTTCTTCTTCCATCTTCTTCTTCCTCCAATCCGCTTCTTCTTGCGCTGGTCTTCTCGTCCTTCTCGTCCGGCATCTTCTTCTATGGCGTCTGCATCTCTTCTGGGCCGCTCCGCGCAATGGGAGGCTCCCGCTGTGTGAGGCTTTGCTGCGTCTGACAGGTCTTTTATAACGGAGGGCACCTGGTGACCCCGCCCCCTCTGATATACGGGGAAGTCATGGGGAATTCCCTATGGCTTTCCCATGAAGTCAGAGGGGGGTGGGGTCACCAGGTGCCCTCTGTTATTAAAGACCTGTCAGACGGAGCGAAGCCTCACACAGCGGGAGCCTCCCATTGCGAGGAGCGGCCCGACAGAAGAACAGACGCCGACGCCATGGAAGAAGATGCCGGACGAGAAGGATGAGAAGACCAGTGCAAGAAGAAGCAGATCGGAGGAAGAGGAAGATGGAAGAAGTAGATGGAAGAAGATGCCGGAAGGAGAAGATGAAGAAACCGAAGGATGAAGAAAGAAGAAAGAAGATTTTAATAAAGGAATTGTCAAAGACCGTCTCCTGTCATTTTTACAATTTTTGACACTTTTTTGGTGAAATGGTAGGGGTACTTTTGTACCCCCTTACCATTTCACACAGGGGGGGCCGGGATCTGGGGGTCCCCTTGTTAAAGGGGGCTTCCAGATTCCGTCAAGCCCCCCGCCATCAGACCCCCACAACCAATGGCCAGGGTTGTGGGGAAGAGGCCCTTGTCCTCATCAACATGGGGACAAGGTGCTTTGGGGGTCTCAGACCCCTAAAGCATCCTCCCAATGTTGAGGGCATGTGGCCTGGTACGGTTCAGGAGGGAGGGGGGTGCTCTCGTCCCCCCCTCTTTTCCTGCGGCCTGCCAGGTTGCGTGCTCGGATAAGGGTCTGGTATGGATTTTGAGGGGGACCCCACGCCATTTTTTTGGGCTAGGGTTCCCCTTAAAATCCATCCCAGACCTCAAGGGTCTGGTATGGATTTTGAGGGGGTCCCCACGCCATTTTTTTTTTTGTTGGCTCTGGTCCCCCTTAATATCCATAGCAGACCTGAAGGGCCTGGTTATTGAATTTGGGGGGACCCCCACGCTTTTTTTTTTTTTTTTTTATCAATTACTTTTTTTTATGAATGGCTTTCAATGAATGACTGTTCTCTGTATTATGGGAGCCGACAATTCATTAGCCGCGAGTGATTTTAATTAGCTTTTTTGCCTGCAAAAATGACACTTTGTGCAGGGACAGTTCTAAGCACAGGAAACATGCCCCCCTTCACAGGCATACTATAGACACCCACAGGTACAAAATTTAAAGGAATATTACACTTTTATTGTTTCAATTTAAGCATTATTAAAATCACTGCTCCTGAAAAAACTTCCGTTTTAAAAAAAAAAATTTGCATTGATACATGTCCCCTGGGGCAGGACACAGGTCCCCAAACACTTTTTATGACATTAACATGCATATTAGCCTTTAAAATTAGCACTTTTGATTTTGAACGTTCGCATCCATTGTAACTAATAGGGTTCTAATGCTCGCACGGACTTTAGGTCCGTTCACGGGTTCTGGTGCATGCCGAACCGGGGGGTTTCGGCTCATCCATAGTGCTAATGTGTACCACAAAAACAAACTTACTGTTTGTTCATTTTTTTGATATATTGGACATTCAACGTTAGATTATGTAACCTAAAGCCCTCCCACTTTGCACTATGTTATTACATTTCAAAAACAAATATATTCCATATTTATGCTGCATTGGCAGGAAAAAACAAGCATATTGGTATAGTGTGTTTTCTTTTCATATAGAACTCTCATTTGTATCAGAAAGTACGATTATGGGACTCATAATGGACCCTGACATGTTTCGTCATACGCGACTTCTTCCTATCCCTTAGGAAGAAGTCGTGTATGACGAAACATGTCAGGGGCGTGGCTACACGGACAGTGAACACCAAATCCTTATTGCTGCCGGTCTTGTTGGTTTTCTATTTGCTTTACCGAACCGGACTTCTACTGCTGGGATTTTTTTCATGAGGAGGACCCATGTCAGGAGCAGGCTTCGGGGAGGTGGTAAGATCTAAAGCAACAGAGTTATTGATTGTGGGTGACCATATTGCACGCTCTGCCAGTTCATCTCTCATCTATGCTTGCTGTGGATATGTGCTGTGATGTGCTGATTTTGCTGATTTTCACTGTATCACATGTGAGTTTAACTTTTAAAGTGTGAGTGTGGGCATTTTTTAAAATAAATTGTTGAAAACTGAGTCATGCTATGTGGAGCACCGTTTATTTTTTATTTCCACATATGGCGAGAGTGATCGTGGATTGATCGTACCTATAACCCAGGTGTGGTTAAATTGCTTATCTGCCGACCACGAGAGTGGAAGGCATCACCATCTGGTGAGTGCGATTTTATGGGGAGAGGGATCACAAGACACGTCGGTGTGGTGGAAGATTAGAGCATTTTCATTGGATGTATTGTGGTGGACTTTTTTCCTTTGAAGATTTATTTTCCAAACACATTTATTTATGGACTTTTATGTGTGTTCACGTTAACACTATTTCACGTGGTGTTATTTACACAGATATTTTCATTCAATTTTCTGTGACGTCACATCTTTTATTTTTTATATTTCTTTATTATTTATCATCATTTTTTTAAGCGCCGCTTGATTATTTTCAAACACTTTTGCACTACATGTTTGATGTTAATCTGTTTATTCAATTGATATTTTTTGTGAAGGGGCAGCTGTTACACATTATTAGTTTAAAAAGGTGAGGCGCGGTGTTGTCATTCACACGCACCTACACACATATTGCTGGAGGGATTGGCGCGGTGGTGGTAAGATATTGTAGTAGCGCGATCATTGATTACCAACAAACCATATATATCTGCCTGAACTGATGAATTTCTTATATATTTTTTTTTGGATATGTATTATAGCAGAAGGTAAAAAAAAAAAATCTAAATTCTAAATTCACAGTGTGTTTTTGTTTATAGCACAAAAAAATAAAAACTGCAGAGGTGATCAAATACCACCAAAAGAAAGCTATATTTGTGGAAAAAAAAGGATGTCAATTTTGTTTGGGTGCAGCATAGCACGACCGCGCAATTGTCAGTTAAAATGACGCAGTGCTGTATCGCAAAAAATGGCCTGGTCATTAGGGCGGCAAATCCTTCCCGAGCTGAAGTGGGTGAAGTGCAAATTACTTTCCTAAAAGGCTTACATTTTTTTTAATAAATTCTAGACATGGGAACTGTCAAAAAATTTGTTTCGTTTCGTTTTGTCCCGTTTCGTATATAAAAAAAATCGTAATTCGTGTACAAAATTCCGTTCAAATTCGTATGAAATACGAATTTCGTACGAATCGTAAAAAATTTTTTCGAATCATTACGAATCGTTAGTAAAGTTAGGAATCGTTACAAATTGTTACGAATCGTTGACGCGGCTAATGAATTGTCGGTTCTCATAACACAGAGAACAATTCGAATCCAGCTACAAATATCGAATTTCAACTAATATGAAAGAAATTATAATAGCGGATATAACGAATGCTTCGAATGAATTCGAGATGCAGTATATCTAATATAGAGAACTGTTCCTGCACAAAGTGTCATTTTTGCAGGAAAAAAAACTATTTAAAATCACTCGCGGCTAATAAAAAGTCGGCTACGTAACACAGAGAACAGTCATTCATTGATAAAAAAAAAGCGCGGGGGTCCCCCCAAATTCAATAACCAGGCCCTTCAAGTCTGATATGGATATTAAGGGGAACCTCAGCCAAAAAAAAAAAAAAATGGCGTGGGGTCCCCCCCAAATATCCATACCAGTCCCTTCAGGTCTGGGATAGATTTTAAGGGGAACCCCGGCCAAAAAAAAAAAAAAATGGCGTGGGGTCCCCCTCAAAATCCATACCAGACCCTTTATCCAAGCACGCAACCTGGCAGGCCGCAGGAAAAGAGGGGGGGACAAGAGCGGCCCCCCCTCCCGCCTGAACCGTACCAGGCCACATGCCCTCAACATTAGGAGGGTGCTTTGGGGGTCTGGTTCTCTGTGTTACGGGAACCGGCAATTAGCCGCAAGTGATTTTAAATAGCTTTTTTTTCCTGCAAAAATGGCACTTTGTACAGAGACAGTTCTCAGCACGGGAAACATGACCCCTTCATAGGCATACTATATATATATATATATATATATATATTATATACTCTATAGTATGTCTGTGAAGGGGGGCACGTTTCCCGTGCTTAGAACTGTCTCTGTACAAAGTGTAATTTTTGCAGGAAAAAAAAGCTATTTAAAATCACTTGCGGCTAATTGCCGGTTCCCGTAACACAGAGAACAATTTGAATACAACAACTAACAAATATCTAATTTCAACTAATATGAAAGAAATTATAATAGCGGATATAACGAATGCTTTGAATGCTTCGAATGATTCGAGATTCAGTATATCTAATATAGAGAACTGTTCCTGCGCAGGAAAAAAAAGCTATTTAAAATCACTCGCGGCTACACAGAGAACAGTCATTCATTGAAGTCATTGATAAAAAAAAGCGTGGGGGTCACCCCAAATTCAATAACCAGACCCTTCAGGTCTGCTATGGATATTAAGGGGAACCCCAGCCCAAAAAAAAATGGCGTAGGGTCCCCCTCAAAATCCATACCAGACCCTTGAGGTCTGGGATGGATTTTAAGGGGAACCCCAGCCAAAAAAAATGGCGTGGGGTCCCCCTCAAAATCCATACCAGACCCTTATCCGAGCACGCAACCTGGCAGGCCGCAGGAAAAGAGGGGGGATGAGAGCGCCCCCCCCTCCCGCCTGAACCGTACCAGGCCACATGACCTCAACATTGGGAGGGTGCTTTGGGGGTCTGAGACCCCCAAAGCACCTTGTCCCCATGTTGATGAGGACAAGGGCCTCATCCCCACAACCCTGGCCGGGTTAACAAGGGGGCCCCCAGATCCCGCCCCCCCCCGTGTGAAATGGTAAGGGGGCACAAAAGTACCCCTACCATTTCACCAAAAAAGTGACAAAAATGGTAAAAATGACAGGAGACGGTCTTTGGCAATTCCTTTATTAAAATCTTCTTTCTTCTTTCTTCTGCTCTTCCTTTCTTCAGCCTTCGGTTTCTTCATCTTCTCCTTCCGGCATCTTCTTCCATCTTCTTCTTCCACCTTCTTCTTCCTCCGATCTTCTTCTTCTTGCTCCGGTCTTCTCGTCCTTCTCGTCCGGCATCGGCGTCTCTTCTTGAGCCGCTCCTCGCAATGGGAGGCTCCCGCTCTGTGAGGCTTCGCTCCGGCTGACAGGTCTTTTATAACAGAGGGCACCTGGTGACCCCACCCCCCATCTGACATCATGGGGAAAGCCATAGGGAAGTCCCCATGACGTCCCCGTGCGTCAGAGGGGGCGGGGTTACCAGGTGCCCTCCGTTATAAAAGACGGAGCGAATACTCACAGAGCGGGAGCCTCCCATTGCGAGGAGCGGCCCAGAAGAGACGCCAATGCCAGACGAGAAGGACGAGAAGACCGGCGCAAGAAGAAGCGGATCGGAGGAAGAAGAAGATGGAAGAAGAAGATGGAAGAAGATGCCGGAAGGAGAAGATGAAGAAACCGAAGGATGAAGAAAGGAAGACCAGAAGAAAGAAGAAAGAAGATTTTAATAAAGGAATTGTCAAAGACCGTCTCCTGTCATTTTTACAATTTTTGTCACCTTTTTTGGTGAAATGGTAGGGGTACTTTTGTACCCCCTTACCATTTCACACAGGGGGGGTCGGGATCTGGGAGTCCCCTTGTTAAAGGGGACTTCCAGATTCCGATAAGCCCCCGCCCGCAGACCCCCACAACCAACGGCCAGGGTTGTGGGGATGAGGCCCTTGTCCTCATCAACATGGGGACAAGGTGCTTTGGGGGTCTGAGACCCCCAAAGCACCCTCCCAATGTTGAGGGCATGTGGCATGGTACGGTTCAGGCGGGAGGGGGGGCCGCTCTCGTCCCCCCCTCTTTTCCTGCGGCCTGCCAGGTTGCGTGCTCGGATAAGGGTCTGGTATGGATTTTGAGAGGGACCCCACGCCATTTTTTTTTTTTTGGGCTGGGGTCCCCCTTAATATCCATACCAGACCTGAAGGGCCTGGTTATTGAATTTGGGGGGACCCCTACGCTTTTTTTTTATATCAATGAATGACTGTTCTATGTGTTATGGATCCGACAATTCATTTGCCGGCAATAGCCGCAAGTGATTTTAAATAGCTTTTTTTTCTGCAAAAATGACACTTTGTCATTCGAATTCATTCGTTATATCTGCTATAATAATTTCTTTCGAATTATTTGAAATTCGATATTGGTAGTTGGATTCGAAAAATTTGGAGCTGAAATTCGTAAACGGAACTTTTCCTGCAAAAATTACACTTTGTCATTCGAATTCATTCGAATCCATTCGAATTCATTCGAATCCATTCGAATTCATTCAAATTCATTTGAATTCATTTGAATCATTCGTTATATCCGCTATAATAATTTCTTTCATATTAGTTGAAATTCGATATTTTGTAGTCGGATTCGAATAAATTCGGCGACGAAATTCGTAAACGGAATTTCGTATTCCGTATGGAATTCGTATTTGAAAAAATTTGTACTACGGATTCTGTATATACATGTGTGTGTTTCAGATTTGTTAGCTGAGATATAGGCATTTTTAATTTTTATTATTTTTAATGTTTACATTTAATGAAACTTTAATAATATTACATTTGTAACACTTTATAAATAATTAAATGTTATTTTCATTTTGAAATCCTGTTTCATGAGACTATTCCTTTTTATAAACCATATTATTGTATTGTTTTTATATAAAAAACCTTCAAATATATTAAATACATTTGAAAAATACGTTTTACCAACTTAAAAAAAAAATGTAAGTTACAAGTTAATATCACTAACTAAGTAACTAAGACCACGACACTACCTGCCTGCAGTTTGCATGTTATACCCTGTGCCTGCATAGGTTTCCTCCCACACTCCAAAGACATGCTTGTAGGGTAATTGGCTCCTGGGTAAAACTTAAACTTTCTATAAACTGTAAAAATTGAGTTGGCTTTACTTGAACCTATGGTCTATAAACTGTAAAAATTTAGTTGGCTTTACTTGAAACTATGGTCTATAAACTGGAAATATGTAGTTGGCTTTACTTGAACCTATGGTCTATAAACTGGAAACATTTTGTTGGCTTTACTTGAACCTATGGTCTATAAACTGGAAAAATTTAGTTGGCTTTACTTAAACCTATGGTCTATAAACTGGAAAAATTTAGTTGGCTTTACTTAAACCTATAGTTCCACACAAGTTAAAGCGGAGTTTCACAAAAAAATTGAACTTCCGCTTTAATCACTCCTCACCCCATACATTTGGCATGCATTTTTTTGGGGGGGGAGTGGGGGCTTCATTAGGAGGGGGACTTCCTGTCTCACTTCCTCCTTCCACCCAGGGACCGCCAAGGCAGCTCCTCCTTCCGCCCTCCCTCTAGGCGATCTCCTGGGACACGTGACAGGTCCCAGGAAATCGCCTGTCCACTCCGGGCGTGCAGCACGACTCGTGTATGCGCCTGCATGCCCGGCCATGAAGCAGAAAGCTGTCACGGCCGGGTGCCCAGAGTGGCAATGGAGGCGCTGGCGGAGAGGAGGGGGAGAAGAGCGCCGCATCGCTGGACCGTGGAACAGGTAAGTGTCTGTTTATTAAAAGTCAGCAACTACACATTTTGTAGCTGCTGACTTTTAACATAAAAACTTTAAGGTATGTAGTCCTAATTTAAAACAGTATGGTCTATAAACTGAAAAAAACATTTAGTTGGCTTTACCTAAAACAACAAAGTTGAAAACATGAAAAGTCGAATGAGTCAGACAAAAATAAGTTTAGTTGACAGTACTTAAAAAGTTGATTCAAATAGTTGCCTCAATTAGACCCAGCACAATATTTTTTTTACAGTGTGACTGTTCATTTGTTGTGTCTGGAATATAGAAATGATAAAATATAATAAAATGTTAACTGGAGTCCATCTAAATCCCTAAGGCAGGAAATGTGTTACTGGCCAGGTCACCAGGTGAAAATTAAGGAGAATAAAGCCTTCCTCCAGCCTATAGCAGACTGATGACATCATCTTAGCCTAATAAAAGGCACTGACTGGAGCTCAAGGACAACTTTTTAAATCATAAATGTGGAATTTTACAAAATAAACTATACAGTTGCTGTGCATTGTGACATATCAGACATTGATTCATGCAAACTTGTAAGGCTACGACAAGTCCATTTTACTGTACCATGCAAAAATACCTCTTGATGCTGTCATAAACAAATAGGAGAGAAGGGGGATTCTGTAGTTTTGTAGTAGTGGTAATAGTGGTAGTAGTTGTAGCAGTAGCAGTAATAGAAGTAGCAAAATACAACTGGGCAGGGCTGATACCATTTCTTGTGATTTCAGTCCACAAGCTCTGGTGTTTTGCCATCCCACAACAGGAATTAGGAGCTGAGTGAATTTCTAGCAGGATCAACAGGTTATCTTTTTGTATTTGCAGAGTCTTTGCAAGGATAAAGCACAGGAAGATGTGCTTCATATGTATTTTCCCTGACACACACTTTACCTACAGCGCTTCTATCTATTCCAACAATAACTTGCCAACAAATACAAAGTCTACCGGAAATGTTGGAGATGTCTCCTTCTGGGCACGGGACGCACTCATAGCAACATTTATGAATTAAAGATCCAAACTTTTTTCTGCTGCCAGGTAAACAGGGATCTGAACATCGAGATATCGGGATCTGAAATCAGATATTATTATTATTATTTTGTAAATGTCCATCATATCTCATGAGGCTATACACACTAATGCCATGTACACATGGTCTGACTTTTCGACGGACTAGGTCCGACAGTCTTTCTGACGGACTTTGCAGTGGAGGTCCGTTGGACTTATAAACAAACGGACTTGTCCACACACGATCACTCCAAAAGTCAGATGGAATCGAACGTGATGACATACGACCAGACTAGAATAAGGAAGTTCATAGCCAGTAGGCAATAGCTGCCCTAGCGTCGTTTTTTGTCTGTCGGACTAGCACACAGAAGACCAGATTTTTCGACCGGACTCGAGTCCGTCAGAAAGATTTGAAACGTGTTTTATTTCTAGGTCCATCTGACTTTTGGGAAAGAATAGTCCGCTGGAGCCCATACACGATCGAATTATCGGACGGATTCCGGTCCACGGGACCAAGTCTGCCGGAAAGTCTGATCGTGTGTATGCGGCATTAGAGTTACACATAGGAATGAGGTTCAGGTTTGCCCCTCCCATGGGTTTAAGGCAATTTCTGTGGGTTTGAAATTCATTTGGGGGGACGTATTATGGGGTTTTCATTCATTTGGAATGTTTGTTGATTTCTATTGTATGTTGATAGGGACTCTATTTTAGATTGAACTGTTATTTATTTATTTTTATTTGGAACAAGGCTTTCCTCTAAAAATAGAGAGCTTTGGATTCAGGGTGGAGTTTTGGGTATTTTAATAATTTATTTTATTAAAAGCAACAGTGTGGTTATAACATGGCTAAGTTCTTTGAGAACTCTTGGGTGTAAGCCATCCAGTCCTGGTGATTTGTTCACATTAAGTCTAGGTTCACACCTATGCATTTTTTTAGTAAGTTTTTCAGTTTGCAGATATAGTCTATTTTATATGGTTTCAGATGGTACACGTTCACATCTGTGCATTTTTCAACCAGTGAGTTTTTGGAAAGGGTCAGGGACTTTTTTTTCACAGCAGGTTGTGTTTTGCATGAAATAGACTTCAATGGACCCACACCAAAAATGCAAATGTTGCATTTTTGATGCAAATTTACTTGCATTTTGTGTTTTTTTTTCTCCATAACAAACTGTGTATAGCTGGTTGTTAAGGAGTTGGCTGGGAAGCTGGCCACCACATCCTTAACAAATGATGAGTCATCAGCTGTCAACAGGGTTCACCACTGACAGCTAAATGTGAAAAAAAGAATTGCTGGCAATAAAAAAATTGTCAAAAAGTCTGCACGGGGCCCCTCCAATCCATACCAAGCCCTTTGGGTCCGGTATGGATTTTGAGGGGAACCCCATGCCAGAATTAAATAAAAAGGTGTGGGGTCACCCTTAAAATACATACCAGACTCTTACCCGAGCATGCAGCCCGGCAGGTCAGGAAAGGGAGGGGCAGAGAGAGAGGCCCCTCCTGAACTATACCAGGTCACATGTCCTTAATATGGGGGGTGCTTTGGGGCAGGGGGGCTCAGCCCCCCAAAGCTCCTTGTCCCCATGT